>JAHDVE020011948.1:0-487485 GCA_022606495.2 Halesus radiatus
AGACTGAATGCTGTAGAAATGAGATCTCTCAGGCAAATGTGTTGTAAAATCATGTATGATCTCTTGAAAAATGATGAGATGCGTAAATAATGCAAGGCTGATGTATGCGTAAAGAGAATGATTAAGAAATGGACGCGTACATGGTTAGGGCATGTAGAGCGAATGATCGAAGAAAGGAGTGTACGGAGAATATATGACGCAAATGTGAATGGAAGAAGAAACCAGAGATGTCCAAGGAAGACATGGCACGACCAAGTGAATCAAATACTTGTATATATAATGATGCCGCAAAGTAAATACAAATCTTTTGAAGAAATTGTAACATATTTAATAAAAATAAAAATAAATAAACACGCACGTAACAATATTTTTTATCATTCAAATGGGTCTCCTACAAAATTTCTCAAAGTGAGTTATAACCTTCTTCCTTTAGGCAGTCGAATTGACAGATTCATAAATAGAAATAAACAAGTACTTAACATATTCGGCTATACATTTGTACATTTTTTATTTATCATTTTACTAAGTCAAAGGAAATATATTTATATTTTATCAGTTTGCATTCTCACCGGCTTCTTTAACAATCTATTCACACAACGGTTCAATCTAACTCCGCTAGAGCAAAATGCACTTTTATAACATATTACCAACGCCATGACTTCAGATTCACTCGAGGTAATGCTCGACTTGACACCGTTCAAAATTTCAGTCGCGAACTGCCGATCTCATTTGAATATTTTTACATAGTTATTAACATAAATATGGGTGGGTGCTGCGAAGCGGGAAACCTGCGAGCGAGGAGCAGAGAAATCTCGCGATAAAATCGTGAAGAAGGAAGTAATTAAAATGATAAAATGGTCACAAATTCAACGGTTTTATCTCTTTATTATGTAAGTGATTGTGTTAAGTCCTTGCAGTGGATTTTGTAAAGATGAGTTACGGTGTCTCCAGATAGGATAATCGGGTAATTATCCGTGCCAAGAAGCTTAGATCCTGGGTGGCCATGCAAGCGGCTTTAGTTGGTCAGTCTGGAAGATGTATATTTATTTATTTGTTTATACTCCCATCTGGGCTACATGGATTTTAAAACATAATATAAAGAGCAATCGAAAATTACAAGTGCATAGAGAATCTAAAGTATAACGTAATGAACAATCGTCTTCAAACGTATAACAGTGACAGAAAATAGAATAGAAAAACAATACTATAACACAAACCATTTTCGCTACATTATCCAATGTACAATGTTACATATTGTAGGATTCATCAAGGTGATGGTATAGATAACGCTTTACTGTATAAATTGAGTCAGAAAATACATCAACAACACCTCTAAACCTGTTGCCCAGATCATGCATCCTATTGGTTAATGAATGATACTGATAATTGATTGTGTAAATATTGTAAAAAAATGTAACAGTTTGTCTTGTGTTCCTCGTCTGTACAATTAATTAAATAGTAGCGAGAATGGCAAGGCTCTCAATAAGGTTGTTAATGATTCTATATAATACAACTAGGTCTATTATATAGAGACCAATAGAATTCAATACATAGTGAGCGTACAATGTAAAGCGACCAAGTCAAGATCCCTATCGGCAGACTTGAGGTCTATTTACATCTACCGGCACCGTGCAGTGCATACACGTACAGTGTACAAGGTACGGCACAAGTATGAACACAATAGATAATTAGATAATTTCACTACCTGAAATTTGGTCACACAGCTATTAACTGCTTAAACAAGGACAAGAATGCTACGTGTCTACACTGTACTATGGATCATCATTGGAAAGACTGCCCCAACATAAAAAAGGAGAAAAATGCAAAAATTGTGAATTCTAAGAGGAAAATTTGTACTTATCCAACAACACAAATCATAAAGCAAACATCAAAAAATTGTATTTCCGTGAAAAAGATAACAACCATATCCTAAGAGCGAATAATTTATGAATAGGTATGTAAGTAATGACATTTTTAGCAATGCTTCCAATTTTAACATCCATATATCATAATTTTTGTGGTATAAATGCGTTTTTATTCTCAGAAATATCCAATAATTTAAAATAATATAAGCAGTTAATTTTGGCGTGCCTGCCACTTTACGTGTCTGCACTGGGCGGTGCTGGCAGATGTGAATCGAACTTAAGAGGAATGTGCAAACTAAAAATTGCTACTACCTGTGTGTCTTATGTCACCACGAATATAGGTAATATGTATAAAATTCACTTGGCAAGCAGAGTCTATAAATGGTTGTTATAAGCACAAAAAGCAGTTTTCATTTATCTTGTAAAGAATTTTGTAAAAAAAAAAAACAAAATTCACCGGAATCTTTCAAAGAAAAATCCTTGCTATAAAGCAGTATTTTTAAA
Source organism: Halesus radiatus (assembly GCA_022606495.2). Classification (NCBI taxonomy): domain Eukaryota; kingdom Metazoa; phylum Arthropoda; class Insecta; order Trichoptera; family Limnephilidae; genus Halesus; species Halesus radiatus. The sequence continues at coordinate 2,370 of JAHDVE020011948.1, forward strand.
AACTTTTTTCTTACTCGTATATGCGTTCATAATTTTCTAATGAATAAATAAATTATAATTTCTTCAAAAGATTGGTATTCACTTTGTGGGGTCATTACCATATTAATAAATTAATTAAAAATTACTTTCCAAGGTTCCTTTCCGTCCATTCCTTTTTTTGGCACATTGATATATTAATATTTTTGCATGGAGGCAAGGTCACCGTGTTGCAAGTTGGGTTATTTTTTAATTAAATTATATTATTATATTTCATATACGTAAAAAATATTCTGACTTGCGATCCTGTGAGTTTGTTATGTGCAAACACGTATAAATTGGCACACTTTTTAAAAGTCATTGAAAGCACGAAAAAATGGAGCCCGAAAACCTATTCTAATTTATAATTTTAAAAAAAAATTGTATTAAAAAAATGTTAAATGAGGTTAGGTCAGATTAGGTTTCTGGGATAGTTTTTTTAATACGATTTATGACTATATACCACTTTTAAAAAGTATGCCGATTCATACGTGTATTGAATTATCATGAAACCATGCAAAAGGATTTTAGTCGTAAAGCGAAGCTATCAGTTAATCACCATTTCATTTAATCTGTACTACGAACCGGTTTACATATATTGAAAATTACTTTTTTATTCACCACTTTATTAATATACACATACCAACATTATAGAATGAATCGGTAAAGTAAAAAATCCGTTTACGTAGAAAAAATATAACAGGAAACAATGGAACAATGAGACAGGGATTTTTTAACATGTATCAGAATGGGACAACACATAAAAAGGAAACATATAGAAAGTAAAAGGAGGGAGGGATTGAGAAGAAGTGTGAAATTTTGAATTGACTGGAAATATATCTAATGTGGGACTGTAAGATAACGTTGATTAATAAGAATATTACAATATTTTTATGGCTTTCTTCATTTCTAATACATCTGATTAATTTATCTTAATCCCAAAACCATTTCTGTCTAAAATATTATTTATCAATATCAAGTTAACATTTACATAACATCGAAACGTACTCGTCACAACAAACTATTTTACACATTAAACAACAAAACAAACGCTGCAACAAATTCACCGATTTCCCGTGTTCTTCAAACATTTAATAATCTTTGTCCCAACGTAAGTCTCGATATATTTTTCGACTCCTTATAGTCATTTAAGAAAAATATTACTCGTAACATCAATGCGCAATCACAATTCTCCAGTACATAGCACTATTCAAACACATCGGTACACATAGATGCTCACACACACACACACACACACACACACACACACACACACACACACACACATAATCACACACGCAGACACATATATACTTATACACTATACACTTTTTTCATAAACCTTTTTATCTGTATTATATATCGTTCCCTAGTATTGTACTACCATTTACTGGATCTGATATTACATAGAGACATGTCATTCGTACCGATCCTTGTAATAATTTTCTTAAACCTTGCAATTTGTACACAACTCATATCATATATGTAAAATAAATAAAAATAAAATAAGATGAAATATTTTGTATTTATTTAGGTAGTTTTATAATTATATTTAAAAGTACAGTTTATAGGTGAGCATTGTATTGCGTAAACAATTTACCCACTTTAGACCTTCTAATAAATAAAAAAGCTAATCTAATAAATAATTATCCATATGTATATTTATATAAAAAATAGAAAATATAAAGATTTGTTATAAATCATCTCACTGGTCTGAGCCTGTTCCGAGGTGGTAGAAATCAAAACCATTTTAATATCCTAAATTATAAGACGATAAGATAAAAAAAATAGGAAAAGGGTTAAAAATATAGCGTGAAATTTTTTATTTTAATTTTGTATAAGGTTTGAGATATGAGAAAAAAAATAGATAACGAGTGAAAAATAAGGGTTTGTAGTTTATTGTTATATTATAGATGTTCTTAGTATCTGTCCACAGAAGATAATAATAATAATAACAAAGCATTTATATAGCTCAGTTTTGTGTTATTTCACTTCAAGTGCGAATTACTATCAATAAACTTAAATAAATATAAGCCAACTGAATTCAGTGGTATTCCTGCAGTGCTCCTTTTATATTCTATTTATTCATTCTTAACATATTACATACATTATCGCCTATTTTTAATATTATTTCTACAGTACTCCTTCGGTGCATACCCATCTAATAAAATTAGAAAATATTATACAGTTTATACGCAGCCAAATACAAATTATACAAAAATAACGCATTCACAATAATACTGCAAAAATAGTAACATTTTAAATGACAAATAGGATTTAAACCGTTACTGCAATATCATGCATTGTGTAGTGTTTTCTAATATTGTGTCCTGTGTGTGTAAAATGTTATATTTCTAGCAAAAACATTGTAATTTAATGTTTTAATCTGGAGTGATCTAACATGTAAGTATGTTTTTGTATCTGCACATAATAACATACATCTGACAGGTGGTATTTGTACAGGCCCTTGGGGTGATTTTTTACAAAAACAAAGCTATACAAGTCATCAAGTATTATTATCATTATTATTATTATTTAGTATTGTTGTTTTTTATTTGTGTCTTATTTTAATATTTATATAATTTCACATCAAGGTAGAGACTAGCTAAAATCACTGCGAGAATAAGATAGCAACATCAATAATTGATATGATTCAATCTCACTCCATCATTCAAACAAAAGATAGATACTTGACTACATACTTGTAAACATTTGAAACGATTGATGTAAGTTTTGCTTATTACTTATTAGGATTCAGAACTTACTCCTTGAGTCGCACTCCAGAAAGCATACAGAAAAGTAAGGAAATAGTTTGAAGTGGAGTCCATTATGGGACTTTTCTGTTTAAGGAATGACATACAGAACAAACATTAAAAAATATGCGTATAAAGCCAGCTATTGAGTTTTACAGACTTATAATCTAGAGAAAATAATTTATAGGTGCTGGGCGCGTTAACAGACACCTAGGCATTTATCGCTGTAAATAATAATAGTTGAATGATTTGCATAACGCCGTTTTTGTGTAAAATTGCCTCAAGAACGCTGTGTTAGGCGTTAGATATTATTATTGCCGTGGAAAGATGACATTGGAGCGGACTGCTTCAATTGTGTCTGCCGAGGAATGATCTAAATGCCTCTGTTGGTTATCCATGTGTGAATTCCGTGTTTGAGATATTTATTTTTTACCAGGTGAATGTTGTTGATATTTTTTTCGATTAAATTAAGACGTGTTGGTGCCAAATGACGGTCATGTCTTTGTCCGTACGTGGTATTTATCTTCGGAGTAATGTGTTGATGTCTATATCATATTACATAATTATGTTTAACAATATGATGAATTTATTTATCTTTTTGATGGTGTATAGAGATAATTGTGATAATTTTTAAATTTTTAATTATTTTATTGAAGTTTAAAACCCTCATTGTAATACTTAATCATTGAAGAAGATAATATTAACATAACCTAAATGAAACATGATACCGAAAAAAACAACAGAAACTAAAAATATATAAGTCGCATCTGGGACTCTAACTCAGGACCTCTGTCTTTCCGGGACAACCGCTTTACCAACTTAGCTAATGAGACCAGAGGCGCTATTCCCGTTCTTTTTAAGGAAGATTCCTTAAGTTTTTCCTTAGGGTTAAAGACTTCTTGATTAACTGAGGAATTCCGGTGAGATATAGTAAAAAGATCCTAAATAGATTGTCAAAAGATTATTTGAAAACACAAATTGATGAAATATCTTCAAGTGATATAAGATTTTGAACTAAAACTTTTAAAAACATTATATTATAATTAATTTTAATACATTTTTATTTTATTTTTAAATATCATTAATAAGCCTTCTAACGAAGAATCACGTTTTATAAAAAGGTACCTACCTCATTAAATAATATGCCATTGATATATTTTTATTTTCTATTATTTTTTTCGGTTTCATGTTTCATTTAGGTTATGTTAATATTATCTTCTTCAATGATTAAATTTTGATATACAGTTGCTGTCCATTTAGGACATTGAACTCCATAAATAATTATATTTTCAAAAATCGTAAAAGTTTTTTTAATAAATGATTTTTTTTAATTTCTTCATTGGTTACTTGGTGTTTCCTGTGAATTCTAACGATGCGACTAAATGCCAGGAGTTCAAAGGATTCTTGTTTATTTTCTGCGACTATTGTTAGAGCTTCGACTCCATGCATGAGAAATGAAAAAATGTACTTCCCATCCTGCGGAGTTGGATATTGCTTTATTACCCGAAAGGTCCCTGTCTTTTTGATTCTGCAAAGACTCTGGTAAATGCTCTAGTAGTCTCCAGATTGATTTACTGCAATAGTTTGTATGCTGGCCTACCTACTGTACATTTGAATAGACTGCAAGGAGTGTTCAATACAGCGGTTAGTCTAATATGCGGTGCCACTAAATACTGTCACATCATATATAATTTACACCCCTTTTGCCAGGATATGGTCTAGGAGAGGATTCAACATACACACTAACCCCTTTTTATTCTGATTGCAACTAAACACAAAGAAAATATGCCAAGACAATCCTGCAACTACCATTGTCGTCTTTTCGTATAACTTGGAAAGAGAAATTATATGTCCTTTTTCAGGTGTGTTGTTGTTTTACAAAAATATCACTACGTTTCATTACTATATTCATTTTTTTTAATCATCATACCCTTTTTATAAGGAAAAACCACCCTATTACAGCACGAAACACCTGTTTCGACTCCCTTCATGAGGTTCCATGTATTATAATCCCACCCTACCACCCTCTGGATCCTCAAGAGCCTTCCACGTGGAAGGTAGTTAAAGAATGGCTTTTTCTAAGTCTTTTCTTCTCATCTGAATAATTTATAATAAATCCCTAGAGAAGACTTAAGACTTTGAGCTATATTTTTAGATTTTCTTATCTAAGATTTATGAAGCTCCTTTTTGTTTGCGCATTCAGGCATTTAATAAGCAGAATCAGAGATTAAGTGAATACGTTTAATCAAAAAATTAATTTAATTAATTTTAATTATTTAGCTGCAAATATTTTTGTCTATGTGAGACCAGCACATAAGTTTGTGTGGAACTTCATTCCCGTGCAGTGGCGGTTTTCTCTAAAAGGCGATCGTACATTAAAATCCCACTAAAAATATGTGAAAAAAGACAAACATAATACAAGCACATTATAAACTGCGCGCCATTAGAACTTTGGGTTGAAAATCCACGCGACCGAATACTATGGTTGAAGAGCAATTCGATATTATCACAGGTGTTGTGCTGTATAGATTCAGCACGTATGGGCTGCTGATTAAACGCAAATACTTCATACATAAAAACCAAAACATCACCATCCCTCTGATGGTGAAAATAAATCACTTGAGCCGAACCGTATCGAAGTGGGTGCTCAATGATAAGGAATAAGGAATTTTACAAAGACACGTGACATAATTTTAAACGCATTTTTTTTCCTCATAGCACCATCCAGTACCTATCAAAGACATATACATAATCTCTTTATATTTAATTATTATACTTTTTTCTAGAATATTATATTACCATACTATGTCAATACTAGCTTTCATCCCTTATATTTTTGTATAATGGGACTTAATATGAACTAAAATTCTCAATTTGGCTGTCCTAAAACGGGATTTGTTCCTAGTTGGGCAGTCAAAGCTTTCCTAAATGTTATAATTATTATTATTAATATGTCCTTTCTTAAAATTCTGATTGTACCACCAGTTAAAAAGTCCACGAACCACAACTGTTCCATGCTCTTTCTCTTGTTAGAGTGAAGGGAGTGGGGATCGGAAAAAGGTGGGGATGAGAAAGTAGGAAGAATAAGCATAGCTACGGCCATTTGAAGAAACGTTTTGTTCCTGAATGACTGTATTACACCAGGACGATACTGAGAGAATTATTCATTTTGGAGCAAAATGCAAACTTGCAATATTCGAGTCCAGTTCTAGTTTTACATCACGAACAAGAGAAAATTGATGGAAAACGTAGTAAAAGAAGATGCTGCACTTCATGGATTCGACATATACATGACTGGTATTAATACCTGCTGGACGAAGTTTGCTATGACGAGTCTCAACCTCCGAAAGGAGAATACGAGAAGTTTTATATGAGAATTAACACTTTTTTAATTATGTTGTTGTAGTTGCCTTTAATTGAAATGTAGGATTTCAAATACGTTGCCACCACGTCCAAGGTTAGAGCACTTACTGTTCTGTGACGGGGGTCGTCCAACTTTCGGAAAAGCATAAATATAAAAACAATAATATTAATAATTGGATGAGTTGTATAGCGCCGTTTTTGTGAAATATCACCTCAAGGACGCTGTAAAAGGGGGGTATTATGTCTAAGAAGCGATCAGTAAACTTCACTCATTAGTCACCACCATACAATGAGATGTAAAACGCCCTCAATGAAATAAAAAAAAGTTAATTAAGTAATATACAGATAATAAGGCCTAACAGGCGCCTATATAACTATTATCTATAAATATATATTTATATATATATATATACATATATTGTTAAATGTTGGCGTACATTGCCAAGGATTATTTCTCCCTCTTCCTGTGTCAGCTGTGGTTAGAGGTGCATAAATGTGGAGATAATATTTTCTACCCCGTGAACGGGCTGCAAATATATATATATATTTTTTTATAAGAATACCGCACAAGAGTCCCAACTTGAGATTGGTATTCACTTCATGGCGTCATTATTAATGAATGATTTAAAAAATACTTTGTTATCACCACTTCATGAATATATACAAATCAACATGTTTCGAAAGCGAAGCTTTCCTCACCAGTACATCCAGAATATATTAATACATTATTATTAGTATTCTGTATGGCCTGATGAGTAAAGCTTTCTTTCGAAACATGTTGAAATGTATATATTAGTGAAGTGGTGATTATAAAGTAATTTTTATTTCATTTATATCTTGACTCTATCTGTAAATACTAGGGACAACAGCCAATTGTTTTACAATAGGACTTTGATCCTTTTGGATTTGTTTCATATTCGTTTTTGTGGCATTTCCTCACATTGTTAATCCATATTTTACCAGAGTTTTAATAGTGACAAATAAATTGTTCTTAGAGTTCCAATTGGTACAAATATTTTTTTAGATATAATTTCGCAACACAATCGCAAACAAAATCAAACCTTACATTAAAAATATCTATTTTTATTACGGAAAATTCTGGATTTACAGTTCGTCTACAATAATATAATATATACGTGTATGGATTTCAAATATGCAGTAAAGAGTAAAACTTTAAATGGTTATTTTTTATAATACATTTTTCGCTTTTTTTTAAGGTAGGAACCAATAAAATATAATACTGTTCACCGGAAATGGGAACGAACGGTTCTGATATAGCAATAGTTCCCTGTAGCTTGCAGCGCCACTGGCGAATATAATTAGTAAGCAGGCATCTCAAAAGACGTCAAATGTCATGTCCAATATTGCTGGCTCCGATTCGCAAATGCTTAGAAGCAGACTTGCACACAACAGACAAAGCTTGTTTGATATGCAAAACTATACTTGCATGGGGTGTGCTCAAATATGTAACATTCATATTCAATAACTCAGGCAGGGTAACTTCTCGACATTAGAAAACCAAACTGCCAATACAGTGATGTAAATTTAAGAAGCTTTGTCTAAAGCAACGTTCTTACCTCATCATTATCCATGAAATAGATCAGTGAGACAAGACAAGAAATGTCCGATAGAATTAATAGAAGCCCAATGTTGCATCGTCTCCAACTATTGCTCTATTCTATTTAAAGTAGACCATAGAATAGGACCCTCTGCACACAGTACAGTAATGTCTATGGTCATATTCAATAAATAAAATTTAAATCTTTCGAAGGTTTGCTGCGTCACTTTGAGCTTCACAAATACAAATTAATTGAAAAAGAAAAGAAATGGACCAAGTGTAAATGCGCTACAATTCCTGACTATCATGAAAAGATTCATTCTATGGTATAAGATAACGTGGGAACTCAGCATTGGAAATACTTCCTTTGCCAATAGATTTAAATGATTTTCCACAATATTGCGTTGGAATACGTGATATTAGTACCGTTTTCATATTGTGCAGAGTGTGCTGACTTATAAAAGAATTTAATTTTTTATTCATAAATTAGTTTAACGTAAAATAATAAATAAATGAAGTAAAACTTAAATCAGTAATGTTTGTTTTATAATATATAACATTCATTTTTAAAAAAGAGTAAATAATTTCGTTACGCTTATATTATTCATTATGTCGCTTCCCTCATCAGGATATTTATTATACAAAAAAAGACAAGTTAGTGTACAAATAATAAACATCGAAAAAAAATTAAAGAATAGACTCACATAAACATAAATTAACAATAAGTGATGAATGTAGGTACATAATTAATTCAAATTAATTTAAATTAATTCAAAATGTAAAAATAATTGAAAAAATAAAAAGTTTGGAAAAAAATAATTAAGTTAGAAATTTAAAAACGCTATTTTTATTTAATATTAATATAAATAAAATCAAGAAAATAACGAGGCATAAAAAAAATAATAGCTATTATTATTTAAAATGTTCTAAATGCTATTTAAAAAAAAAAGATTATTATTAATATTTAATTACCTATTAACTATGTTTCTAATGTCAAAATTTTCTAATTTATCTCATTGTAAACCAGCTGTATTCGCATGAATTTTTTAAAAATCATTAAAAATTAATTTATACCCCCCGATTTATTTAAAATATCATCTTCATGTTTCTTATTTAAAACATATTCTTTTTATTTTATTATTAGTATAAAAAAACTGGTGGAATAGTATTTGGAATGCCTTAGATTAATAAATTTGAAGTGTTATTAATTAAAAAAAAAAAAATTCTACTGTTTGCCAATGTCGATTATTTGTGGGTAAACAAAGGATTTAATACATTTTTTCTTAAGCTTTTTCTTTAACACATTATGTAATAATTAATATTAAATAATAATAATGTAAACAAAGTATTTCCAATTAATTTTATGAATAATGACACCACAAAGTAATTATACATTTATCGAAGAAAATGTAATTTTATAATCACTTGGCAACTAACTGATTGACTTTCGCATCTTAGAATATATTGATAATTTGGGAGTTTGCTGTACAAGTACCTCACTATTATCGCAACCGGGAACTGTTCAGGAGCATTATTAAATTAAACCCTAAAGTTTACGATAATTATTTGACCCACTGAAAGACATATTTGTTCGACCCGATTCCCAAAATCAGTAGGTATCCAATCGGCATAGTTAAGTAAGATAATGTTGTTTGCGTAGATGTAGCGATGTCGATGTATATATTTGTGATGTTGAAATATATGCCAAACTTACCAATGAATTAATTACTGGCAATGACACAACAAGTCGTAATGTTTAAACTGTTAAAGATACATTTGGTGCATAACATATTCGTCATATTCAATATGAAATTGGCAGAAGAAAGACGAAAGTAGGTCTGAATGCTCTAGAAATGAGATCTCTGAGGTGAATGTGTAGTAAAACCGTGTATGATCGTGTGAAAAGCGTTGAGATTCGTAAAGAATGAAAAGCTGATGTAAGAGTAATGAGTAAGATTTAGAAAATGACGCTTAGATGGTTTGGGCATGTAGAGCAAATGAACGAAGAAAAGAGTGTAAGAAGAATAAGCTGTGGATGCCCGAGGAAGACATGGCACGATCGAGTGAATTAAATACTTGAGTCTGGTAATGTCAGAGGTCGGAGTAACAGAAGAGAATGCTTGAGACTATGTATGAATGTGAATGAAGCAAGAAGTGTATGGCAAGATCAAGTTGTTTGGCGGTCCATCCTCTCTGCCTACCCCTGCAGAGAAACGGTTTGATGGTTAGCTATTTTTTTCAATTTTTACAGTCGCCCCGGCAAACCATTTAATGGATAACTTACACCTCTACCATAGGTCACTCCAAGTGGTTCGCTACGGTAGGTGGCTTAGCAAGGGTACCCGAATTCATGGGGCGAGGTTTGTCCAGGTCTTGGTGGCGGGATGCATCTCTTACCAGCTGCGTGTTTGGCCGGATTGGGAGAGGCCGGTTGAAGTAGACATTTTGGCTTCTTCAGTCCGACTTTCTATACTAATCGCCTTGTACCGCAGTGAAAGGGATGAATTAATATGGCCGTCACTCCTGTATACACTGATTTGATATTTCTGCCCACCATTCATTCCGTTTCCCGTCTCAGAACTTCTTCCCCTTCTTTTCTTTAAAAAGACCCACCACACAGCATGTCTAAAGATGACGCAGGCCCAGAGGAAAATAATTTTGAGGTAGACACAAAGAATAATATTAAATAGGTACATTTAAGTTAGTTAGCTGTAGATATTAACTGAAATATTATGTACACTAAGATTGCATAACAATTTTAAAAATTTAACAATATCGTCGAAGTCTTCGTGCTTGTTTCGACTGGTTGAAATTTGTCTAATATTTCATGACCTACGCATACCTACCTACCTACCTGGTATTGTTGTTTTTTAGTATTACACAAATTATATTGCCTTCGTGAAAAGCTTTACATTATTTCATAAAATTGTTGAATTGAAGACAGCGTGTTTACATCTTTATGAATTAAACTTCAAAACTGCTCACGGTCATAAAAGTAGTGGAGCAAATCCTTTTTTTTAATTTAAAGAAAATAAATTGAATAATTTTTTTATTAAGTTCCGCAGGTATTTTAGGTTTTATTTTCCCCGACCCAATTAAAAAAATTATTGTGTTGGAAAATAACATTTTGTTAATGCTTTCGGTAAACTCCGATTTACTCCGAAATAATTGTGATAATTAAAATTCTCTATTGTGTGAGGTACTTACAGCTAAAATATGTTTCTTCTGCTTTTAATGGTGGGAAATATGTGTTTTTTTCTTATTTGGTAATCTAAAATACTCGTACTTGTAGAACTTCGTACTAACATTATTCCAAGTTTTATTTATTAAAAAGATGGGGTTTTACGAATTAAACACAATAGCAATTAAAAATATGATACACCGTGCAAATAAATATATGAGGGACTCAGCATTATTGTTAGTAAACATATTTTACATAGCGGATTTTCACTCAAGACGCCTGCAGATATAATTATGTCAACTTTTGTTACTTGGCCGCATATCCTCTCTAAATAATTACTTTACAAATGAGGACGTAAAGCAGAAATAAACCTTTAGGGGATCAACTGTCCGAGGGATCAACTGTCAGGGGGCCAACTGTCGTGGGATCAACTGTCATGGAACCCCATTAATACTAGCATGTTATAATGTAATTATAATATTATAATAATAAGAGTTAATTTCTATAGCGCAGTTTTGTGAAGGTTCACCTCAAGTGCGCTTTACACTAACTAACCTAACCTAATATAATTGTAAAATAACAGATATACTACATAGTATATCTGTTTTTATAATATATATACAATATGCAAATTAATACTATGACATACAATATTCATGAGCGGGTATTATAAAATAACAATTTAGAAACTAAGGGTGTAAATAATCAAATATATAGTAGGTACAAATAACAAGAGAAAATTATATGACATTATATAGATGGTTTTTCACTGAATACTAATGGAATTAAATAACAAGGAGAGAAAACCGCAACTAAATAAGCTATGGAGGATTAAAAGAAAAAGAAAAAATAAACCAGAAAAAATTATAGTATAATAACCTCAGCGTTTGCATGTTGTGAAATGAATATGAATTTCAAATTACGAAGCTTAGAAGCTTGAATGCTCTACTTAATAAATCGTTGATTCCATCCATCTCATGATTATGCTATCGATAATACATAAATAGACCCCTTATCTACATATTAATATGATTTGCGCACATTCCCATATAACCACAGAATTACACTACCCCCATTCTTTCCACTTTGTGGAAGAGGCCATTATAATTGTGATACCGGACTTAACTCCATTGATGCGACGTTATAAATAAACGGCTTTATATAAAATTGAGCGAACATTATAATCTCTTATTTAGAGATTCATCCAGTTCCCCCATTTTTAATCTACTCGTATGTTAGAGATAGCTCACTTCAGAATTTGAAATATCTACTGGATCGGGGGATCTCAAACTTTTCCTTGATCAACATAATCAAAATTATTTAGTATTGGCAAATAGTCAATGTGCAACAAAATAAAATTAAAATGTGTAATTATGATAATACTTCATGTTTTAAAAGAAAGTTTGTTCATTAAATAGGCACAAATTTTATTAAAACTGTGTGAATATGTAATGGAATACTTCTTTAAAAATAAATTTTTAATATTTTTTATTTTACTGACATTTCTCCTTAAAAATGATCTTTAAGATGCAAACGTCTTTTTACATCTTATTAATGACGTTAATCATTTGCTAGTGGTAACGAACAAAAAAAAATAACCTAATAAAAATCTCAGTTAAATAGCAGTCCGATGTTTATATAAAGATTTTGTATTTTACTTACCTTCATTTATATTCCAAAAAACACATAAAAAATATAATTTCTTAACATTTAGTTCCATCATTCCGGTTGTTTATATAAAAATGAATATTTTTTCCGTCTGTCTGTCCTCGATGTCACTGAAAATAGCACAATTTGTTTTTATTAGTATCGGAAGGTTTAAAAAGCAGATAGAATGAAATTCTATGTGTAAAACTGTTGTTATGACGGTTTAATATTAGTATGAAAAACATTCAACCCGCCATATTGTATTGAGGTTCGCCCATAGATATAACACTCTGGTTAGCCACAGATTACATATTCAAAAGAAGAAGGTATCTTTGGATGAAATATTTCCAAAATGGAAAACACAAGTAGGTACCTACTTATGAACATTAATATTTAGAACAAATAATTGTTTCGAATGAAATAAATTTTTCAAATGAATGTTTCTTTGTTTAGAGATAGTTACGTTGCTGTCAAATCATTCATGGTACCCAGACGACATGCAAGAATTCACAACTTTATAAGTTTATTCTAAAAAAAAATCTTGAGTAATGCCGGGTACACATCAGATAGTAATTAAAAAAAAAACTTTGTTTGAAACAACCAATTTATTTTTCTATTTTTATAAACAATAATTATTAATCTAAAACACTCATCCAAATTGAAAAAACCTTCCGAGCAAAGATAAATGTCGCCGGCAGGACTCGAACCCGCACCCTTCTAATGTCCGGTTAGATGCTCTACTGTTGAGCTACGTCGGCTTATCGCAAACCCGCCAAGTTAATCAATATATACTAGTGTTCCATTCAATAATTACTGTTTATTATATTTTCACCTGTAAACAACCAACTTTATTAGTATGAGAGAGGCTTGTAACGGCTAAATCCCTCAAATAGATGGCGTCGAGACAAATTATGTCTACATTTTATTGGTGAAAATTGCTTTGACTTGTCAAATATTTATTAATTGATAAACCAAAGTTCTTAAAAACTTAAGACAAGATTTTTGTGCATAGCGCAAAGGGTAACAATTATTATTTTTATAAACAATAATTATTAATCTAAACACTCATCCAAATTGAAAAAAACCTTCCGAGCAAAGATAAATGTCGCCGGCAGGACTCGAACCCGCACCCTTCTAATGTCCGGTTAGATGCTCTACCGTTGAGCTACGTCGGCTTATCGCAAACCCGCCGAGTTAATCAATATATACTAGTGCTCCATTCAATAATTACTGTTTTTATTATATTTTCACCTGTAAACAACCAACTTTATTAGTATGAGAGAGGCTTGTAACGGCTAAATCCCTCAAATAGATGGCGTCGAGACAAATTATGTCTACATTTTTTATTGGTGAAAATTGCTTTGACTTGTCAAATATTTATTAATTGATAAACTAAAGTTCTTAAAAACTTAAGACAAGATTTTTCAACGGTAGAGCATCTAACCGGACATTAGAAGGGTGCGGGTTCGAGTCCTGCCGGCGACATTTATCTTTGCTCGGAAGGTTTTTTTCAATTTGGATGAGTGTTTTAGATTAATAATTATTGTTTATAAAATAATAATTGTTACCCTTTGCGCTATGCACAAAAATCTTGTCTTAAGTTTTTAAGAACTTTAGTTTATCAATTAATTTATTTTTCATTTATCACCAACCGGATTCGCTTATCCCAAGCTTCTTCAGGCCAAAATTGCTTAAAACTAAACAAAAATACATAGTGAGTTAATGAGCATATTATATAGGTGAGTCATAATACAAAATATGAGGGAGACATAATGTAAATGGAAACACTGGAAAAGTGAGACTGAGTTATACTTACATATAATAGAATAGGATAACACACAGAAAAGATAAAGACAGAATGTCAAAGTAGGGAGGGATTATGAGGAAGTTGAAAATTTTAATTTAGCGAGAAAATATATCTAGTATGTGACCGCACGACAATTTACGTAGATTATTAAGAAAATTACTATCAATTTTTTTGGTTTTCTTTGTTTCTAAAACTTCTAAATTATTTAATCTAATGCCAAAATAATTTTTGTGAAGAATATTAGCGCCGGTGCTATGATAATAGGTATGAGCTTTTACTTTAGCACATTTAGTTCAGACATTAGTGGAAATTCCTTTTAATAATATTTTGTTAGTTGCTACGGATGGCGCACTGACTACGACAGGGCGTCACAAAGGCTTCATAGCATGCTCAAAAAATAATATTCTTGATGTGCTAGCTGTGCATTTCGTAATTCATCGCCAGTATTTGGTTGCGAAAAATTTGAGTGAACGTCTCCAAACATCACTGCAATATGTTATCAGAGTAGTTAATAAAATCAGTAAGTAACTCGTTGAATGAAAGATTATTTAGTCAGCTATGCATTTCCAATGATGAAGTTTTCAACCGATTGCTGCTTCACACTGCTTTCCACTTAGCGGTAGCACAGTTTTAGTTCAGACTTCATTTGTATGAAAGCATTATGAAACAATACTTCATGATTTTTTAAAATTAGATCGTTGGCAAATTCTGAAAAACCATGGCCATTTAGCAAACAAGATTTTTTTTAAATTCTAATACTGATATTACATGCTGTCTCCCCGATATGAAACGCCTAAAAATTTAAAACAATGTTAGTGGTTCAAAATAAAGCGCTTCATACGAAAAAAAATGTTGACACGTGAAACAATTTACAAATTGGCATTTCCAGCAATTTGAGTAGTACAACTATCTGAAACCTCCTTATTACACAATGTCTCTAAATCAATAATAAACATGCAATTGTATTTAAAAGGTTGGATATCACCGCTTTCCTAGGATAGGAACACATCTCATTGCACATTTCTCAACCTCCAGAGCCCGGTAACAGAAGCTGCCAACACGCCCGACGTGCTGGCCGCTTTGTACCTACCGGTTATTTATGCCTGCAATCCACAATGGAGGGTAATACTGCCATTGTTTTGTAGGACTGTGCCGCGCGCTGGAGCTGTTCTAGTAACGAGCTGAAAGCTTCTAATGAAAATTATGAGCCATTTCATGACTCTGCCTGGGGAACATTAACGTGGAATAACTAAGTGTTTTACTTCAAATGTCTCAAGAGGTTAATTATTTCATTAATTTTTTTGGAATAACTTATTAAATCTTATAAACATCATAGAAATATATTTTTAATGTATTGAAGATGATACTACAGATTTTAAAATAAAACATGAAACCGAAAAAACACAGAGAAGAAAAACATAACATGATTTATATAAATCGTAGTACGTACCAATGAAAATGACTGATAAAAATACACAACAAAGAAACAAAAAAACCTTCATTTTCACTTTTAAATGGTTTTAATAATTCGAATATAGTGTAATAATAGCGCTTCATACTCTCCGCTCACTCCTGTGAAGAAATGATATGATGAATCTATTGCATTGCGTAAATATATTAATATAGCATATAACATATTGTAATGATGTGGATTTGACTGGATGTGGGAATGCGGGAGAGGGAGAGGAGGAAGGGTGGGCTAGAACAGTTACAGGAGACAGATCTTTAGTACAGACTTACCCGGAGAGGGGTGTCCCTCCAGAGAGCTCGGCTCTGGACCTTCGACTAGCTCAGTTTTCGGCAGGTCAAGAAGCTCTTCTGCGGGGTCGTAGGCCGACAGGCAGTCTTATAATTGGGTACTGGGACTCGAGTACTTTGTCAAATAAAACGACCGAATGCTTTCAGACTCAGTGTTTAATTCAGAGGAAGGTACAGACTGGTGAATGTAGTTATGGTGAACAGTAGGCTAACCTAACCTCAAATGAATGTTACGGGCAATTTCTCTCTGATATCCTCCAAAACGGGCATGTAAACAGGGACTCGAATAAGTTACAACACAAACAGGGGGAAATGTAAAGACAGCTCACGGTTTAGGTTGTAGTGGCAATTTGGGATCTCCGTGGAAGCAATTATCAGCCCTCCAAAATGGTGGCTTGCGTGCTTCTCCGAAACGTAGTGGGCGACGGGTCGGGAGGCCATCTTCAGAGAAGGCGAGCGGGTGTGCTCCCGAGACGGGTTCCGGGCGGGGAATGAATCGTGTCGCCGAGCAGAGCGGGAATCTGTCTTCGTGCGAGGTCTTGTTTGCGGCCGCGTGTTGCGCCGGTGTTGTCTTGCGCGAGGCTAGGTTTTTTAGGAACTTACTGACGTTACGTAACAATATATTGTATAATATTTAATAATAATTGAAAATAATTAAATCGCAAACAAATGCTCTTATGAGGTCGCGGGTTCAAATCCCGGCATGCGCAATTAAATTTTATTTGATTAAATTGTTTTATTTCACAATTTATTCATTTAAAATAATATGTAGTATATTATTTTATAGCACGTTCCAAAATGGTAGATACTGTAAGTATCACCTTGGGAAAGATCGCCATTCAGAATCAAAACGTTGTTTGAAATGGCTTTTGCCATGTTTGGTAACCAGATCTTAATAGCCATGCATTTCCCCACCTTTATTCGTTCGACCTCGTTTACCTCCTCAATACCTTTAACCTCACAATATACGCCGATTGGGGTTGCCATAGTCTCACTGCCTACAGACGGTGAGGAGCAGTTGGGACTCTTGTTTGGTATCACATTGAAAAAATATATTTAAAAAAGTCTTATCAAGTCGATATTAGTTCCCAGCTAGGCAGATTGCCTGTTATAAGGAACCAAATGCTGCAGCTACGCGTGCTATAATTATTGTTTTTAAATAAACTACCTACTAAGTGGTTAGTGAATTGGTTAGTTTTTTTAAGTGCTTTTGACTCCAGCAGGCTACTAAGAGGGACTCTATCCAGTCAGCTATAAAATTGATAATAAACTTGTTGAATCGGTGAAGTCTCCATTAAAACCATTCCAGTGAAACAACTCCAGTGAAAAATATAATGGCTTACAAAAATGTATATTCATATAGATCAGCAAACGCCGAATCTGAATACATAACTTTTATTATGTATAATACATAATATGTAGAATTTATAAATCGTTATTTATATAAGTGGCGGCCTCCATGGTCGAGGGGTAAGGCTCTCGACTACGAATCCGAAGTTCGAGGGTTCAAATCCCGGCGTGTGCAAGTAAATTTTATTTAATTATTTGTGCTGTTTCACAATTAATTAATTTAAAAATAATATATAGTATATTTGCGCACGTTCCAGAGTGGAAGATACTCTCAGTATCGCACTGGTGAAAGACCACCATTCAGAATTGAAACGTTGCTTGAAATGGCTTTTTGCCGTGTTTGGTGAGCAGATCTGAATAGCCAGATATTTCCCAACCTTCCTCATCCTCTTCTCCTTCCCCTCCCTTATACCTACAACTTCACAACATTCTCTAATTAGGAGGATGTCATTGTCTCACTGGCTCCAGACGATTGGGAGCAATTGGGACTCTTTGAGGTATTCATATAAAAATCAAAAAAAATAATTTAAAAGTTAATAAAAAATCATCTCATCAAAACACCTTGTTATGTTGGTACTATTGTATTTCGTACATCTGACGTCACGTGCGCATTCTGTTATTTTTATTAGAATGATAATTTATATTCTTCTATTTTGTTTTGTATTTTAAATATGTACTTTCTTTTAGTTTTGAATTATTCATGAGCAAACCAATTATCAATACGGATATTATGATCAACTCTATTATTATTCATTAAGTTGAAGTTTCTAAAAAGGGCTATTATTTTATTACTTATGTTTTGTTATGGTTTACTATGAATAGAATATAAAATTATGTGCGGCAAAGCTAATCCTTGTTTTGAGATTTGACATCTAACCTTAAAAGTGTTCAAAACCCATCGGCCATAGATTTGGAGCATTTTGGCGGGCTTTGAAAAATTGAAATTATGAAAACTTACTTTAGAAAAAATAATGTTCACTGATGTTTAAATTTCAACGTTATTGATAAAATAAAAAATATTAAAAAAAAATTGTTTTGGAGTTCCTTACTGCTGAAGCGCTGCAGCTCTTTGGGAGCTAGAAAAGTTAGCTATAGGCGTTATTATAAGCAAACTTCGGTATGTGGGATTTTCCAATTTATGTATTTCATATCATTTAAGATTAGGAATATATATATATGTATATATATATATATAAATATATATATATATATATATATATATACGAGTATATATATGAATATGATGATGGCAATCACGTTTCCTTCTGAACTTCAAAAAATTAAGTAAATTAAGTCGAGTTTCATGAGAGAATTTCTTGGAAATTCAATATCCTCGTTTCGAAATGAAAGATAATTATTTTTTCCTTACTCTTTGTCGTCTGGTTGTTATTTAATTTAAAACATGTTTATTACTGTTTATAATATAAATACCATTCTTTTTTGATAAAGGAAACAAACAAAACAAAACAAATTGCTTACAAAACGTCCTTTTCTCAGTATAAAGAACATTTGGAAAACTCATATTTAATTTAAAAGAAAAACAAAAATTCATGCAAACTGTTTTCCTACGAAATATTGAATTAATTAACTCGCATTTTAAAAATTATTTTCCTTTTTCCGTGTAAAAACAAGTTCTTATTTTATTCATCTAATTTAAAATCATTTCTTGGCAAAATTTTCAATGATTAAGAATTATTTAGTGTAAATCACTATTTAAAAAGAGTGGTTTATGTAAAACATTTCTAAATAATTAAAATTTTTAGACAGTTAGGATATTTCTAAACTCCGTGACTTTTACTCCAGCAACGCGGTGAGAAGAAAAAGTTGATTTCACGAAAAAAAACTTTACTGATAATTGGTCTTAATTAAGAATATATGCATAATTTTATAACGCGAGAGCTCACTTTTCTATAGTTTTTGCTAATTCACCAAACATTTCCTGCTGCACAGAATTCTCGTTTTACCCTTGTATTATAATAAAATGTAGTATAATAAATTGAACGTTTTCATGAGTAATGTGATTACAAAATAAACTTTTTTTTTATTCCAGAAAAAAATGCATCTTTATTTATTTAATTTGAATGGTTATCTAAACACTAAAAATATTAAATACTTCATTAGAAGGAATAACTTATTTTGAATACCCATAGGCTTCTTCATTTTTTAATGTCGTCTAGAAAGCAATTATATACATTTCACCTCTCGTAGCTAATGGATTGTTTGCCATATTGTGTATGTATGGTTTTTAAATAAATGTTATCATATTCACGTATAAAATACAAAATAATGTAACATAAATAAATAAAAGTTATAAAATTATAAATTCATTATCATTATAAAAATTAAAAATATTTTTGAACAAAAAAACTAGCAATTGCATATAATAGTTTGAATAAATTAATATACCTTTATAATATTATAATTCTATAGCTATTTTTACAGTCCGATTTAATTAGATTTCCTATGTAGAATAATTAACACAATTTCAAAACCCGTCAAAATGTCACGCCACTCAAACATGACACGGTATAAACGTTTCTCTAAAATCATAAATTTTAGTACGAGCATAACACACGGAATTGAGGATAACCATGTTCCTTTTATCCAGGGTTTCCAATCAACTAATAAGGCATACTGGTTTTCGATTATTGCAACATGCAAGAAACCGATTTACTAGTTTTATTCATTGGCTGGATTCGAGTTGCGCATAACAAATAAAGTTAAAATGGTTAATTTCTTACTACGTCAGATGCTTCTAAAATGTATATTATTTTTTCGAAATATAAAATCTCAACTAACCGCGCCGGTGAGCAGAGAAGATTGAACGACACACATCACTGGTATGTACAACCTTCTTCATCCACATGTATTTATTATGGGTACCATTCTCCACTCTCCGGAATGTCGAGACTTGTTAACTCAAGCCAGGGCCTTGAAATTTTTGGTCCCAATCTAAATAATTTTATCAAGCTTTACGAAAATAAGCTTTAAAGATTATCATTATGTCTAAAATCATGGACTCTACCAAAACCTTGTGACTTGAATGTTATCTCTAATGTATATTTTTGTCCATTGCTTCATTCATGTATTCCGTACGTTATGTTATTTTTTTGTAGCTCTGGTTTATCTCATTTCATGTTGGGTATTTTGTATAATTGGATAATGGTCCGTCAATGAAAGAATGATAGTGTCAATCATTATTCCTGACTCCCGACATGATGTTACACAAGTATCTTTAACAAAAATGGCGCTCTACGAATCATTTAAATAACATAATCTTTATTATTATTTGATTCGAATGATCATGTCATAATATAAATGGCTTCGTGGAACGCAGTCGAATTCTTCCTTTATTCAATTGCAAGTCATAATATATCCACGGGACACCCCTTCCTCCATCTAACTGCATGTGTTCCAGTGAACTAAGTGTGTATTGTTTCAGCAATTCATAATTGAAGGGCAGTTATAAAATTCTAGTTGCAAACCACATGCCACAAAATTAGATGAAAAACCATTCTCTTCTTCAGAGTACTGTCAATTCAGAGGATAACCATTCTCGTGTTCCTACTTCAGTAAAATTCTTGTTGCAGACCAGATGCTGCAAATTTAGGTCGAAAACCATTATCATATTCCGAGTGCAGTTACAATGTTTTAATTGAGGATCATGTGTTACAAAATTCGGAGGATAAACCTGTTTTGTGTCCGTAGTACAGTTATAAAAATTTAGTTGTAGACCATACCTATATCAAAAAATTCAAAGGAAAACCATTCTCCTATTAAAAATGCCATAAATTTGGAGGAAAACCATTCTCCTATTAAGAGTGCCATAAATTTGGAGGATAACCATTCTCATATTTTGAGTGAAGTATAAAAATCAATTTGCTGAATTCGAAAGAAATCACTCTATGTCCTGAGTGCAGACATTCTAGTTGTACACCATGTGCTGCAAAAGTCAAAGGAAAACCATTCTCTTATTCCGAACATAGATAAAATTTCAATTGCAGACAAAACGATCCCTACACCCTCCCACTACAATCACGCATCTTCTGAAAATGCAAGTCCGGCTGGGCTGATCCATCCAAACATAAAAACGGCCCTCGGCGGCAAAAGGGTTCCCGACCCAAAAAATTAAAAAAAGACGCAATTGGAACCTTAATTCTATTGCATTCACTCCTTTGTCAGTTCCAAATCACATTACTAATTGTAATTCTAGAACTGCTTAATGTGCTTTTAGGGGTTTATTGGCGGCTACTGTTTAAATTAATATTTCTAGGATCACAAATATATTAACTACAAAACTTACGTGGTTGAGATATTTCATTCTGTTTAACGAAATCATTTTTTTTTCTACCGACCGGTTATTTGTTTTTGTTAAACCAGTCTACAAGCCCTGCTCCCATCATCCCATCACCCACAAATTCAGTAAAACAAGAGATTATCATGTTTCAAACGAAGCCACGCTTGTTGTTTTGATCGCCGGCAAAACCCAAATTTGAGGTTTTAATGTGACACTGAACGAGTGAGCCGCCGGCGCTTTCCAGGGATCTATCCCACTCACCGAAGAGATAAACCGGTAGAAGTGCGTTATAGGTGTGTCCTTGTGCCTAAAGTCAGCTTAAGTTTTCCTTAATTCTTGTGAAAATGTTTAAACACTTTCAAATATCGACATTCTTCCTTGAACAATTTTTTATGATAATAAGGAACTCCAGTCCAATTTTTTTTATTATTTTTTTTTTAAATGACGTTCAAACTTAAATACACCGATGTTTGTTTTTTTTTTCTAAAGAAAGTTTTCAATGTTAACATAATTTTCCAAGTTTCAATTTTTCTAAGGCCGCTAAAACGCTCCAAATCTATGGCCGGTCGGTTTTGATCAGTTTTGAGGTTAGAATGTCAAATCTCAAAACAAGGATGAGCTGTACCGTACATAATTTTATATTCTATTAATAGTAAACCATAACTAAACATAAATCATAACATTATGTACCTTTTTAAAAACTTTAACTTGAAGAATAATAATAAGGAAAAAAAATACATAATAAAATTGAAAAATAAAAATCTCAATACTAATCCAAAAACACAATACACACGTGACGTCAGATGTTCCAAATACAATGGTACCAATATAATAAGGTTCTTTAATGAAATGATTATTAGTCCACTTTTAAATAACGATTTTCAAATTCTACATATAATTCACAATCGGTGTTTGCTGATTTATATGAATATATATTTTTAAAGTCATAATAGTTTTCGCTGGAGTTCATTATTGGCCTGTCTTGGATCTAGGAGTCTAAAGGTGTTATGTAATTTGGCAACATTAGTTTTCATTCAAATCGATATAGAAATTTTACAGATTTTCTGTTCAGTGGATCTCTCCCACCCCTATTTGTTGTGGATGCTTTGCGGTGGATCGGCTGGGGGAGCAGGAGTTGGAGATGAAATATGTGGCGTTTGGCTATTATTTGTATCTGGGCGTTTGAGTGACAGGGTGAATGCATAACGCTCGCAATATCTCACCTGAATATTTGGGAAATAGATTTCATTTGATCTCTAAATCAACAAAGGATTTCCTCCGTGTGACAACTGAAATAAAATGAATTCCAAATTAAAATTAGTTTAGAAACGCCAATGATAATGACCTTACTGCCTTTAGTCAAATTTGAACAACATAATATTATAATCCTTAAGCAGAAAAACTTTTCAAAGTAATAACCATTTAAACAAAACCCATCGATTTACTCAGAAATGAATACGGGCATTGGTGATAAAAATTAAAACATTTTACGAGTTTCACTATCAGTACCTTCATAGAAATCGTATAAATATATCGTCTGTAAGTGGTTTCACCATAGTTTGAAAATTCCTTCGGAAGGCGAAACACCTATCACGCGTAATAATAATTACCTACCGAATCTTTTGTATGAAAAAACTTTTTTTTTTAAATTAAATTATAATAAATGAATTAAAAATTACTTTGTAATCACCACTTTATTAATATATACATTTCAACATGTTTCAAAAGTGATGCTTTCGTCATCAGGAATATATAGTCATCATATGTTTTATTATAGTATACATTCCTGTGTTGAATACAAAGTAATTATTAATTCATTTGTTAATAATGATGCAACAAAGTGAATACCAATCGTTTGAAGATATTATGAATAATAATTATGAAATTAATAGCAACAACTTTGTTCCAACCACTATATATAATATGTAAATATCCACATGCTTCAAAAGCAAAGCTTCCTTTCATCAGGATAAATAATATGCCAAATAATTTTAAAAAAATTAAGAAATTTAAAGAATAAATGAATAATATTTAAATAAGTAAATTAAAAACGTTGTTATAAACCACGAATATATTTTATAATAGTAAATTATACAAAAAAACAATTAAAAATTGTTTCTTAAACACATATAAAAACAATGAAGATCTTGAAAAGTCGAAGTGCAGTCAAATAGACTGAAAGAGACGAGTAAATGGACCAAGCTAATTCTATATTATTTTTCCAAATTTCATCCTCATTAATCTGTGTTTTTTCTCTCCACTAAGCATTCATTTTCTTATTGCTTTGTCCATCGTAAAACATCTGGATTCCGACGAACTAAGCCTGATTGATGCAGTACCGTCGCGTCCCCCGTATGGAGAATGGACTCACACCAAAACCTTGTGGAACACCAATTTCATTATAAAGCCACTGTACAAATACAATCACGTATAATATGGCCGCCCCACACAACCTCGTGATAAATTATTTTATCACGAACTGCGTACTGACTAGGATATACATGCAGCATTGATATAAACATCACAAGATTAGCCATTTATGGGAAAAATTATTCTATTTGATTCATATTTTGATGCATAAAAATAGAATCGTCCTACCCACTAAAAATGTTCTATTTTTCATTAATGAAATACATTACAAAAAGGCTAACAAAACTGTTATTTACAGTTACTAGTTAATGTTGGCAGCTTTTGGGAGAGTTTTTTATCTTGCTATTTTTTTTAATGACTCCCTTTCTTCTTTCTTCTTTTAATCCAGACCTCTTCACATCACGCCAACGAAATTCTTTGGAAAGATTTGGTCGCTAAACACCCTTAGAGTTTTTTTAAAAATAACTTATTAAAGCCAATTAACCTCATTGCAATATATTTTTAATCATTGAAGATAATATTAATAAATCTCAAAATTAAACATGAAACTGTAAACATGTTCCTATTAAAATATCCCGGGTATATGTAGAACTCGGATCTACTTGAAAATTGATAATATCAAAGTCTGCATATCAGACGTATTGCTTATCCCATGACAATGGTCTCAGATGTTGTTAATAATTTAATTGATTATCCATACCTCTTGGAATGCTACTGCATGTTCCTGTATAGCCTGACAGCTATACTGATGTTATAGAAGCCGAGTTATTTGTAGCATACCGAAATGTATGACATATGTTTTGGTACAGCATAACATTACAAAAGGCATGAAAAAACTAAATGAAGTCTCTAAACAAGCTAGTTAATAATAGTGTGTGTGTGTGTTTTTTTTTTGTTTTGTTAATTATACTGTTTTATAATATTCAACATTCAACTTGAACATTTCAGTGTGTTTTTCTAGAAGGTGCGTATATTATATGATGCGTACCTGGCCTTGTTCGGGATATTTTTTTTGCATAATTCGTGCATGTTGTTTGGGTGCCACAATTGATTTGACAGCGAAAGTAATACGTTGTGACGACTATCACTATCTCTAAATAAAGAAACAAAGAAACGTTCATATGAAAATTTTATTTCATTCCAAACATTTTTTCAAAATATATGTAAATAATAAAGTTCTTAATTAGGTACCTATTTGTGTTTTCCATTTAGAAAATATTCCACCCAAACAAACCTCCTTCTTTTGAATATTTAATCTGTGGCTAACCTGAGTGGTATTTCTATTTTCTAACCTCAATACAACATGGCGGGTATAATGTTTTTCATAATAATTTTAAAAGGTTTGCAAAAGTAACAGTTTTACATATTTGATTTCACTCAATCTACTCCCTAAACCTTTGCGTCACTAATAAGAACAAATTGTGCTATTTAGCGAAATCGGTAGAGTAATTTTTGAGAAAATCGAGGACAGACAGACAGATAAACATTAATTTTAATTTGTATATAGACATAGAATTTTATTTTATCAATTCATCGGCTCCCTTCTGAGTGGTGTGAGGAAGCGAGTAGTTTATCATCACATGACGTCACATAGTCCCAAACTCACAGTACAAATAACCCGGGCGGGTACTCTGACGTGAGAAGAATTTAGACATGCTTGTTTATTAACTTTTCAATTTCAATATATTAATATTTGTGTACAAAAAAATTTATACATTCAGAATCGATGTTTTTTATTCTGTGTGAAAAGATCTTCTTTGGAGTTCCCCATTGAACTCTTCCTGTTGTATAATTATTCGGAAAAAAGTTATTCTTTCGTGAAATTAAAACTTTATGTATTTAATAATCTTGACCAACTTTATATTTGATTATTTACCAAAACTCCACTAGGTTTATTGGTTTTGACAAAATTTTGTTCTAAGTACCTTTGACGTGGGTAATTTATTTTTACATAAAGGCCAATCTGTGCATTCCATTTCTCTACCTAGGAACTATTGTACTTACGTGAATCGAAGAAAAATCTTTCTACATTGGACGTTGATCTATGATAGGCTTTGGAATGAAAACCGGGTGACGTTTTTAGGATAAATCTCCGGAGAGGCTGTGAGAGGCTGGGTGCTCCGTATAACCCTTGTGAAAGGCCTATATCCCTTTGAATTGCGGCGACACTGATTCCATATCAATTTCCCAGCGAGGAAATTAGTTGATACCCTTTTATCAGGACAGCTCTATTATGAATATATTTGACAATAGTATTATTAACTTAGAAAAAGAGTACGAAAATTGTATATGCTATTCCTACCTACTTTGCGAATTATTATTAAGTACTATTTTATACAATATTTTTATTTTATCATTCCTTTGATTGAAATTGAGTATAATACCCTTTTTTCCTTAATAATATTTTCAATTCCCGTATTTTCTTAACTATTAGGCATTTTTCTTTTTCTGAGCTTAAAAATTTAAATTTTCATTAAGATATATTGCTGTATTTTAAAAACATTCTGGATGTTTATGTTAATAAAATATTATGAATAATACATATAAAATATGGTGAATATATTTTCATATAAAGAGGTAAGTTGGCGATGTGACATTATAATTTAAAAAAAATATATGTATACATGCATATATATTATCTATCAATTAAAAACCTTTCCTTTTATAATCTGTGACATGCACTTATACATTATTATACATACATATATATCATAAATATGTTACACTTATTTACTAAATATGTGTCATGTTCTTTTTTGTTAACTTAAAGCCTTTTTTCTGTACACAAAATCATTTAAATATTAAAATATGTAAAAATCCATCAGAGCGTTAATAAATTAATAAATAAAAAAATATTATAGAACCTTTTATTGCAAAATTAATGATTGACAGCGAAAAATGATTTGGGTGAATAAAATTATTGTTAATGTGCGAATAATTTCGTTTGCCTCTCGACATCTTTTATTATCCTCAAAATATCTCCTAAAATTCAACCTTCAACTAAATTTATTTTATGAAAACATCATTTTATCGCAGAAATCTATTTGTACACAACATCAAAAACTATCGAATTGTGAGTTTTGATAGTTATTATTGAATGCTTTTCTACTGGGAAAGTCTAGGTCTACAATGCTAGTAATATTTTAAGATAGCTTTTATTACGCCTCAACACGTATATCAATTAAATTGCCAATTACTAATGTTAATGAAACCACTGTTGATTACGTTATTTAATTTGTTTATTTAGAGAACAGATTTAGAAAAATAAACTAATACTAATGAGCAGCATTTTAGCTGGTATTTATTTATAACTAACTGATGTAGACCCGGCGTTGCTCGGGATTATTAGTTATTTTTTAAATAAAGTTATGAAGTTGTGAATTCTTGCTTGTCGCTTGGATTAATTTTGGGGACTATTACTATCTCTAAAGAAAGAAACGTTTATTCGAAAATTTTATTTCATTTCGAACTTTTAATTTTCAAAATATTTCAAAATAATAAAGTTCTTAATTAGGTACCTACTTGCGTTTTTCATTTTGAAAATATTCTAAGCAAACAATCCTTCTTTTGAATATGTAATCTGTGACTAACCAGTGTGGTTAGTCACTGAAGCTACGGTATGTCTATGTGCTAACCTCAATACAACATGATGAGTTCAATGTTTTTCAAACTAATTTTAAAACGTTATAGCAACAGTTTTACATATTGGATTTCATTCGAACTAATCTCTAAACCTTCCTGGTACTAATAAAAATAAATTGTGCTATTTTCAGAGAAACCGGTTCAGTAATTTTCGAGAAAATTGCGGACACACAGACAAACATTCATTTTTTATATACGGAGATTGGAATATTGCTTACAATAAACCATTTACCTTGTAGGTAGGTAGATACTGCTTTGCTTAAATAGGTTCCTTGCCATGCCTTATACATTTTATAGCACCCTTGAGGAGATTTTTCACAAAAACGGGGTTACACAAATCATCCAAATAATATCATTAATCATTGATTACTGCTTATGTACACTTTACCAGAGGCTGGATTCCGCTCCTTTTTAAGGATAATGAATTATCCTCATCCTTAGACATGAAGACTTTTTTCTTAACTACGGTTCCGGTTCTCTCAGATGACAGCTGTCAATCAGCGAATGGCATTCTCAAAATATGTCGATATTTGTGTAGTTTTAGCAACAACAAAAAAACTAAATATTTCGTAAGAAATGACTTTAATCAATATTATTAATAATGGTAATGATAAATAAACCGAATTAACGAAGTTACGATGTTAGTAGAGCACACATGCTAAAATCTCAAAATATTATTTATAAATAAATAATTAAAATTACTTCGTAATCATCACATTATTAATATATAAAGACAACATGTTTCGAAAGCGATGCTTTCCTGATCAGGAATATACAGAATGTTTAAAAAAACAATAATGTCAAGTATAGACAAATGATAAACATAAAACACAATAATGTAAGAATAGACAAATTATAAACAGACACAAAAATTGATTAAAGTAGGTAAGTAATTAATCAAAAGCTTTTTCTGATTTCTGAACTTCCGAATTTGTCTAATTGTTTGTACATGTATGTAAAATTGACATCATTATTTTTTAATATTCTATATATTCCTGTTGAAGGAAGTATCCCTTTCGAAACATACAGATATGTGTATATTCATAAAGTTGTGAAAATGAAGTAATGTTTAATTCATTTATTAATAATGACACCACAGAGTGAACACCAATCTTTTGAAGAAATTATGTGTAATAATACTCTACACTTATCACATATGTTTGATACTGTTACTGTGACACACCAAACTTTTTACCCATTAAACAACAAAACAAACGCTGCAGCAAATTCACCAATTTCCCGTGTTCTCCAAACATTTAATAATCTTTAACCCAACCTAAATATCGACATGTTTTTTGACCCCCTACCGTTATTTAAGAAAAATATTACTCGTAACATCAATGCGCAATCACAACTCTCCAGTACATAGCACTATTCATACATACGAGTATAGGTACGCATACACGCTCACACACACACACGTTGACACATACGCTTGTACACTTTTTCCTATACCTATACTTCCTATTTCCTATAACCCCGCCCGGTAAAATGTAAATAAACACTTACTGGATATTACATAGAGACATTGTAATAATTTTCTAAAACTTTGTAATTTATACACCAGACATTTTATGTGTACTGTTTGTTTCTAAAATAAATAAATAACATAACATATTTTCATATGAAGCGGTAACTTGGTGATGTGACATAATTTAAAAAATAAAAAAATAACTCGGTGATGTGACATAATTTAAAAAATAAAACAATAACTTTGTTGACATCACTTTTATTCGTTAAATACTTTTGCCAACCGGGTTTCGCTACTACCGTAGCTTCGTCAGGGCAGTATAATACTAAACTATGAACTAAGATACACATGTGTTATGGATTGATAAAAGCGGGCGAGTTGAGGGCTGAGGGTGGGAGATCAGCAGGTACTTGGCAGGGAAGGGCGTGTACTTTGTTTATTGGGAATATTTTAAGAATTGTACTTCTATTTAAATTTATTCGGTTATTAATGAGTCTAGTAATAGTGTTTTGAAAGCTTAGGTCACTCGGGCATTTATTCACTTCAATGCAACGACTGCCCGGCGTTTTATGTAGGCAAAACGAATACGAACAAAAAAAATAAATAACGTAATACAGCAAACTCATTTAATAAATATATTGTCATTGGCATGTAATGATAATCACTTTTAGTCAAAGCGTATTTAACCCTCGGGATGAGGACAATGCTTTATCCATAAAAAGAACCGAAATCAGGTCTCGGATCCTGCTAGCTTTCCACCTTGTAAAATAATAATATTATATCGCAAGATTGGCAAGTATGGGTGGAAACAACCCCGCGACAGTCAGCCAACCATTCAGACGCTATTATTTTTAATGAGAATCAAGTAAAGGTGGCGCAAGTTGCCGTTCATTTGCATATTGTTCTACCCTACTTTACTTTGCCCAGCGCTTTGAAGGTGGGACCCTTTCCCTTAAAATAAATCAAAATGGTAAGATGCCACTCGGACTGGTCCAAAACA
Source organism: Halesus radiatus (assembly GCA_022606495.2). Taxonomy (NCBI): domain Eukaryota; kingdom Metazoa; phylum Arthropoda; class Insecta; order Trichoptera; family Limnephilidae; genus Halesus; species Halesus radiatus. Next base: position 32,582 of record JAHDVE020011948.1, read on the forward strand.
AACGTTTTAATTAACCAACTTTTTGGACCGAACGTAAAAAAATATTTATGTGTCTTATTTCAACACATAAATGTAGACAATATACCTCATTTTACAAGTATCTTGTCGAAGGGTAAGTTTTTAGGATGATAGCTAAAATATGTCAAAAGAATCTAATTAAACCATTTTAATCAATTTATCAGAAATAACTTATTGACGGATATTTATAAACCTCATTGTCATATTTAATCATTGAAGAAGATAACCTTTTATTATCTTCAACGATAAAAATTAATACATTGGGGTTTATAAGCGTCAATAAGTTATTTATAATAAAACTAATATTGATGGTAGATTTATAGAGAAGTCAATAGATGTCCCATAGAAATAAAATCGGATAGGTATATCCGAGGCACCATCTGGGTTGCAAATATATTCGGGAAGGACTTTGTAATTATTTCCAAAAATCTTGAATTTAATTACTACAAGAAATTGTTAGTAATTCAAATTGGTTATAAGAGATCAATAAAAATGATCGAAGGTAATTAGGTCTCAATAGTTCACTTGGTATCGAAGTTGGTCCCGATAAGACTAGAGCATCTGGGTTCAATTGCAGTTTGCGACTGTTATATTTTTATTTTCTATGTCTGTTTATGTTTCATATTTTCATTAACGGTTGTTGACATTATCTTCGTCCATGAATGAATTATTTTATTTTAGTATATTGTTTTTGTCATTATTATTTTTAAATTAATTCCAAAAATATTTGTATATAGTATTTTACTGATATATTCTATGAAATGTGTTTTCTCGAGAAAGTAGCTGAAAATAAGATATAGATGTTCCACCATTAGGATTAAATCTTTTCAAAACTTTATCTATGCATGTACCTATCAAATCAAAAAAATCCTCACCATTTCACCCTACGAACGTTCAAATAATTATTTACGAGTATGATACGATTATTAATTATCTAGAAATCAGATTTAAATATTAAGGTTTTAGTATATTATGTTTTAGGTTACTAACAACTACTACCCATTACGGTGAAACCTTTTCTGACCTTACCGTGAACGGCCCCTCCGCCCATTCTCGTTTTGGCGGTGAACCGTTCACGTGACGTGATTCCGTCTGAAAAAACCTCCTCCGGGAGTGCAGGGTCGTTTCCTGCAAACTTCCGGGATGGGTCTGAGGGGATGAGGTGTTAACATAAAGTAATATTTACACAAGTACTTGGGACTGTAACTCTGTTAAATGCTATGAGATGTTAATACATACCTACATATTTGTTATATTATAGCCTATAACATAAAATTCTCTCTCCCTCTTTCTTCTTTTGACATTTCTACTCTCTTCCTTTGATCCATTTGATGGTCATGGTGTCTTATCAGCCGGCATTCTTTTCATATTGCCAGCATACCGATGACGTTCAGAAACGAACAATGGATTCATTGCTAAATATCGAGTGCATGATTTGTCTTTGCCACATATACTTAAATTTCTTGTTTGAGTTCAGTTTTAAGGGTTCAGCTCCTTAAAATTATTTTTAGTTAATTTTTTGTATATATAAGAACATCGATGGCCCATAATTAAACTGCAACAAGTCCGAAAATCTTTAAATTTCATTGTACAATATTAATTACATACAATGGGAATCTGTATCAGGTAACCACCGCAAGTAGCTTGTCAGCAGGAGTTTAGTTCAACAATAGAATATAATAAAATAATAAATGACAATCATAATACAAATGTAGCGCAAAATTAGAACAATATATGTGCATGCATGTTGTAATCAATGTAGACAAGCTGGAAAAATATGAAAACAGCATAACAGTTTTGTTATAGAGATAATAGAGTCCAATTATATAATATCGATTTAAATAATATTATTAAAATATGAGCAAGTATTAAACGAATTGAGAAATAAAAAATTAAAAACTATCAAACTGTTGACAAATGGAGCTCTTTCAGTTAAACAGAAACAAAAACAATCACAATATTTAACACCTTGAAAGCCAGCTTAAAAATCTTCAAACATTCAAATATACCCAGTTTCATACAAATCTATTTTGAATTGTTTCAATTTAAAGCGGGCCATCCATTTCAATTTCGGACAGAAAGAATATTGGGAACTAATACAATTTGACATTTTTGCATATATGCTTTGACTTACTTGAATATACAAAAAGTTTTTTTTTCTTCCTTCCTTGATTTAGCATAATATTCCAACAACTAATCAAGAAATTCTTTTGGCCGTTAACACATGAAAACATGTACAAAATATTGATTAAAAAACAACAGATTTGGTTTTGTTACAGTTAAATACTGGTCAATTTAAATATATGTATATTTTTTGTGAGAAGAACAGGTTAGGATGTATATATAAACCGTGTTTCATGGTCTGTCGTTGTATCTCACCAAAAAAGGTTATTAAATGTTCGTTAAAAGAAGAAAAGTTAAGAAAATTACATAATCACACAATCTAATGACAAGTTGTATAAATGTTTATTACATTAGAAAGTCACTTGTTTTCTTTGAGTATAAGTACATTTGAACGAAATTTTTATTTTCTATGGGCAAATTATTAAAATGTTTATTTCGCAAGATAAAGCAATTGTTTTGCATTATTTTCGAAGTACTGCATTCTGGAATTTTGATGTATTGGGATCTTATTGACATATAATCCTGCTTAAATGTAACAGTACCATGACTGAGCATTACAAACACTGACTTGTACCTAGATTACATGAAATTAGTAATATATACGCAGATGTGGCGGATCTATTTAACTACACGAAAGGTTAATTACAAGACTATACTATGATATCTTTTCAAGCAATATTAATTTAACTTAAGTCTACTTATACTTGTTTTATATGTATGTATATCTCATACTTTTACAAACTACATGAACTTGTATTCTGTATATACTTTCTGATGTCATTATGCGATCTAATGCCACAAATAATAGTGATTTTTAAAAATTATTTGTACTATTTTCTTTTGGTTGTGCACGCAACTGAATACCATTTCTCGACATGTTCTTACTGCCTATGCCAAATTGAAAAAAAACCGCCATATGTAACGTAATCGCTAGATGCTGGTTCAAACCTCTTGGAATGAGTTACCATTGTCGATATTTCGAGATCCATCTGAAAAACCAATATTATTGTATTGTGTCACATGCTACAATGAGTGCTAACGTCATATACCGTACACTAACGTTGTGTATTCGAACAACTCACCTACATACACGACCATGACATGTTAGGGTTATCTTTAAAATTTTCCACCCCTTTATGGCCAATATCTCCCCGGAAGCGGATCGCAATAATTACTCGCCCTAATCCCGCTCCGGCCCATCAATTCTAATTTATCCGCGTCGCCAGTTTGTTGCGGGACGACCGGGACCGTGGATACGTAGAAACGTGAAACGTTCCGCAGAATCGCCCAAATCCAGTGGAAGGTTCAGCGGAATTGCCCGCATCCAGTACGAATTGCGCGGGGAGTCGGGTGGTCTAATGGTGATCGTGACGGATGGTGATGGAACGCGAATTAACAGTATCGCGCGCTCTTAAAATGTACAAATGTACGTTTACCTTAAATGGTTCGCGCGAAGCGGCTTTTATTAGAACGCGAGGTGCGAATTGAGCGATAAAACGCCATTGAAAACTGGAGTTTTGGGCTTGTTTTCATTGGTATACACTGCACTAGGTAAAGATTTTGTTACGATGGAACCACTCGTTCGTTTTCCTATGATTTTGTTTTATTTATGTTAAATCCAATTTGTAGAATCTATAAATTTATTTAAAGTAACTCTCTATAGGTTACATTCGTGATTCAAGGTCAGTTTCATCTTTAGTGATGTTGTATGGAAGAAATTTATAGGGAAAGATTCATGTCGAACTATCCCACCCAGATTACTTCCCTATCTTTATAAAAGTGCAATTAAAAAAATCAACACTTATTTTTTAATTTTGTAAGAATCCACCCGGCTCTCAAAATAATAATAGTAATATTTATTTATTTGAAACACACATTATTTAACAATAAAATGTAAGAAAGCTTTGACTGCCCAACTAGGGACAAATCCCATTTCAGGACAGTCCAATTGACAATTGTAGTTCATGTTAAATTCCATTATACAAAATAGAATGGAAAAAAAGCTAGTATTAATATAGTATGGTAATATAGTATTTATAGAAAAAAGGATAATAATTAAGTATAAAGAGATGTGAAGAAAAGTACAAAAAATAACAACTGTGTATACCACATTATTTAAATAATATAAAATAATTATTAACATGCAATAATGTTATAGAATAATCATTTACGAATACGGGATAATTTGATTATAATATAATAGTTAAGTACTTATGAAGAAATGAGAAAAACAAATATTATAGGTTAAATAATTATGTATATTTGTTTGATAGGTACTGGTTGGCGCTATATTATTTTCAATGATTGAAAAATAATTAATTTTGTTAATCATTGAAAATAACATTAACAACTCTAAAAATGAAACATGAAACTGAAAAACCACAGAAAACAAAAAGATAACGGTAGCAACTGAGACTCAAACTCAGGATTCTCATGTTGTATCCGGGACCTTGTGCTCTAATCCTCGAGTTACAGCTATCCCAATCCGTTCCGTTATTTTTATCGGTATCATGCTTTCTAAGAACTGTCAATCATCATCCTCAATTAACCCCAGTAATATTTTTGACTGCTACCTTTTTATCATTATTACATGTCTAGGATTAATATTCAATTTTGAAATAGCTTTTAGCGGATAGATATATCAGAGACACTATCTAAAGATTACAAATAAATTCGGGAAGAACTGTTTTAAGGTTATAACATTATTTTAGAGTAATTAAATAGATCGACTGTTTTAGAAATTTCATTCAATAACTCCATTAATTTGCCATGCTGTGCTATCTGTTCTGTGATCTGGGATCTTAAACATGTCTTTGCGACGGTCACGTTGTTTTTAGATATCTACACACTACTAATTGGGACGCACTAAACCGAGGTAATATTTGTAAGCGTTATAGATTCTGGGTCTGTTTGTCTGTAGCCAATCTTGAATAGTCCAGTTCAGTGGTTTGCTTTACTTCCCTTTTATTGTCCAAATTCCCAGGTACCATCAAGCGAGATTACCGGAATTTCTTAAAACGAATCCTTTGTTCATTACGGTCACGTAAATGAACACCCCTCATGGAGGGGGTGTTCAACCGACCAAGAAAAGACGAAATAAAGTGACAAATTCTCCCATTCCTGAACCAGGGAAGTTATTTTAATCTCTTCCGATATACATTATTGCATGTAATAATCTTAGAAATACGCAAAAACATGTTTATCGTAAATGAATCTGAATTGATTTTAGCCGCACAGTTCGCCAACGTCGTTCACCATACTACTACAAATCGCATCTTTACGCAGAGGTGCCTCGCCTTTGTTTCTACCTACATACTAAACGCATAACTTTTATTATATAGCCTTTTTTTCATTGGCTTGAGTACAGGGAAGTCTCAAAAATGATTAATTGATATAATTTAAATTTATTCATACCTGTTATTCATAACACACTTGGTAGATAGAATGAATGAAAAACAATAATTTCAAAATATTACACTACGCATAACTGGAGCATTTGATTCCTTAGAACGGACAATCTGTCTAGCTGGGAACTAATATCGACTTGATAAGACAAAATAGCATATAAATTGTTTTCAATTGTTTAAATATTCTGAATTGTCATTAGTTATTATACAAAATCGTGGAGATGCATACATACATCTTCTTCCCCTTCCTACTCGGATCGGGGACCCATTGCATCGACAAGGCGCCACCAGGCGTCCCTGTTCTGTGCTACGTTAACGGCATCCATCCATAGTAGGTCTAGCCACTCCTCGCATACCCTCTGGCATTCTTAACACAAAATTGTATAAAATAAAATTATTAGAATTTTTTGAAAATATAATAGTAAACAGTACCAATAATAAACAGTCAGCAATAAAACAAATTTTAAATCATAAATAAAAACAACATTAGAAAATAGGGGGACTCACTCCTGACATCAATGCTATATACAATAGATTAAGTTTTAATTGTGCCAGTCTAACGATGCCCGTCATAGGGTAAAACGTGTTCGGTCGAAAATTAATAAGCTGAAAAAGTTACAAACGTTTAAAAAAAAAAAAAAATCATTTTAAAATTCAATTCCCCAAAGAATTGACAGTTTCGAAATTAGAAATAATAAAATTACCTTACTAATTAGTACTTTTCATTATATTATATGCTATAAATAAATAGCTGCCTTGAGAGGCCGTGCATTTTGGTCGTAGCTCGGCAACAGCCGTCACGTTTCTATAACATATCTCCCACAGTTTCTATTATCTATGAATAATGTAATAAATATCTGCACAAAAAAAATGTTTTTTCATCTCACCCAATCAGTTTTAAGTCACCCGTTTGAGATGCCCCCCCCCCACTAGGCTTTAAAGATGTGATGGCCCGCCCTTCCTTCGTTTATGATTTAATTTAGCAATAGACTTCCGTTCGCGCCACCGATTTAAGATGACTCCTCTACTGCTGCCTTAAATTTTCCTAACTAATGTGATTGGAAAACTCTTTGTAGTTTTCCTTTCAATTTGAGGTTTTTCTCCTCCTTGGCCAGCGTGTAACGTCTAGCCCTATGCTAACATTCGAGTGTTTCCGATTTTCATGATTTTTGCGGAAAATTACGCACTAGAATGTGGTCAATTTGCCAAAGCTTCTCCGTCAATTACCCGTTGTGTACTTTTTTGTTTCGAATTATTGGAAAAACAAGGCTTTATTTGTGGTAACCCCTATTCTTTGTAGCGTAGGCAGACTCTCGCATACCATTGACAGAATTCATATTCCTAACATTACTCCTATCTTAGACTTTAATGTTCTGAACTCTCTATTATTATCCTACTATGCAATCTACGTTAATTTCCTATAGGAAGACTAGCATTTTCCTAACTTTACCCCTAAATTTTCTATTTTTCTTCTATCGTGAGTTTTAATGGGAAAACTTAGCTTCTGGGCTATACTAATTGCACTATTCCTGATCTATATAATACGACGTAGTTTCAATTTTAAATTTGGTATACATAAATGTAATGATCACAGTATTATCGCCTTTCCTCATCGTACTAAGTGTTATTCTACATGGTTTAGTTTCAATAAATTTCATGGTTAAAAGGTACAGTTTTACTTGTTTTGGCGCCATCTCCATCCTCTCCTAAATTTTGGAAAATTACATGATTAGGTTTTAGTTTTCACAGCTTCTGTTATGACGAGAGATCGAATACGGTTTGTTTTGCTGCAATTCGGCTCCAGACCAACCCCTAAAGTACTCGGATGGCCACGTTTCCGGTTGGTAACCCTCTCCTCACAGACGCACAGCCTGACCAAACGGTATACGTAACCTCTTCTTTTAGTTCGTGCGCTATTGGTCATCCCCTGTACCGCGACGGAAAGAGCACCTTCCATATCCATGGGTCCAAGACCCTCCGAATTCCCGTCCTCCAGACAGTAACATTTAAAGGAGATCGAACCGGTTCCGTCCCCTCGTCAAACAACATTAGATACTTGCGAATTTTTGCAAAGTCCGGGTTGAAAGGCCGTCCTCCGCATCAAAAGTTCAGAGATAACCACGCTTAAATCAGCAATTATCTCTGCCCAATCGATAGGTACAAATTATAAATATATGTAAACAATACGAGTTTTTATAATCCACAATACTCCAGTTTTCCCAGAAAATTGTGGATCTGACATCTCCAACACAGGTCGTGAATCTGTGCCAGATATTCAGATATACTACATATGAATATACATAAAAGTGATAATACAATACACATAATATATTACTTTTGGTTTGGTTGACAGGTTGATTTAATGAAACCCTGCTATCTCATGTAGTTTGAATTTAACTGTAAATTGATTTTTGTTTGGAGAAAAGGTAGGACTCCAAAAAGCCCAAAATTCGCAAGGCCTGAACCTTGAAAACCTAAGTCGAAGATAAAATTAATTTTATAACATAACTTGGGAACGTATTGTCGACGAATGATTATGCTTATTTTGACATTTCTAATAATGTGGGTTTTGTTTGTTCTGTTGAATTCATCAATATGTTCGAACGGGTGTGGAGCGCCTTTGAATTGAATCTTTCCACGAAAATGGCGCTATAAAAATATTTATGTACGCAAACTACAAATACGTGATTTCTAAAAGATGATAGTTCATCGCAAAAGATGATAGTTCATCGCAAAAGATGATAGTTATTTTTCAATTAAATGTCGACGTTTGTTAAGGTACTTATTCTTCGTAAGATGTACTGAAATTCGAATATATATATACATACTTATACGTATCTACATACTTCGATAAAAGAAGGGTGTGGTTTGGAATGTTGACCTAGTTATAATAACAGTCGAGGAAGTGTGTCATTGAGATATGCGACAGTTATTAAGTGTCAGAGACCCCCGTCAGGAAGCATAACAATTAGGATTCATTGGTTTGTTTTAGAATGATAACGATCTTTGAATTAATAAAAATCGTTTGGGTTGTTGGTAATTTTAGTAACGTTAGTTTTGAATTTATATGTTAGGAAAATATATATATTAATAAAATAAATTGTTTTTATAGGAGATATACATAAATATAATAATTGGTTTTATATATATACATATTAAACATTGTATATAAATAAAGATAAAATAAATAACGGCCATATAGATTTGATAGATACATTATACATTTCATATATATATATATATCCATACACACATATACATACTCTTAGTAAAGGCCAAGTTTTTAGCCGAAGTTATTTCACTATACAACTAGGAGAATACACACGTACATCAGGAAAGCGGTCAGCGAATAAACTGTCTCTCATGTCCCTTCGTCTCGCAGAAAAACAGGTAGGGAAGCCCATGGACAATTATCGTTCCCTCCTATCATACCCTACTGTGAAAATGTCACCTTGTCATTGAATATCGTCAAAGACAGGCATCGATCCATGACACCTCGGAATGCGAGTCCCCTCAAACACCCTAAATGTCGACGCTTCTGGGAAAATAACTCACCAACGTCAGGATGGTAGGAAACCAGGTCCACCCTCTGGAAGCGACGGATATCCTCAACATTCAACAAGTCTGGTTCTTTGTCCACGAGGGATAATTAGGTGAAGCCAGACTGGTATTTCGTTCCCTTCTCCCGTCCTCCACGTGATAGAGAGCTTCAGACGATTTCACTCGTTTAACCCCTTAGCCAACGCACACGGGATCCAAAGTGAAAGTCAATAAGATGTTCTGAAGTTGTTGTTTATGAGTCAACTCAATAAAAGACAATTATACAGGTAGGTATCTACCGGAAATTTTTATAAATACTTAAATGTATTTATGAAAAAAAATTAGGTATTTTTGAATATTTAAAAGTCAAGTGCTGGTAATGAGTGAGACAATTGAATTATCTATAGTACTAGTTTAATTATAATTCAATGCGAAAGGAAAGGTTTATCGTAAAATATCTTATGAAGGAAGATGTACCCGCTGGGTATCATAAAATGTATTTGAACTCAAATATTTGATTAGAACAGCTTTGATCAAGTATACAAAACATTCACTCATGATAGATAACGGTCGTATAGTATTGACCTATATATTAAACAGTAAATATAAATATATATATATATACATATTTACATATACACACATACAATACATGTACTTATAAGTCATTAGAAATATAATTCATATCTCCATCCTCGCCTTCCCCGGGTAATCTGAAAACTTGTATATTAAATTGACTCACCTGAATTCCGACAATTTCATAATTTTTCCAGACGGGTTATACACGCCATTATGATTTTTTTGAAAATATTGAACTTCCCTGCCTGGTATGTTTAATCTAATTTAGAAATATTTACTTAATAACAATCTAGCGTTACCTAATTTCAATTCGTGATCTACCGATTTGTACTATTTCTTCAAATTTAATGATCTCTAAATCCAAATATTATTAGATAATATTTAATTTTTGTTGTTTTATTTTCCTATTTTATTCTTTGTACTCACGTAATTCTCTTTATTAACTATTAATTAAATCCGTAACCCGAACGCTTGGTAATATTTTAGAGCTTTATTATTTTTCTTTGACGAAATTAATCCCACGCTAGGTATTAAAAATGAATTATATGAAACTAAGACTCAGCCGTTTTTAAACTTTCACTAAATTATTTTAAACGCAATTATATTTAATTTTTCTTAAACTCGTAATAAATTCAGTTCAACACAAAATATGAATTAAATCACATTTCATTTAAACAATTTTAATTAATTCACAGAAGCAATTTTAAAAATCTTTAAACAAATAACTTTATTAATTTTAGAAATTTTCAATATTTATTAAATTATTATTATTATCACATTGCTCTAATAGTTTTGAGAAAATTAAATCAAATATATTGTTATCAACTTTAATTGCAACTTTTAGAATCTTCAACGCAATTTAAGTATTATTAATTTTTAGGAAATTTCACTATTTATGAAACTATTATTGTATTAGATCAACAAGAGAATTTATTTTAATATAATATTAATTCGAACACTCAAAACACTTTATTTATTATAAGACGAAATTTTTGAAGTCCAGGAAAAACACTTTTTAATCACTCCGCACGCAATTAACGACGTATCAACTCGAGACGAACTGCCTTTAAGAAAATTTTAATAAATAAATTATTATTAATTTGAACACAAAATCACTTTATTTATTTTAAGATGAAATTTTTGAAGTCCAGAAAAAACCCACTCTTAATTACTTAAATACCGATACGCCCGTAATCAACTAATTCTTCCGACTTATTTCGCGACGAACTCCAATCAACTTCAATCCAAACACTTTATTTATAAACACTTTCGATTATTATAATTTCACTTAAAACCACCAATTTTAATTAATTCACAGAAGTAATTTTTAGTATCAACTTAGGTATAATGAATTTAAAAACTTCAATATTTTTCAAACTATTATTGAATTAAATCAAACTATTGTTGAATCAATCCAACAACTATTTAAAAGAATTTATTTAAAACTTTAAGAATCAAATCAAATGAAATTTTTCTAAGTCCAAAAACACCAAACAATTACTGAATATCGGTCAGCACGTAATTAAATATTTCTTCGCCCGACGTACTTCGCGACTAACTCCCTAACGTTATTGGATTTTCAAATGTTAGGAAACGGGTTAATGTACTTGTTAGTAAATTAATAAAAACTTACCCTACTTCTTAGTGCATATCCAAATTTTTTAGTTTAATTTCACACACAAAACCCGCAAAACAACTACCACTATCACGTATTTTTATGCATGCAAAAACCCATGCAATTTCTAGTACAGACTCCTTCATAAAAATCCACCACATTCGCTTCCGTCTTCTAAAAACCCAACTACCCTATCTGCCTATCTATAACCCGCTATATCACTCGCATTATCAAATCAAAAACAACCACCCTCCCTGACTATCTAAAACTTACTATCCCCCTCCTCCGAATCGACTACGTACCTTCTCCCCAACTCTCCAAAAAAACCGACTATCTTCCCGTTATTCGTCGCACAGGTCCGTACTAGGTATCCTTCGCCAACTTAAACGAATTTATAATTCTTTTAAATTATCTCCTATAAACCAACTATTCTGAGTAAGATATTTACTTACTGTTTGATCCCACTATCGAACCAAAATAGGTACCGTTCCTGCTAGTATCACGGTACATTTGGCACTCACGCGTGCCAAATTTACCCATTGCTTGGTTTAGAAATTCGCTCAGGCAACAATAATAACAATAACAAATGGGCCACTTCCACCATATATACCCTATCACTTAGACTATATCTAATAATTTACATCTAGAGTTATATAGATAACGACAATTTGGACCCGTAGCTAGTGACTTAAACCTAGGTAAGCTCAATTTCATAATCGAAGTCATCAAGACTATACCTATCTCCTATTCCATTCCTCACAAAACCGTAAATCTGAATGCAGAATAAAAGGCAGCTTCCCAGTTGCGCTGGACACCGAATCGCATTCAAGATCGAACTACTTACTCATATAAGTTTTTATTTATTTCCTCGCATACAAAATATTAACAAAACAGGCACACTGGTCTCTCAATGCGCATCTGGATATATTATTCATAACAATTTCATCACTAACTTGATAATTTATTATCTTCAGTCCTAAGGAGAGGTAGAATGTCCCAACTCATTTCTAAAATCAATAATTAATTCCTGTTTCTTAGAGATGTCACATTATTTAATTCTTCAACGTGCCTCGGTAACTTCATTATTTCAACACCTTGCTTTAAACGTTGGTACCTAATTTATCACCCTCCCATAAAAGAAGAATTTTCGCCTTCATACAATCAGTACTTTGATAATTTACTACCTGCAGCCTAGGGTAGAGTGTCACTATTATCCATCCAAAACCCTTGAGATTCTCTAACATTATGTCTTAGCCCGAAACAAACCGCGCTCATCTTTCAACGCGTCGCAGATTCATTTTAACTCTCCGATTACAGTGGCGTCTCCAAGACTTATACTCGGGTCGTTGAAAAATCCTTATTTAATTTGTTTTAGGTATTTTAGGTGAGGCACTAGTTTGCGGTTTCGAACCATAGCAACTAGTTAATTTTTAAAATCAACTACACCGTGTTGATTCTATTTAGTATGTCAATTAATATGCTTGTAAATCATTATATTTACCCAAAATGGTAATCTAGACAATGTTTCTATCTGCTTCCCCCTTTCCAAATACGTAATTCACGCCGAAATTGCACAACTCTCCAATCCAATCAACGATTATTTCGGATATTTTTCCATCGCCGAGTTTATACCACCCGCCGTTACTGGAATATTTCTGGGTACATCTTGTAACCCAGCCTGTAACATTCACATGTATTCTTTTCAAGTGTTCGTTTTTGTATAATCCCGTTATCGTCGCTTTCGATATGTTTGTTTAGGATTCACAAGTCACAAGTCATAATTCATTATTAAGGAATGTTTTTACAATAAATTCTCCTTCTATGAGTTCTATGAAGCTCTGGTACTTTCCTTTCAGCCACCTCGAAATCGTTCTAAGATGTGCAACGCTCCCTTATCCTTCGAGACTCTAAATTTACATGAATTATTTTAAAGTATAAAAAAAAAGATTTTCCTGCTAAGACTCGAATTCATCACACGTTACATCAACCCTTTACCCGTCCTCGATTTGATTATCATGGAAATGCATTTTCCGTTTTCTCTTCAAGAATCTTGTTTTCCGTCTTGTTTTTTAATGGAAATTATTTTACTGAATAATTCATTCGGGGTCACTAACACTCATCTGGTTTGATGGCATTTTTCTTTGAATTATTACTCTGAAATTATTGTATTTATTTAGGTAATTGCTAATCAATGCTTTAGTAATTTAGTAACTACGTAATATTTCCATTTTTGAAACTGTTAATATATGGTGGAATTGGATCGTGATGACTAAATAAAACACATGTTTAGTTTATTCCACTTTTATTATTGACCCTGACCGGTTTCAGCCCGTGACGGCCATCTTCAGACTGGTACATTTAATCCTTAAAATATGGTTTATATACAATTGAGGACGTAGCTGTTCCTCTTAATAGTCAATAAAATATAATTATTATTCAGATTTTTTACAAATAGTTATCTCTTGAATTAATTTTCATATTCATATTAATAACGAAAATAATTTCCTTTTTTATTTCTAATATAAATTTTTTCAATGTTTTGTTATGATTTTTTATTAGATTTTTGATTAATTATTACCTACTTTAATCAATTTTTGTTTAAGTTTATAATTTGTCTGTTGTTATATTATTGGGTAATATGTTTTTCATTTGTCTATACTTGACAATATTATTTTTTAGTATTCTGTATATTCCTGAGGAGGAAAGCATTGCTTTAGAAACATGAAGATATTAATAAAGTGGTGAATACGTAGTAATTTTCAATTCATCTATTTAATAAGTACATATCAACATGTTTCGTTGGCTCCCTTATCAGGTAACAAAGTAACTAACTAATTATCCTCTCTGCCTTCTGCGCAGGCGTAGGCAGAGAGGATATACGGCTAAACAAGTCAGTTTTGACACACACTCCTTACGTCATTCACGTAGTGGTCTATCCATAATAAATCTTAATAATGTAATTGAAAATGATAACATAAAGTGATTGAACCTTAATTGATTCAATTAATAGTAATTAATGTGGTTTCAATAATTAAAAACTATGTTCGCTCTTTAAAGTTTTTCACATGAGATATTTATATTTAGTCAATGAAGAAGATAATTTAAAAAATCCTAAATGAAATACGAAACCGAAAAAAAGGTGTAAGTCGCATCTGGAAATCGAACCCAGAACCCTTGTCTTATTGGGACAACTGCTCTACCGACTGCGCTGATGAAACCAGTTCACTTTACGCCATCTACATCGATATCAAACCTCAATTTCTAGACTTGTAAATATTATCCTCCATTTTAAATCCCATTATTATTCCCTGCTATCTTTATGATGATTACAAGGTTTTTCCCGAATACAATTTCAATCTAGATAGTGTCCATTTTTTTTTGTATGAGACATCTCTTCACTTTTTCTAAAAAGAAAATTCATTTTATTTTTAATAACTAATAATTTTTAATAACATAATTAATCATTGAAGAAGATATTCCTAATAAATCCAAAATGACAGACGAAACCGAAAAAAAAACCATAGAAAATACTTTATTAATTTCTGTTTTTTTTATTATTTCGGTTTCGTGGTTCATTTGGGATTTGTTATGTTTGCATAAAATTATCTTCTTTAATGATTAAACATTATAATGAGGTATATAATTTATTTATTTTTAATTCACGAAATCAAACTTAATAATGTTATTATTAAGTTCTACAAGCACTTTTAGTTTTCATTTACATCTGTTTCGGCCTTCAAGGCCATTTTCAAACTGTGGTTTATCCACGCTGTGACGAATTATTTATATGATTTTGTTTACTCCCACTCCATTCTAATTTGGACGGGTTTTTTAAAATGATGATTTATTATCGGAAAAACCGATTCAGTTAGAAAATAATTAAAATTCTCTATTCTATCATACTGTGTTTCCCCGTATTTGAATGATCATCTTTTCTTAATTGATTAAATTAAGTATGTAATATTGTTTTGATAATGCGAACATACTGAGAAGCGGTGAATACATAGTTTCCTTACTTTATTAATTAATGATATAAACGTTTATAATCTTCAATACCTTATTAAAAGGAAGTAAGGTTCATAAAATTCAATAAGTTAATACAAACAAGTTGAGATATTTATGTTTCCTTTTTTTTTGCTGTGTAGACTGACTTCATTATAATGAACGAAATTGAATTATCAGAGGGTCCAAAAATTTTTAAGGCATTAGAGAGACACTAAATAAAAATAGGTTGCTATAACTTGTCACTCTCACAATAATTAATTTACGATTATCTGTCACATTCAGCGCCACAAATCACGAGTGCCAAATGTGTTTTGCAGCTGCTATTGTTGTATTAATTGATTGCATTAACGCCTTCCGTCCGCCCGGTGATGATTCAACCATTGAACAGTTAATAATAATATTTCTTCATTCAACAGGAAACATGCTCAAACACAACGACTATATCGCTAGTAATACGTTTTATATTTCAGAATAAGTTTACTGATAAAAACACGATTTAAGCAATTTTACAATTTTGATTTAACCGGTTTCATGACTTATATGATCTGAAGGTTTCACCCTCTCATGGTATTTTTCATATTGATGTTTTTTATATATATCTAGCTGATGTGTACCTGGCCTTGCTCAAGATATATATTTTTTTAAATAAAAATATCAAACAATCTCTAAACAAATAAACATTAATTAAAAATATCTTTTTTCCACAACATTTTTTTTTCTAAATTCATATAAATAATAAAGTTCTCAAGTACCTACTTGGGTTTTCCATTTTTTAAACATTCTATTCAAACAAATCTTCTTCTTTTGAATATGTAATCTGTGGCTAACCAGAGTGGTATTTCTATGGGCTAACCTCAATACAGCATGGCGGGATCAATGTTTTTCATATTAATTTTAAAACGTTATAGAAACAGTTTTACATATTGGATTTCATTCAAACTACTCTATTAACTTTTTCAACGCTAATAAAAACAAACTGTGCTATTTTCAGCGATACCCATAGAGTAATTTTGGAGAAAATCAAGAACACACAGACAAATATTAATTTTTGTATATAAGTCGATTTTTCATCATAAACATGGTGACGAGTAAGAAGCAAGGCTTTAATTTAATACAGTTTAAAATTAATCGTTTTTTGTGCGCACTTTTGTAATGACTTTATTTATATGAATATGCCTACAAAGCATTATGTTACTACTTGTTTTATTACTAATGCTTCTTCATAAATTTACAAATTTCCCTTATTGTCATTAAATAAATTAATATAAGAAATTATGTATAGTTTTTAAAAAATGATCAACATTTATATAATTGAATTTGTGCTTCTAAATAATGACAGTCTCCGTGGTTGAGGGGTAAGGCTCTCGACTATGAATCTGAAGGTCGCGGGCTTAAATCCCGGAGCTTCAATGCAAATTTTATTCTTTTATTTTTTTTAAAGAAAGACAAATATTCCCTGGTTACGAATAACCAGACAATATTTCAAAATCTTCTACTACCATCACAGTAAGCGGAAGATGTTGCTTGTGTCGCAATGGAGGACTTAGCCAGTCAAGGAATTGACCTCACGACGCCTGGGTGAGACCCAAACACGATGCCAACTCAGCCACTGACCGGTCACCGGCCGTGAATTTATAATTTTGAAACTGTCAATTCATGGTGGAATTCCTTTACAATTTTTTTATTGAAAATCCTTTTAAGTTTTTTCCACTTATCTATTTTCATTGAAAAAAAAATAAAACAAGAATTAACCATCTGTTCAAATAAAAGCTGACACGCATCTAAATCTTAGTCCGCCCCAGTATAGTAACCCCCAGTGAGGAGGACCAAGACAAACAATAAAAATTGTCTAATTAGCTTGTATAAAAATGTATGACCTAAATGAAAAAAATATGTATTGAAACTAAATAAAAAATATTACATTAAGAATAATACTATCAATTTGAACGATTTTCTTTATTTCCAAAGCTTCTAAATTATCTAATCTAATGCCAAAACAATTGTCTACGAAAACATAAAATTTTATTTAATTGATTGTGTTGTTTCACAATTAAATTTCTCCTCCCTACTACCTACAGCCCCACAACATATCCCAATCGGGGATGGCATAGTCTTACTGACTCCAGATGGTTGGGAGCAGTTGGAACTCTTGCGCGGTATCACATAAAAATATAGAACCCACGAAAAATGTACTTTCCTGATATTGTGGAGATACTTATCTTACGAACATTGAAAATAAACGTTTTGTATTCAATGCTGCAGTATTTGAGGAAATGAAATTGGGAAATGGTATGCTTCTAAAATGTGTTTTATATAACCTACTTGGAACCCTTGCTAAAACTCTAGATACATTTTAATCATAGAATTGTAGTTTTCTTTGTTGAAAAATTTGAGTATAGAAAGTGCTACTGGATGGAGGTGTCATTTTTCTTTGGAGCGATTGAATTGTTAAACTTATAAGTCTAAACTCAATGATTAAATTTTTTAAAAAGGAACACTTTTTAACTTTATTTCACATTTATTTTTGAACGTTTCAGCCTGTGATGGCTATCTTCCGACTGACATAATACAACTAAAATTGGAAAATTCTAGAATAAACTCTCCATTGATCAGTATTCACCAGTCACATTTACGTTTTCTAAAATCATGCTATAACCATACTGAAAAATACAATTTATTATGACGGCCTCCAGAGTCGGAGGCTTTCGATTACGAATCCAAAAGTCGCGGGTTCATATTCCTGCGTGCGCAAGTAAATTTTATTTATTTAATTTGTGCTGTTATATATGCATTATATTTGCCCACGTTCCAGAGTGGAAGATACTTTCAGAATCGCCCTGATGAAAAACCACCATTCAGAATTAAAACGTTACTTGAAATGGCTTTTAGCCGTGTTTGGTGACCAGATCTGAATAGCCAGGTATTTCCCTACCTTCCTCTTAATCTTCTCCTTCCCCTCCTCAATACCGTCAGTCACACAACATTCCCCAATTGTGGATTCCATAGTCTCCCTGGCTCCCGACGGTTGGAAGCATTTGGAACTTTTGTGGGGTATTCATATAAAAAAAATAAAAAAAAGTGAAATCATGGCGTGTTACCCCTGACACCAAAAAATGTATATAAACCATGGTTTAAGCATTAATTGTACCAGTCAGAAGATAGCCGTTGCCGGAATGAAGTTGAAAAAAGTTTTTTTATTGAATCATTACAATGGAATTCCATCATGTATAAATAGATGCAAAAATAGAAATATTCTTAACGTAACATTCTATTGAATGTAATTACATCTTTTATAGAAAATCCAAAACAGGGGACCTGTATCTTTTTATTATGTTTTTTTATTCATAAATTCACATTTCAAAATTGGAATATTTTGTTCTCTTTATTAATTGTTTTCGTGTTTAATTCATAGAACTCCAGATAATACATTTTTTTAAATTTAATAATATTATTATTAAGTTCTGAAGGTAATTTTAGGTTTTATTGTGACAGCCGTTTCGGCGTTCAGGGTCATTGTCAAACTGCGATTAATCCACATTGTGATGATTTATTTATATGATTTTATTTACTCTTACCCAATTCTAATATTGATGGTTTTTTTAAAATATTGATTTAATATAGCCGGAAAAATCGATTTAGTTAGAAAATAATTAAAATTCTCTATTGTGTGAGGTTTTAACATTTGTAGTGTGTGATAATGTTTTCTTAATTGATTTTTTTAAATGCAGTACATTGTTTTGATAATGTGAACATACTGAGAAGCGGTGCAAAAATAATTATCCTTACTTTATTAATTAATGTTTTATTAGGATCATTCATTCGTTTAGTAATTTCTAAGTGTTCAAGTAAATTTAATCTAGAAGCATTTCTTTCTATTTGTAAGGGTTTAGGCTCGTTGTTGTCAAGCGGGGCGTGACTAAGCGATGTTCTGCGAATTTTAAAGAAGTGCTTTTATTTTTATAACATCGAAAATGTTCTTAATACTTGCACAATACGAAATACTTGCAGAATTTTAGAAAAACTTTATTAAATTTGATTCAAATAAAATTTTAAAAAAAGGTTATATTTATAGTCATGTTTTTCACTGTTTTATTTCCTGTGAAAATGTTATTTAAAAAAAATATATCCACAGTTAATCAAAAAGAATTAAAGATAAAGTTACACAATTCTCAAGTGGAGTAAATTTGAATAAAGTTCTCGACATGCAAACATTCCCCCCCCCCCTGTTGTTACCCTTTTATTAATTGTAAAGGATCTCCTCGAAATATCCGGAGGGAGTTACGTTTTTTCTTCACAACCTAAATCCTTTTTTAATATTGCTAACAATGGGCCTAGGTCAGAAGCGTTCCCTTTGGAGGGATCAGAATAATGGCATATTGTTTGGAACCAACCGGTACTTTTGTTAAATATTCAATGTCTTAATACCGAGATTAAATTTTTTTGTACGAAAATGGAAGTTATTTCTTAAATGTTTTATTGTCAGGCTCCAAGGGGAGATTAAATGAGGAAATGCGATGTTTCCGGTAACGTTACATACATTGTTTACTTTAAATGATTTAAGATGCTCAATAAAATTCTAGGTTACTTTTTGTTATTAAAACAATTTAATTCGTCAAAAAATATAGACTATATAAGAATGCCCCCTTGTAGTGATTTTTATATGAAAATGAAGGTATGGAAATATTCAATGTCTAAAAAATAATGATGTTTTAAACCTTAGTTAGGCTAAATAAAACAAAAAATGTCAATCCCACGCAATAACCCACCATTCACCAATATAGACATTATCTACGATACAATTTTATGTAAAAAAAATGTAGTATAGTTTTTGATTTTCTGCTAGATAAGTACATATTTCTCCATTCTTCCGTTCCTGGATTGTTTTTAACTAGTATTGTTATTGACGCTAAAAACAAACACCTTGTTGTAGACCATACTATTAAATTGACAGGGTTCAATTTTCCCCATAAGACGTGAACCTCATTAAACCGCATCCGGTGCAGTCACACCCATTGCGCGTATATAATGAATTAATGGAGCCTAAGGAATTTCGAACTTTGTTAAAGTGGACATATTCAAACAACAGAACACATCGTAGACGAATGTCACCTTCATCACTTTTCCTTAGGTACATCTGTGCTGAACCATTCCGATGCCGTCGACTTGCTGAACAACCCCAGTATCCCACTACGACCCTAATAACTCTCATTCATCATACAAAGAAGAAGGAAATGTACCTTTATTGAAGAAATGAGAAGACGTAAAATCTTTAATATGCGAAAACCGTAAATTGTGCACTTTTCCTTATTTGCATTAAAAAGTCAAATTCTTAATTTCGTGTTCGTAAGAAATCAATGCCATATCAAAATGGCAATAAACTGGTTGAATAAAATACCGGCGCAATGATTTACACATTTGTTTCTGTTAATTTATATAAATGCATTTACAAACTGCAGGTTCATACTTGTGCTACGTTCTTCGGTACTTGGTAGATAGACGAATTTTACAGAAAACCAAACAATTTCCTTTCATGGCGAAACCACTTAAAACTTATGCTAATGCTTTTAAACCATTTTAGTCGCTAACAACTTCCGAAACATTCAAACTTTCGTTATATTATTATTTGCTATCGCATTTCCATGGGAACCAGAAACTATCAAACTCCAACTACAAGAGCTACTAAAGAAGGAAATGCACTCAAAAGTGACAAATTTCATAGATGTTTGATTCAGACTTAACTAGAGTGGTTCCATTATACCCTTTTTTGTACCTACATTTTTTTTCCATTTTTTAAATTAGTTTTTTCAGTCCGAATGTATTTATTTTTGTCGAAGTAGATGTATCATGATTTTTTGTTTGTTTGAATTTTCACTGCCGTATTACATGTAACAATAACAATAGGTACATTTGTCTAAGTAGAAAATATTATTTGGAAGATATAAGAAATATTATTAAATACGAAGTTATTAACCATAAAAACGTCTAAAAAGATAACTATATAACAAATGCTGTTTTCAAAAGTGAAAAAAATGTAACTTGACACCGAAAGCTTTTATTATTTAACGAAAATATATGTGTAAAAAATCACTATAAAAATAGCAATGCAAACTGAACATGTTTTAATATTCCAACAAAAAACTAAGAAAATTTCTTAATGCTAAGAGCTCATCCTTCGATTGTTGTTTTAGATATTGTAAAACCAGATTAAAATGTTAGTAATAATAATAATAATAATAATTGGATAATTTATGCCGTTTATGTAAAAAATCACCGCAAGGGCGCTGTACAAATATAACTTCCTTTTCTTTATCTAATTATGTACAAACAGATACAGAAAAACATACTTACCTGACAGGTCGCTTCAGATTCTGAACTGTGTTCAGTTTTATTATAAAATTTATGTACAGAGACGATAGTTTTACAGTTGCTATTTTATCCTCCTTTTCTATTGATGTTACACTTATTAGAAGATTGGTGGCACAAGAAGAGTTGGTACTCGTATTTATTAAAATATTTATTAAATGACCTTAAAAAGTGTAAGAAGCTTTTAATAGCGATTAACATTTTTTATATATTTTTACACTTTTAGTTATTTACAGTGTTGCGGGCTGTAGACGCATTTGCGGACCGATGCGTGAATTTTTAAACTTTTTCTATTTAAAGACTTTAGGTAAGCACTAACCGGCTAGCCTAGATAAGCAATTTACTGGTGAATTTCTTCAATTTATGGATACTTGGCACGGATGAGTTTACATGCCATACTTACCAATCTCGTCGATGACAAATAGTGGTTCTCATACTATGTCGGCCAATCTAGCAAAATCTTTTTCAATAGAATTGACCAACTGGAGAATTGAACATGGTGGAAATCCTTTTCCACTTAACCTCAAAACTCTTTCTTTGAAATGCAGGAGCAAACTTTATCTGCATTATGTAGATTTTTATTGTTAACCTGAGAATAGTGTAGTGATTTTCGATATAAGTGATTTGATTTGTAGTGACTGTTTTCTTGTAGGTATGAATATATTGTTGGTATTGTGTATTATGACTAATTCTAAAAGATTATCTCTAATATATAAGCCCTGCCTGTCGTAGCCGTGCAAAACGATGGTCAACGAGAGTGGTTAATAAATGTGCATTTCATTTACAGATGAGTTTCTATGTAACACCACAATACAACATATAACATATATTGTCGCAATCGGCAAGTATACCATCCAGTTGGACGGGCATGTTATCCAAATGAACATATTTATTGTCCAAAAACTAGACAAATTTTACTGACTAATTACTGCATTCACATATTCATATCTTCTCTTCTGATATGGTCCGACTCAAGTGATGTTATTTTTCCATTTACATTCGCGTCATATATTCTCCTTACACTCCTTTTTTCGTTCATTCGCCCTACATGCCCATACCATCTTAGCGTCTCTTTCTTTATCTTACTCATTAAGCTTACATCAGCCTTGCATTCTTTGCGAATCTCAACATGGAGAAATATGTTTGTAGAAATTTTTATTATGTTTTTGACAAATGTGTTGTTTTAATCGACAGTATTTTGTCCAAAGGGACTAAATGCATATCCGAATGGACTATTTTTTGTTCAAATGGACAACATATTGTTCAAATTGGAAAAATCGACATGAGGTTCACGATGCCTGAAGCCCTAGAATTGCTCGTACCTTAATGTTTCCCTCCGAGTCCCCACCATAAGAAAAAAGAAGTATACCAACAAAATATTGTTTAACATTACACAATTGTTTAATGCATATAACTCCATGTATTTATAATTTTCGACAGCTTATTACATTCTGTTCTAAAAATCCATGTAACCCAGATGGGCGTAGGTATAATTAAATAAATAAACAAAACAATTAACCCATAAATCCATCATTTCCAAGCCCTCAATCATTGCATAGCAACATCTTCTCCTTATAATGATGGTAGTAGAAGTTTTTAAAAAACATTTTCAGGTTATTCGTAAAATTATAGTTATTCATTATTCGTAACTGGGGAAGGTTTTTCTTTTTTTTAATTAAAAAAAATAATGGTTGGAAAGAAATATTTCTCGGAACATTAGATTTTAGCCAGTAAAGAAATTATTATTATTTTGGCCATTTACAAGAGAAAAGGATTTCATATATTTTATCATCTAAAAAGAGACTTTGGACTGATTAATTGTGATTGAAACCTAAACATCTCTTTAATTATTTATTTATTTATTTGAAACAAACTTAAATTAATAATAAAATGTAAGAGAGCTTTGAGTGCTCAGCTAGTAAAAAGTTCTCGTTTTAGGACAGTCAAATTGACGAGTTTAGTTCAAATTAAGTTGTATTGTAAAAAAGCTAGTTTTGACATATTATAGTAATGTAATATATCTAGAAAAAAAGTAAAATAATTAAGTATAAAGAGAGTTAAGAATAGTACAGAAAAAAAACGTGTATACCAGATAAATTTGAGTGTAGAATAAAAATTAATATAGAATAATAGTTAAGTTCAAAGAGATAAAAAAAGCGTTTAGAAATCGTTTATGTATACCAGATAATTTGAGTGTGGTGTAATAATTAATATAGAATAATAGTTATTAATGTTATTTTATTTATAATATGAGAGCGGGTCGCTTTTACGACTCGTTCCTGTGTTCAACATCTCGGCTGTGGAACGATCTGCCGTCCTCTGTGTTTCCTCCATCCTACAACATGGGTCTCTTCAAGACCAAAGTTCACTCCTTCCTATCCTCTAAAAGACCCTCCACACAGCACCCCCAAAGATGATATAGACCTTGAGGGAAATAATTTCCTTCAGGATCTCCTATGTGGGGTTTCCGTAAAAAAAGGTTAAGTTCAAAGAGATAAGAAAACAAAGTATGTAGTAATCGTTTACGTATACCAGATAATTTGAGTATAGTATTATAGTTAAGTACTTATGAATAGATGAGAAAAACAAATATTATATCGTAATCAATTATGTTTATGCATAAACCATTTAGGTATTTTGAAATTAAAAGCTTTAGCTGGGTCCATGCGATTATAACTGTCTGTTAATATGCATCTAAAGCTCAAGTGTCCTGAAACGGGTACAAAAAGCCCCCACTTCCACTCTGCTGTTTGAGCTTTAAGCAGTTAGTACGAAGAGAGAAGTGTTTGCAGAGAGGAAGTTGGGACTTAGCAATGAAGGTTACCAACAGAATGCATCTACTTTATAACTTGGACAAACTCGAGAGATATTTCTCCGGCTGCACTAAAAGGGTTCCTTGGGAATGACGCTGCTTTATAGAACAAGGGATGTTTGAAAACTCATGAATATTAAAAAATAGAGCATGTTGTGTATACTAAAGAGGACATGGTCGTTTCTGGAATCCTTTAGCTAAAGAAGATGGGTTGGTTCGCAAGCTTCACAATCATGTTCAAATCATGAAAATGCTATTTTTTGATTTGAAAATTTGATCTCCCAGAATTACTCTAGATGTTTTTTTTCCCATTAAATGGGTAGATTATACGGTGTAATAATCATTAAAATAACCGACAATTTACTCAGAAATTTGAAAAAAAGCGTTCGTCATAAAAATGAAAATATTTTATGAGTTTTATTATTAGTACATACACAGAAAAAAATATAAATAGATCGTCTGTAAGTGGATTCTCCACAGTTTGATAACACCTTCGTAAGGCGAAACAGCAATCACGCGTAATAACAATTACCCACCAAAGCTTTTTTATATGTAAACTGTTTCTTAAATTGAATAATAATAATTATAAATGAATTAAAAATTACTTTGTAATCACAACTTTATTAATATATACATTTCAACATGTTTCAAAAGCGAGGCTTTCCTCATCAGGAATATACAGAATACTAAAAAATAATAATGTCAAGTATATAGACAAATGATAAAAATCGAACATAATAATGTAATAAGAATAGACAAATTATAAACATAAACAAAAATTGATTAAAGTGGGCACTTTTCAATTCATTTATTAATAATGACGTCACACAGTGAATACCAATCTTTTGAAGAAATACTAATAGTTATTACTAAATTTGACAAAGTTAAATAAAAGTTTATTGGGAATTTTAATACTGCGAGTAGAATAAACATGAGACTTGGGTTTTTTAGATACTTTCTCAAAGGTCTAAAAAAATATTTAGTATCAAAGCTGTGAATACCCTTTGAAGCGTCAATTTTTCTACTTTCTTCATTTACTTTTTAAATTTGTTGCATGCAAATCGAAGAATTTTTACAATATTGTTTTTGAGCCACGTAAGGAATGTCCTTGTGTTATGACAGACATGTTGGGAAGCATCTGGATATTCAGATCTGGTAATTTGTGTTACGGACCATTGTCCATTTACACAAAACACACAACACGAAATGAGATAAACAAGAGCTAAAGAATAAGAACAGCACATACATAATACATGAATGAAGCAATAACCAAAAGTATCCATTTGAGAGAACATTCTTCATATTATATTCTTCGAAGTTTGTTTTCGTAAAGCCTGACAAAAATCATTTATACCGGTACTAAAAAGTTCAAGACCCTGGCTTGAGTTAACAAGTCTCTACATTCTGGACAGTAGAGAATGGTAGGTACCGATAATTAGTAGAGTATTGATTGAGAAAAAGTATTTCAATATTTTTGAGTCCGCAGCAAGGAATATTTAACTGGATTTTAAGCAAAGCTTTCGATTCTAATGTTAGTATTTCACCAGTGCGATACTGAGAGTATCTACCACTTTGGAACTTTCCGCTAATATACAACAGACATATCATAACCATCCGTGTTTTCCGAGTTGACTTGATACTAAAAAATATTATGTTCTTTGTGTTGCCAGGAGTATGACAATAATATTACTTACTTAATTAGAAACTAAACTTTACTTTTCTTAAAATAACAACAAATGATTGTTTCTAATTTTGAAATTGTCAAGTGATGATGGAATTTCATTTTAATAATGAGTTTATTCGTTTTCTTGACAATCACTATTCGTTTCATAAAGACACAGGTGTATGCAAAAGGGCGAATAAAATTTAGAAAATTTAGAATCATTACAAATAAATAGACTAATAAGCAAAGTCGAAGAAAAGCACACAATGAATAGTCAATTGAAGAAAAAAGGCCGACTCTCCTCTAATATATCCGTTGTAGTTTAGCTTTACTTCCGTGCATTAATAGCATCTAACACATGAAAATAAATAAAAAATAGATTTAAAAAACGGAGTAAAATGTAACTGGGAATTTTTTCGGGAGACATCTAAGGAAAACTCTAAGAAGGATAATTTCCCTGATGCCTACCTATTATAATTTAATAAAATATCTTACAAATCGACCTATTGAAAAGTATCTAGTTGGAAACTTCTCTGAAACTTATTTAGCAAACAAGTCGGAAATCAATATTATATAAAATTTAGAAAAAAAAACCGTCGACCCAGTAAACCATCAGAATCCGTCTTCTAGAAGGTAATAAACGAACCTGAAAGTAGTATTAAATATAATTATAAAGCCGTTCGTCAGCAATAAAAAAAATTCTCAGGTATAAATGTATAATATTAGAAAGAGCAATTGGACTCACTCCTCACATAAATGCACATAATTGTACCAGTCTGAAGATGCCCGTAATAGGCTGAAACCGATCTGGTCTGAAAAAAACACAAGGAAGATAGTTTTTTTTTTAATTAAGAAACTCACATGAATATCTTACAAATGGTTACTTCTTTTAAATTTGATCAATGAGTCACCCAACTGGTTCTCCTAATACCTCATGAATAACAATAACCTCATTGAAAAGTAGGCGGGGGAAATAATGTTTATTAGCATAGGCTACCCAGGTATATTATTTTAATGCCTTCTGAAATTGGGCGGAAATGGAATTTCCTGTTATTGTGGGAGCAATGCTGACAAGAAAATAACAAATTTTAAATTGGTTCTCGTAATTCAATTATTATGTAGATATTGATTTCGTACCAAAAATACAATGTTTTCGCCGTGACCTGAAATGCTAATGCATCAAAAATTCCTAGAATCCTTCAAAAAAGTTGAGATACCATTTTCGTCGTTTTCGTGAATAACCTTCAAATACATTCTGCATTCAATTGAAATTTAATCTAGAACATCCACCAAAAAAGTATGTGAGGAAAAACAAAATTTTACAGTAAGATACAGTGAGTCTTAATATATAAAATAAGTAATAAGCTTAAACATACACACATAGAATCAATTAATACACACTTTACACAACAATATAGTAACATACATTTAAAAACGATTCATACACCATATGGCAAGCAATCCATTAGCTACGTGCGTGGGAAATTTATATAATTTGCTTCCAGACAAAATTAAAAAAGGGAAAATTCTGAGTTTAAAAATAAATTGTTCCATTTAAAATTAAATGAACACCTTGATTAAAATATATTTAGGTAATCACTCTAAACTTAAGTATTACTATAAGTAGTTAAGTAAGCGGTAAAAAGTAATTTCAATTTTTCTGTAACAAAAAATGCGAATAAAAACTGATATTCTTTTTTTATAGTTTATTTAAGAAATTAAGAAAAAAAGAGAGTTGTCTCGCGCAGATACTTTAATAGTACACAAGTGCTGACCCTGTAAAAATCACGTATTCGCCCCACTGTTAAATTTGGCAGCCACCTCATAATTATTTCCCCCAGGGCCTAAAACACTTCTACAGCATTTTACTTTTTTTATTTTTGTAACAGCTTTTTCGGTGTTTAAAGTCATTTTCAAATGCATATTCACCTTGATATCCAAATACTACCAATGTGCGCAATTAGCTTTAACTACAAAACTGTCTACTCGCCTATTTTCTTTTTAAATCACTCATACCTTTATGAATTAACCATTCATATTTAATAGAAAATCAATTGTATAAATATAGAAGTAAAAACGTAATTAAAATTATTTTGAATATTATTCAGTGTACCAGCGATGAGTGGTTCATGAACAAGTCGTTCATTTATGCCGGCTCATTTTAATGAGCCGTAAGCGTACGACTCCGGGTAAACCGCACCATTGCTCAATTAAACTGTGACTCTTTTTGACAAACCTTACATTGTTTATTTACCTACGTTCGATACTATTCTCATTCTTTTTTCGATGATGCATATACGTCCTTTGTTGCAATTTCTTCATATAAAATCATCATGTACGTGTCTAATTTCTACAAGAATAAATTATGCCTACTACCGTGAAACTTGCAAATACTATTTGAAGCCATAATGTATCATAAAGTATGCGCTTTGTCGTCTAGTTTACATTCGGGTGTAGAAATTACCGCCTTTACACGTGTATAGGCACTGTACAATACGTGAACGGCGCCTGACAATCTTGCATCTGGACGTTATGTACCTACATCTATGCGGTGTGAGCTGATAGGCGTAGAAACTGGGAGTCGTATAAACTCGGAGCCATATGAACTGAGGCATGAATTGGGAATCAAATCAAATGATTAAATATTAAAATGAAATTTATAAGCTTCAATATGTTATTAAAATAATTTTACCAAGTAAGTTATTGCTAAAATAGACTCGCAATACCGCACAAATTTACCCTTCACATAAAACGAAAATATTTTTAATCATTGAATATATTATTATTTCTAAAAATGAAACATGAAACCGAAAACACACAGAAAAGGAAGAGATAACGGTAGCAGATAAGAATCGCAGCCAGGATCTCATGGTTTATCCCTGGTGGCTCCCACGACTCCCAGCTCAAAGCTTTGAGATAAAGGGATAAACCCAGCTCAAAGCTTTGAGATACCAGGGATAAACCATGAGATCCTGGCTGCGATTCTTATCTGCTACCGTTATCTCTTCCTTTTCTGTGTGTTTTCGGTTTCATGTTTCTTTTTTAGAAATAATAATATATTCAATGATTAAAAATATTTTCGTTTTATGTGAAGGGTAAATTTGTGCGGTATTGCGAGTCTATTTTAGCAATAACTTACTTGGTAAAATTATTTTAATAACATATTGAAGCTTATAAATTTCATTTTAATATTTAATCATTGAAGAAGATAATAAAAGCTAATCCTAAATGAAACACGAAAGCAGCCAATAATATGGGATTTAATGGAGGATATTATTATACATAATCGTATTCGGGTAGAATTTTGTAATCATCATAAAGATAGCGGCCAATAATCTGGGATTTAAAATGGTGGATAATATTGATAATTCTCGAAGTTATGGTACGATATCGATGAAGATAAGATGTCGTAAAGTGAACTGGTCTTATTAGCACAGTTGATGGAGCGGTTTTCCCGGTAAGATAAAGGTTCGATTCCCAGATGCGACTGACACCTTTTTTATTTTTGTGGTTATTTTCGGTTTCGTGTTTCACTTAGACTAACTAACTATCACGCTGTTTCCCCGAAGGGGTAGGCAGAGAGGACGGACCGCCAAACAACTCGATCTTGGCATACACTTCTTGCTTCATTCACATTCATACACCGTCTCATACATTCTCTTCTATTATGTCGACTTCTGACATGACCCGACTCAAGTATTTGATTCACTTGATCGAGCCATGTCTTCCTCGGGTGTCCCCGGCTTCTTCTTCCATTCACATTTGCGTCATACATTCTTCTTACACTCCTTTCTTCGTTCATTTGCTCCACATGCCCAAACCATCTAAGCCTTTAATCTTCTCATTACACTTTAATCAGTTTTGCATTCTTTACGAATTTCAATATTTTTCGCACGATCGTACATGGTTTCACTTAGAATTGGTTAATATTAGTTTCTTCAATTATTTAACTTACTTATTGTTTGAAAAATAATAATTTTATCCACTGTAACATCTCACCAGATAATCTGTATATATATTTTTAATTCTTATTTCTGTTACACATATTTTTTAAGTTAAACATTTTTAATATGCGTTTTTTTTTAAATTTATTTAGTAGCTTCGCATGTACCCTTCTTTTAACTTTATATTTAAAAAATTATTTCATAAATGTTTAATGCGATTCCTTATGTATTTTTATAATCCTTTATATGTATGTACACATATATGTTTTTTTATTAATACCTGTCTCAGAACAGACGTAGTCCAGTGAGACGAGTAAAGTATATCTAAATATTTAAAATTATATGCCAATAAACGCCCGGGTTGCCGGCAATGAAATGATTTATACAAATTGTATATATTTATCACTAGTAGTTTCCCCAGAATAGCTACTTATATTCAAGGAAATGACTTTTGACTTGGCCGATTGGATACGCCGGCGTCCAACGGACACAAATTTTGTGTTTCCGATGGATAATTTCGTCGCACTGAAAGTTCAGTGACATTTCATAATTTATTGATGAGATTTATAAAACAATCCGCCTTTTAATTTACACTTTTTTTCAATGACAATAAAAATAACAAAAAAATTTGCACTTTTAAAAATTAAAATTGTATGTACTAGGGGAGAAAAAAAGTTTAACAACATAAAGTTCATATTTTAGAGTTATGGAGCACCTAAAATGTTAGTAATAATACTTATTCTGAATTGGAATACCACATTTTGGAAACAAATCGTTATTTTGATATAAATAAAGGGTTTAAAATTTTTACCTACGAATGCTATCGATTTTACAATTAGATAACTTTGAAATTATGAAAATCAGAAAAACTGTTAATATTCAAATGAATATTATAAATAAATAAAAAAATGATCTCTTAAATTTATTTTCGTTTTAAACTATTTTTTTTAATATTATTAATACAAATTTTAATAATAATTTGTAATTCAATGTTTTATAATTATTTTTTAATTAAAATTTTTGAATAATTGCTTGAATCTTTTACTCACTTTTTGCTTACGTTTATAATTTGTCTATTCTTACATTATTGTGTTCTATGTTTATCATTTGTCTATACTGGGCATTATTTTTTAGTATTCTGTATATTCCTGATGAGGAAAGCTTCTCTTTCAAAACATGTTGATATGGATATATTAATAAAATGCTGATTACAAAGTAACTTTAAATTAATTTATTAATAATGACGCCACAAACTGAATACCAATCTTTTGTAGAAAATATAGTTCGCTTAATAGACATGAATCATGATGCTTAAAGACAGTTATTTATTTATCAGTGATAGATATTACTGCTTCAGCATAAATATCACCCCTTTCATCAGTTCCGACCCCTTTTCTCTAATTCATCCAATAACCTTATAATTGATATAACAATAGTGAAATGAGTTGTCGCTTCTCCTACATAAACATTGAACATCCAGCCGAGTTAGAAAAGTATCGGATAGTTTATACCGAAACCCTAAGCCAGATTGAGGTTGGGGATTATGTTGGGGTTTCGCAAAAATCTGTCCACTTTAACTTTGCTTGTAGCAAGGATCCAAATCTATGGTGTTTTGTTGGGACACGTATCAATGCGGCTTTGTTACTCAGGTAGGTATTATTGAGAATTGAGAGAATTCGGATACACATGGATTACCGAATTAAATGAGGAATTTTTACATTTGATCTTTTAAGGATAAACGAAAATACGAAGCTGGAGACAAACATTTTGTTAGTTTTACGAAAAATTTACTCGGTTCTTCGCACGACTTTTTGTGTCCACTTTTTGAGAAAAGGGTAAATGTCCACTACGGAAAAATGACAGGCTTCTATATTGTCAGCTTAAAGGTGACTTCACTCAAATCTTTAATTAATGTTCACTAGGAGCTTATATGTGAAGTGTTTCTATATGTAAGGGTTTGTGTTTGTGTTGTCAAGTGGGAAACCCTTACATATAGAACGAAAGGACCTAAGATTTAATTTACTTCAACAACTAGAAATTAACAAACAAATGATCCTATTATAACATTAGTTAATAAAGTAAGGAAAATTATATATTCACCGCTTCTCAGTATGTTCACATTATCAAAACAATACAACACATTTAAATAAATCAACTAAGAAAAGATTGTTAGTTAAATACGAGCAATCACATTATAGATGTACAAACCTAAGAGAATTCAGAATTTTAATGGTTTTTTAACTAAATCGGTTTAACCGATAATAAATCATTGCCCATCCAAATTTAAAAGGAGTGGGAGTAAATAAAAAACATATAAATAAATCGTCACAATGTGGATTAATCACAGTTTGAAAATGGCCTTTAACGCCGAAACAGTTGTCACAATAGTATAAACTAAAAATACTTACAGAACTTAATAATAACATTATTAAAGTTGATTTACATATTTTTTTTTTTTTAAATAGATGGAGTTCAACGAATTAAACACAAAAAAAATTAACAATGTACGTTTGTTTTTAGTCCTCAATGTTCTCGAAAATTACTCTACCTGTATCGCTGAAAATAGAACAGTTTGTTTTTATTAGGGCCGGTCAGGTTTAGAAGTAGTTTGAATGAAATCCAATATGTAAAACTGTTGCTATAACGTTTTAAAATTAGTATGAAAAACATTTCCATGTTTTATTTAGGTTAGCCCATAGACAAAATACTCTGGTTACCCACAGATTGCATATTCAAAAGAAGAAGGTTTTTTTGGGTAGAATATTTTCAAAATGGACAACACGAGTAGGGACCTACTTAAAAACTTTATGATTTATTTATATTTTGAAAAAAAAAAACGTTTGGAATGAAATAAAATATTCAAATGATTTTTTTCTTTTTTTGGAGATAGTTACTTTCGATGTCAAATCAATTATTGTACCCGAGGGACGCCAAGTACACATCAGCTAGTACAGAATAAAGTAATTAAAAAAAACTTTTCAATTATAGCGAAGACACGCCCACAAAAAAAACTATACCAAGAAATGAACTTGCTGAAAATCAGAAATCTGTGCGAATATAATATATGCCTATTAATCTACATAATACAAAAAGGACTTTTACACACGAACACAGCCTTTATAAAAACATCACAAGTATACGAACAATACACAAAACAACATAATAAATTGTGCATGAATACAGTAAAGACTGAAAGTGCTAAAAGAAACATAGGTCATGAGGGTATATATATATATATACAGTCTCCTTCCCGATAGCCTGAAAACGGAGAATCGAATAAAAACATTTAAAAAAAAACTTTTCAATCTCAAAATAAGTGAGCAAAATAATAATGTGTAATAGGAATAATATGTAAGGTATATAAATAATATATTATGTAACACGATCTATAATATAATATTAAAATAGGTTAAAAATAATATGTATGTATGAATTTAATTAATATAATATGTATATATTTAAGTTGAGAAATTGAAATCATTATGTATTTCTTTGAACTTATCAAATAATAAAAAAGGCAATCAGATTCGTAGTAACGATTAATTGAAATAATGATTTCACTGAAAGTTTTGCCTGTAAGTGTAAGCACGTCATCCATATATGTAATATTGAATTCAGATGCGCGTTACGCCACAAATTAATTACTCATTTTTCGAAGAAAAACAGAACTATAATTTAATGTTAAAAATATCCATATTTTAAACAGTCAAATGTTTCGCTTGGACTTGAAATTAATCCGTTAAGTCCAATGCTAAAAAAAACGGATGTGTGCTTATATAACGCTGACGTACAACCCTTAATCCCTAAACATTTCAATTAAAGGGATGCGATCAAACACCGCTTGGCACTTATTTTACTTGGGGGCGCTGCATAATTGAGAGCACTTTAGGCTGGTTACAATTCCCCCGTTCCACCCCTAAAACCTTTAAATAAAACAACAACTGAAGGGTAAGCGGATGTATGAACCTCGCTTTCTCCATTTCCAATCAATGGAAATTGAAAGCCCGATGAAATGTTTTATTAATGTACGATGTATTGACGAGTGTGGATATTTTTGTTCAACTCGTTGATCTACAGCCAACTAACAGCAATCAGTATGGTGCTTTTACAGAGTCGTTTTCTATGTCGCACTGTCAATAATAATAATAACTGTGTAATAACATGGCGTGACTTAAAACGTATTTATTATATTCAACGGTGGTTCTATCATGATTGCTTTAAACTGCAGGCTTTAAAATAAATAAGTATTGTATTTAAAGAAACAGTGGAAATTACCATGAAGTCCTACCATCGAACTTTTGCTTTTTATAGGCTAGCATGGATATGTGATCAATATTATAATAATTATTTTTATAAACAATAATTATTAGCCTGAAACACTCATCCGAATTGAAAAAAACCTTTCCGAGCAAAGATAAATGTCGCCGACAGGACTCGAACCTGCAACCTTCTGATGTCCGGTCAGATGCTTTTTTATGGAAAGGTTTTTTTCAATTTGGATGAGTGTTTCAGGCTAATAATTATTGTTTATAAAAATAATTGTTACCCTTTGCGCTATGCACAAAAATCTTGTCTTAAGTTTTTAAGAACTTTAGTTTATCAATTAATAAATATTATAATAGTTTATAATAAATACATAAATAAAATAATTAAATTACATAATTGACTGCCAGAAAAATTAGAGGAATGGACTAAAGTTGAATCTTGCTTGCTGGTTCGTCATATTGATTTTTACATCAAAATGGGAATCTGTAAAAAGAGCATGCACTGTTTTATGTTTACTACTTTACAATTCTGTTAAGAAAGAGATGAGTCTTTACACATCTTTGATCAGGTCGATGTTAATTTAAAACTTTGGGGTTTGATACTCCAAAAGCACGATCTCCAAACTTATTATCTGGTTAAGTTATGACTCATTCAATTTTCTGTCTTCTGAAGACGTCAATAATCCATAAATTTTAACGATATTTGAACAAAAGTTCTAAAACATATTTGTTTATTCTTCAATAAATGCAAAATCACTTTGGGGTGTCATTTCCAATTAAATTTATAGCAAATCGTTTTATTTAAATCACTTTTTTATACCAATTTAATTAACCTAAACTAAAATGAATATTCTGAATTTTAATATAACATGCTCGTAATGTTTTTTTTACGATAACTATGTAAAGAGAATTTTTTTGAGAATGTCAACAATTCTGCTTTGCGTTCACATTCATTAGAAAATTATTTTATTTTTAGTGTCTTGTATTTTAAATTAATAAAGTTTGAGAGACTATATTAACAAGAACGCAAATTTAATTTAATAAATAAATAAAATAGCTAATACATTATTTTATATAGGTAGCTGCATTTAATTATTACACATATTATCTAATTGTCGATAACTCTGGTTTACAAAGTTACAGTAATTTTTTAAATTCATATTTCTGTCATAAATATATTATTGCTTCGTAGCTCAGGCTCCCTGAGCAATAAACTGTACTATTTGTATATTCTTTCAAATAACAATGAGAATAAACCTGTAAGGTATTCACGGATACGTGATACTGCTGCTAATTTTATCAGAACCCACGTAGTTAGAGATAGAATGCTGTGAAAACGGTTACCATATTGATGATATACAATACATTGTTCTTTAACTAAATAAATGACAATAAAAAGCCAGTTCTCGAAGGTTTCAGTCTCACTAACCACTTGTTTGTATTGCTCAACCACGCGGTGCGAGAAACTAAATGCCAATACCAGTAGTCGATTTATTTCTCCAATTCTCAATGGATGGTGATCCCTCTATAGGGCAAGTACCTTTAAAAACAACAAGACAACTAAATGAACATTGCGCCACTTCTAAACAGGAGTAGACATAGAGGATGAGCCGCCAAATAACTTGATCTTGAAATGTACACCTTCCTTAATTCACAATCATAATATATCGTCTCATTCTATCTCTTTCTTTATTTCTTCCTAAATATGTAATTTTATTAATTCTTGTTATAAAAACCACCCCCAAAGCTCCCATAAGAATGCCATCAAAAGAAAACTTCAAGTATTTTGTAGTCTTTATCATTCAACATATATATGCCAAGAATGTTTCGAAAAATCAAATAAACGAACAAAAAAACAGTTGTCACAACACAAGAGCTAACCAGAACGATATAATAAATAAATGGATTTATTTATTTAACGCCCATAGGACTTTCACATTGAGTTTTTCATGGTATGAGTATGTAACCTCATAGTTTGACCATAGGATTGAAAAATAATACACTGATAAACTAACTAACTAACCAACCATCACACCGTTTTCCACAGGGGTAGGCAGAGATGACGGGGCGCAAAATAACTCGATCTTTGCATGCACTTCTTGCTTCATTCACATTAATACATCGTCTCGTGCATTCTTTTCAGTTATTCTGACTTCTGACATGGCCCGACTCCAGTCTGTGATTCACCTGATCATGCCATGTCTTCCTTGGGATTCCCCGGTTTCTTCTTCCATTAGAATTTCCGTCATATATTCTCATTATACTCCTTTCTTCATTCACTCGCTCTACATGCTCAAAACATATGCCAAGCGTTTCTTTCTCAATCTTACTCATTACGCTTACATCAGACCTGGATTCTTTGCGAATCTCAATATTTTTCACACGATCATACATAGTTTTACCACATATCCGCCTCAGAGATCTCATTTCTACGGCATTCAGTCTACTTTTATCCTTCCTCTGCCAGTTCCATGCCTCGCTGCCATACATCAGGTTTGGTATCAGTACTCCACTGTGGACTGCTAACATATGAAAAATGACGATAGCTTGAGAATATAGAGAAACAGTAAAAACATTTTTCTATGGACGGTCTCAGTAAATTTTATTTGATTAATTTGTGTTATTTCAAATTTTGTTTGTTTAAAATAAAGTGTAGTATATTTGCGGCACGTTCCAGAGTGGAATATACTGTCGAAAACGTTGCTTGAAATAGCTTTAGCAGAGTTTGGTAAAAGGATCTGATTAGCCAGGTACTTTTCCTCCTTCCTTTGCTCCATCTCCCTTTCATCCTCAATATCTTCAGCCTCACTACATACCCCAATTGGCATTGCCATAGTCTCACTGGCTTCAGACGGTTGGGAACAACTGGGACTCTAATGTGGTACTATAATGTGAAAAATAATATCTTTAAACATTACTGCTTTCTGTAGTATGAATAACGATTTAAAGATATGAATTAAATTTTAAAAAAATACAATAATCAGGGAGGTATTTAAAAAGCAAACAGTGGTTTTTGAAAAAATGGTAACAGTATAAATACTTACGTAAGACGATTCTGTAATATAAAAATGTATATGCGTTTAGACATTATTCATATTAATTATCTATTAGCCATTATTAATATACCCAAAATTGAAACTTCTTTTGGACAAATGAACTATAAATATCTCTAAACTTCAACTCTATAATTTACTTCCATCAGCGATAAAAAAAACGAATCATAAAAATGATTTCAAAAACCAAATCAAAACCAGAATCAAAGTAATTAGAGAAGAGCACTTATCCAGCGTTTTAAAAATGACGTCGTAGGAGCTTAAAACATCAGTTTTTTAAACACAACCTCGTCGCCTCAGCACAGGAATCTCTATTGAGGACTATTAAAAACATCCTGATTTGGCGTTGTAATTTTTTATTATGTAAATAAATTAGTTTATTAAAAAAAAAAAAAAAATTTAACTCTTTCAAAGTATTCCTATTTTTTTTCTCTTCAATAGCTTTCGAACTCGGTATCTCTAGACCCAAAGCAATGAATTATATTTCTCTGCCACGTAGGAACGATGATATTTTTCTTACATCTAATAAGGTTGTGTATTAGATTGGATTTGTACGTTGATTTTGTTTGGTTGTTAGAAACAACCTCTCCCATTCCTATATTCGTAACAAGCGTGCAGAAGTGGGTATTTCTGTCCTAAATAAATAAGCCAGTTGTTTTTAGACCGACCGCAGTCAATAACATTTAATTTAGCAAGCGAGTAAACATGTTGAATTGATTCTGAATTGTAATTTCTATTATGTGAGCCCTTTGGGAATACGTCTAAATCTAAGAATACTTTTGCTGGGTTCATGACCATATCACATAATAAAACAAAGGCGAGTGTGAAATCTCCAAATGAATCTAAAATATATTTCAATTTATGATCGGATAATTCAACACACTCTTTAAAAGCGATGTATAGCCATTAAAAGAACGAAAAAATACACAATCTAACCCAGCATAATTAACCTTATTTAAAAATTAAATTTTAAAACGTATTCGATTTTAAATTATTAATTATTTTTATTGAGATTTAAAAACCTCATTTTAATATTTAATCATTGTAGAAAATAATATTAACCTAACCCAAATGAAATATGAAAATGGAAAAAATTATGTCTTTATAATGATTACAAAGTTCCTAGGGAACACAATTTCAAACTAGACAGTGTCTTCGGATTAATATCCGATTTTTTATTAATTTGAGACATCTATTGACTTTTTATAAAAGTCTAGAGAATGTATTCAATTTTTAATTATTAATTATTTTATTGAGATTTAAAAACCTCATTTTAATATTTAATCATTGTAGAAAATAATATTAACATAACTCAAATGAAATATGAGGACGGAAAAAATGACAGAAAATAAAAAGATTTCAGTCGCATACAATGATTAAATAAAAAATACATGTTTTTTTAAATTTATTTTAATTTCGGTTTGGTTAGATTAGGTTTTCATGCAAGTTTTTTTTTTGCATATTTTTTGTGCTTTTAATGATTTTTAAAATGTGTGCCGTTTCATACGCGTGTTGAATTGTCATGGAAAAATTTCTCTTATGGGAAGTCTTAGTTGTGATGGTTCAAAAATGTAACATTTCTGTGGTATTTTAGTTTATTTTTATTGTTTTTTTTTCATGAGATGAATAAGGACAACAACTCTTAAATAAAGCTGTTTAAAGAAACAAAACTCTGTATCTCTTTTAACTTCAAGACAAGCAAGATTTTCGGTTTACTGTGATGGTAGTAGGAGATTTTCGAATATTGTCAGGTTTGTATGTCTTTCCCAGGAATGTTTGCGTTTTTTTGTTATAAAAAAAATAGTTACCATTAATTACTCACATATTATAAGAACACATGAAAAACAATGCTAGATATCAAATTTCAGAGAGGAAAATGAAGATAAGTTAATCAGATATTCAGTGTTATTCTTCTCATTCGTTTTCCATTCATTTCGGAAATTGGATTTGATCACGCATACCGTAACCCTTCTCCCTGTTACTGCACTTTGGTATAGAAATATTGTTCTAACCGCTCGGAAAATCCTCGGTAACGAGGTTTACCTTCTATGTGCCAGCTTTTCTTTTATGGTCTATAAATTTCTGCATTATAAACTGCGGTCTGCGGTTTTTGATTTTAAGTGTTAATATTTTTCTTGCCATAGAAATTCTTGTCGTGACTTCTACATTAGTTCTTCGCTTTGCAGAGGGCATTATCATCTTTCAACGATATTAATAATAATAATGTTTTTTTCGTCTTTCTATAAAAAAATAATAAAACAATAGTGATATCCTAACTGGAATTTCCCGTAGTGAGTATTTCATTTATAAAATATGAAATTAAATTGATTAGATTGTTGAAAAAAAAAAAGGTGAGGTGTTTTAAATGCAATTGAGTGATTTCGGTCTAAATATATTTTCTATTTCAGATATCCGTATGTAACGTATCCAGCGTTTTTTTTTATTAATATTTAATTTATTATCATTGTTGTGATTTTTGAAGGATAGTGGGATTTTTTTGACGAGTTTGGTACCATAGTAAAAGCAGCTTTTTTCTCCAAATGTAGTGTTTGTGGTTTCTTGGTGGATTTGTTTTTGACTATCAGATCTAGTGTTTCTAATATGTGTGTTTGTTGTCATATCTTGTATAATTGTTTTATTGCAATAATAGAGATTAATAATAAAGATTTCGTCAATACTAGTAATAACTAGTAAGAACAGGGACTTTGATTATAATTTTCATGATGACTTTTTGTGTTCTAATGAGTAAATTAAGAATATTGTCTCGACAAATACATGGCTTCTTCTTAAATCCACAAAATACACACATGAGTATTGAATATTTGTCTGACCATTCACAAACTGACTTTAAAAATGATATCTGTACTGCTGGGCCTCTATTCCACATGCTAAGGGTTCCTCTAGCAATTTAACTGTTTGTATATGATTTTATTGTTCGTTGTTCATTGTCAGTTAAACATAGCCGGATTAAAGCGGCAATTTGATTTAATTAAATGCTCGGCTTTCAGTCAGACAAGCTGGGTTCAATACTCATAGGTCAAGAGCTATAATTTTATTATTAATATATGAATATGTTTATTATATTGACGGCCTCCATGGTCGAGGGGTAAGGCTCTCGACTACTAATCCGAAGGTCGCGGGTTCAAATCCCGGCGTGCGCAAGTAAATTTTATTTAATTAATTTGTGTTGTTTCACAATTAATTAATTTAAAAATAATATAAAGTATATTTGCGCACGTTCCAGAGTGGAAGATACTCTCAGTATCGCCCTGGTGAAAGACCACCATTCAGAATTGAAACGTTGCTTGAAATGGCTTTTAGCCGTGTTTGGTGACCAGATCTGAATAGCCAGGTATTTCCCCACCTCCCCCTTCCCCTTCCCCTTCTCCTTCTCCTCCCCAATACTTTCAGCCTCACAACATTCCCCAATTGGGAATGCCATAGTCTCACTGGCTCCAGACGGTTGGGAGCAGTTGGGACTCTTGTGCGGTATTCATGTAAAAAAAAAAAAAATTATTTGTAACAACTTCAGAAAAATTTTAGTAAAGGAATTTGACACGACTCTAGAATTTGATTCTTTTGATTGTGACATTTCAATTTTTCAGGGGCGTCTCCGCATTCTTTTCCTTCACTACTTTTAGTTTTCCTCATTTCTAGCATTATAATGTGCATCATTTGATGCCGAATCGGTTTTACATCTCAGAGAACAAAGCAAATAAGAATCAAAAGAATCAGATAAGAATCAAAAGTTGGTAAGAATTATAAAATGAATGTGGCCTGCTAGTTTCTCTTTCTCTGACAACATATTTTTATACACTTCACGTTTCACGTCAGGTCAGGGATCGGTCGCTGCGATTACAACTTTCCAGCCAAAGGTTAGGTGTCGTATGCGTCAATCAAAATTATTCCTTACCTCAAAGGAAATTGACAAAACATTCCATGGTAATGTATCATTTTCTCAACAGATACGTTACGTTTTCCAAACAGGGTTACTTACCAATAAAATATAATCTAATTTACATAGTTGCCAAAATGTAAATCGGCAACTGTTTTCTACGCTGAACTTTTTTCAAAACACTATTTTATTATATTGAAGTAAATAAAACAGATTATCCCCAGACATGCTTGCTTTGGTTGCGGTATTTGCCTGGCTTCAGTTATTTTTCCCAAATCTGAAATGTGCGTGCGACATTATAATATAAATTCTTTATGGACGTAATGCTTCATAAACTATCCCCCAAGATGGGTGTTTTTATTTTTCCAGTCATATTTCTTCGTGTTTATATGCCGGCAAAATATCCGCACGAAATTTGAGAAAACGCTTCGAGTTATTCGACAGGGAATAAGCAGTTTTGTATGAGAAAGTTATTTGTTTAGTGTTGATACGACTTGTTCTTCCAATTCTCTTGTCGATCGGGCGTAAGATTATGTGATATGGAACCTAAATACGTTAGGTTAGATTTTTGAAACCTCGCTCTACTCGGGTGATTAAAAAATCATTGTCCTTTCATTTTTGATGTTATCAGTAGCGTGCATTGCTCCTTATCCAATGGTAAGCTGTAGTTTTTAAGGTGTTGATTGAAATGGTTCCTTATAAA
The DNA here is from genome assembly GCA_022606495.2 of Halesus radiatus. NCBI lineage: Eukaryota > Metazoa > Arthropoda > Insecta > Trichoptera > Limnephilidae > Halesus > Halesus radiatus. The sequence goes on from JAHDVE020011948.1 coordinate 74,568, forward strand.
AAGCTGAAATCTTAGAAATAAAATCAGGTATTCCAATGAGAATCCAATCAGTTATTCTCCAATTTTTGGCCATTACCAAATACCATAGGCAGCTGCAAATAAAACTATTTTTTTAGACTTACCAATATTATCCTCAATGTAATAAGATTTATAAGCTTCAATAAGTTATTCCAATAAATTGAATATTCTTTCTTGACTTGTAGAAAAGTCAATAGAAGTCAAATATAAATAAAAATTGCATAGATATATCCGAGACACTATCTAGATTGCAAATATATCAACGGTCCCAACGAACAATGTCGGATGTGCAAATGGTATCTTCTTATTAGAGTTATTTAAAGTTTCGTTTCTATGTGTTTAGAGTTTCAAGTTTACATTTTTATTATCTATGAGATCAAGAAATATAGCGTTGTTTCTGATGTTTTGCAAAAAACCCTATTTATTTCATTGGTAAAACATATTATCGCAACTACCATAGCTCTTATGCAAAGATACCAATTTACACATCCGACATTGTTCGTTAGTACCGTCCATAATTCGGGTAGAACTTTGCAATCATACAAAAAGACAACAGCACATAGATATCTGAATAAATTGATGATAATATTGGTATATTTTAAATTTTAAATATCGATAAAAAATATATAAAATAAACAGATCCAATTAGCTTAGGTGATTAGAACGTTGTCCCTGCAAGATCGGTATTGAATTCGTTTCCGAATTCGATACCTCTTAATTTTTTGTGTCTTTTTCTGTTTCATTTGAGATTTGTTAATATTATCGTATTCAATGATTAAATGATAAAACTAACTTGATGAGGACAAACGTTTGAAGGACAAGGCGTTTAAAGATGGTTGCAACTAAAAGTTATATATTTGCTAAATTGGAATATTTTATTAGGGGGGAACGATTATCGGATTTAAAATTTTGTGAATTTTTTTTTTCATAAATCTTAGGGTAGGCACAGCTTTTCGATCTATATGGGTTGTCCCTCTAAGTGGGTCTCCTACTCGTGAATATTTTAAATTTTGGTTTTAATTCGCATGCATGTAATACATATGTTATTTTATAATTATATTCGGTTAGGTTATTTTGTGCAGATTTTCATGCTCTTTTGATATTTATACTTTACATTTGATTATTTATACCCCTAGATTATTCTAAATTGTGCACGTAAATGAGTCTGCTGCTTATGTATATTTTAAGTCATAGTTTTAATTTGCATCTATATAGTATATCTGTTTTTTTATAAATATATTAGGTTAGGTTAGTTAGTGTAAAATGCCTTGAAGTGAACTTTCACAAAACTGTGCTATAGAAATTTACTATTATTATTATTATTACTGAACGCCACTAACTGATACTTTTATATTGCATTCCTACTACACCAATATACCTGTGTATGTATGTATACTGATAGAAGTGTCTTGTTGACATATCTGTATGCCAAAGTAAATTCAATTTCCCCTTATATCATGTTGAATTGATAGAACATTCTCAAATACAGAAGAAAACAGATTATCAATTTCATTGGCCTAGGATTTGGATGGTCTTATGTAAACTGGAGAGATATATATTTTTTATCAAATCGGCTAGGATTACACTTCTTGTAATAATCAGTTCAGTCGGGTATAACTATACTTAATGCGTCAATTCTTTTAAAGACTGATTGATACTTTTATTTTTTATAAAAGAAAGACAAATTTTCAAAATCAAACGAGCATGTGTTAGGATCTGTGATTAACAAAGCGACTCACCAACGGGTAATAGGAGTTGATTTATTTGTATAAAAGTTATAAAAGCTTATGATTAAATTTACTCAATATAAATAAGAACACGAGATAACAAGTCAAATGAATTGGACACGGAATAAAGAGAGACAGTCTAATCTAGCCTATGATGGTGTTAGGGAAAACTGGCGACTATAATATAGGAAATATAGATGACGCTAGTGTCGCCGTGCTTCAGGTCTTTGACGGCTGTCGAAATAGTACATCTTAGTGGCCAGTTCAGCAGATAGATGTAATTAGCTACAGTGGCAAGAGATTAGAGTTAGGGTAAAACCAGAAAGGACGTCACCCAATTATGGAAGAATGGCGATAAAATAATGGGTGGCGTCTCTCCTGGTTTTACTCCAATACTAATCGCTTGCTAAAAAATCCAATAACACTTTGGTACTTTGATTAGTAGCCAGTGCGAGTGCATAGTGATTAGTGCGCAAACTGTAAACGGACGCATCAAGTGATTGGTGTCAAGTTGGTGTTAACCAAACAAGGTGGTGATTTTACTATACAGTTAAGTTAACACTCAGCCCTTGTTACTGATCGAAGCGGCAATCGGTCTTTACGTACAAAATCACTATACTTAAAATATATTTAACAAATTTCATCACAAATATCGTTGTTAGCTACAATCTTAACCTCACACATGATCTTAATAAATTATGCATTCTTCGCGAAGTTCCGGATGGGACCGTTACCCTTTTATTTTCTGTATCATTTCTATTTCATGTTTTCATTAGGGATTTGTTAATATTTTCATTAGTTATTAAAATAAATATGCTTTTGATTTTTATGCAAAATGTTTCCTGCTGTGCTGACCATTAACAGATATTATTAATTGTTTTTTGTGTTTAATTGGTAGAACTCCATAAGTCTTCGCAATGTGGATTAACCGCAGTTATAAAATGGCAATGAACACCGAAACTGCTGTCACAATAATAAAAAATAAAATACTTGTAGAACTTGATAATAAAATTATTAAATTTGATTTACATTAAATTTAAAAAAATAAAATAATTAGTAGATAGATAGTAGTAGTAGATCAACTGCACAGAATATAAATACAAAAATACGATTATTGGATACATTCCGAAAAAATATTAATAAGATCTAGAGTATAAGAATCAGGAAATATGAGGCATGTTTTGTATATTCGCCTCTGTAGCTAATTATTTGGAATGGTACTTACACGATGTTATTGCTGAAATTGTTCGTGAGACAAATTAATATTTAGTTATTGTGTTTCGTGAAGGTTATCTATTTTGCCTATACTGTGATGTGTGTGTTTTTGTGATTTACTGTGATGTGTTTTGCACCTGTGTCACTATTGTCATTTGAATTTATGTAACAAAATCTATAAAAGCCCATATAGGGTATAGACAATATAATAAATAAATAATAAACTAATAATTAAGTCTCTTTTACAAATGCTAAAACACTGAGACAATTGCTTCGTGCATTCTTTTTCATAGTTTTTCAAAATATATCGCTTATTATCATAAAAACAAAAACGAAAAACCCTTTATGAAAATCAATTGAAAACTTTTTGGCTTTCAAAGCGCCAAAGTATGCAAAACTGCTTTCGTACCAATTACAATAACTTATTTAACTCTCAATTTCATACATTATCCCCAAATGTATTTTAAATGGGAGCTTACATCACGCGCTTGTGAAATATCTGATTCTTGTATCATTTTTACAGTGGGCTTTAAAGCTTCCCCATCCACATCCGTGATGAATATACAATACCTTCACATAGGTACAATGTACTACCTATTCGGATGTACAGCCATTACATAAATATATAAATAATTTAACTAGAGGAGCCACACACTCCCAAAATAACGAATAAAATTAAGGAAAATCAAGATTCCAGTTCAACTCGAATGAGCAATATGACGATTTGCATCAATTTTGACACTTACGTGAACATACTACAAAGCTCATGGTGGAAATTGCGAGCTGTAAGTTGTATTATTTGAGAATTCAGGACAAAATGTCGGTAATTTTATGATGCCAGAGCTTACTATTTGAGTTATTAAAGTGCATTTTACTAACAGATTCATAGCTTATTAATATACATTGACAATAGAGGGATAGAATTATTCTAAAAAATTATAATCATAAACATACAAACTGAGATTCTATTAACTATGCTCGAGATCTGTGCAGTTGAACATTGCTCCAGATCTGTGAACCTACTAATTCAGTCCCCAGGTGCATCATTACTACAAATTCTTATATTATTAACATTTGAATATAAGAAACACTATTCACGTACGAATATCTGACATATTTCCACTTGACAAAGGTTTTTAATAACCGGGAGAAGGACGTCGTATTAATTATTTCTTCTATTAATGATAATATAATTACGCCATATAATAAATATAATGTTTATAAAGATAAATATTTTTATTTGATATTTTGAAATTTATATGGGGTAAGCATTTATAAAATCTAACCAGAAATATGGTCCTTTTCTGACCATCGTAAATTTTACAAAATATTTTAAACTGTTGAAAATCCTCAAAAAATACCTTTGAATGTTTTTTTACAAAATACGAAGAATAATTTTTCAAAAAAAGAATAGGAAGTACTTGCATTTTTTTCAGAAACACTAACGGCTGTTCTTTCCAACTTTTCGAATGATCAGTCTGAAGCACCGATCAGTCAAGTGTTTTGTTTATCATTCGCACCGTTGGCCTGTTTTCAATATCCTAAATTGTTTATGGAGGTGCCCGTCCACTGTCGTAGACTATAAAATAGTACCTTCACTTTCATCTACGTACATTTGACATTTGACGTTTCTCTTTCATTAAAAATAAGATAAGCTTAGCCTTTTAAGTAAAACAAGTTAGGCTCTATTCAATTTTATCTGAAATATACAAAAAAAAACACATCTTGACATTCGAAAACAATCAATATTTGAATCATTCAATATTTTAATCATTCAATATTTGAATCGCAATAAATAGATCGCGAACGAATAATGACGTATGTCATTTCACTGACATTTGTTCACCTGTTGACACTTTTTTATAACTAGACCTCTGTTGAGGGGAACTTGATCAACAAAAATCGGTATTCCAAATTGATCGTAAATTTTATCGAGAATTTCGATAGGAAGAGCGTACGTTTGCATTTGAAGAGTGTTGAGACAAATTTTCGGCTCAACAGTTACTCAGTGGGGTTGTGAAGAACGGCCGTAACTGATTTTTTAAATTTTGCTTTAGTTTACTAAAAAAACGTAACGGCAAACGATTGAAATTGTTTTTCGCCACACTTTAAATTTAAAAAAATATTTTTAATATGTGTAATGTCAGAAAAAGTCAACTTTCTGATATGATTTTGATAAATGCCTATTTAAATTTTAAAAATATTTAATAAATGTTTTTTCTCTTTAAAAACTTTAAGTTTATCGTATTGCGTAATAATATTATCATTATATCTAAATAATAAAAAAAATCGTCTTCGACTTCTCTCTCCCTCTTGTCATAATACTTTTGGTAAACTTCGGGAAATTCAATGGTAAGATGACGTAGCGATTTTTATTATTAATCAACCAAACCTTTCAAATTAACTGTTACTTTTTATCGCAGTAGCCAATCTAGTATATTGTTTATCGTTTCTAACACTGCCCTCATAAATGGAAGCCTTCGGAAATAAGGGCTGGTTTAACGTAAAAATGGCATAAAATTTCAAAATTTAGTACAGGGCTTGTTCGCTTTAGAGGCTTGTTCGCCATACAATTCCTACCAAGGCACTGACGAGGAAATCGGTGGAAGTGTATTTCGGGCGTGGATGTTTGCCTGAATTAACAACATTTTTTTCTTCTTATTGCGAAATTGATAAACATTTTTGAATACCGAAATCAATTTATTTTCAACAGCATTTATTTTAGCTCCCTTGTGGTTATTTTTCACCAAACGGGCGCTATACAAATAATCCAAATATGTAATTATTATTTTTATTCTGTACAAGTTTAATTTGTAGAACTGGAAATTAATTTTAATGTTTTTAAATTTAATGGTAACTATTATTATGCATTTAAAATAACCGCTTATTTATAGAAAAAAAGCCAGCTAGGTAATAATAATTATGCGTTACAGCTATTTCGCCATCCGTAGACTTATCGGTGAAGCCACTTATTGACAATCTGTTTGTAGAATTTCCATGTAGATTTTTACAATAAATCTCATAAAATGTTTTAATTTTAATTACCAATGCGTTTATTAGTTTGTCAGTAAATTAACGGTTATTTTAATAGTTATTGTACTGTAAAGTTTCCCTACTTAAGCGCTATATTGTTTAAATTTACTTAATTTGAGGGTCTTCGTGGTTGAGTGGCGATCTTTAGCTACGAATCCGGCGGTCGCTGATACGAATCCCGGCGTGCGCAAGCAAATTATTTATAAAAAATAATATGCAATATATTTGCTGCACGTTCAGAATCGAAACGACGCTTAAAATTACTTAAGCCGTATTATATAGCCAGGTACTTCCCCATCTTTATCCTTCCCTTCCCCTTCCCCTTCCCCTCTTCAATACCTTCAGCCTCACAACATAAACCAATTGGGGATGCCATAGTCTCACTGGCTCTAGACAGATGGGAACAGTTGGGTTTCTTGTGTGGCATCACATAAAAAAACTCTTAAAATGGTTGTCACTGGCGTTTACAAATAAAATTGGAGTTTTTTTTTCTACATAAGTATTAACTTGTTTCATGGTCTATAATTGAAATCGACTTAATTATAATATACCCGGAGAACGAAGTATATTAGTTTGTTCAATTAAAAAATGGCTTATTTCAGGTCATAAGCTGAAATAAAAATAACAAATTTAATTCTTAATATGATTTTTATAATGACGACAATTTTTTTTATTCTAACTCTCATTGACTGGACATCTAGATTTTTTTTTGTTATTCATAATTTTCTTTTACAATCATAATAAATCGGTCAATGGTGATATTTTCAAATATCGAGATTATTTTTTAGAGATAAACATTTCCGTGTTTTGTCTGAGGCCTACGATTCGAAAACTCTTTTTGTAGCGTCTGATTGCACTAGGGTTCCTCAATCAGTCCGAGTTTATAAGGACTGGACTTATGAATGGATTGAGTTCTTTCGAGAAGCTCTTGACGCGGATAGGTATATTTTCCTTGTTAGTTTAACACGATAACACTTACACAACTAATTATCAGTCTCATTCATTAGCCAGTAGGATGCATGATCTGGGCAACAAGTTTGGAGGTATTGATGATATATTTACTGACTCCATTTATACAATACAGCGTCATCTATACCAGCACTTTGATGAGTTCTACAATATGTAGTATTGTAGTTTGGATAACTTATTAATCGGCTGTTATTTTACTGAGAATTTGGTGATACTGAAGTCCGAATAAGGCGTTTGATATTATGTATAAATTTGTCAGGTTAAAAAATATAGAAAAGAACGAATTGTATTATTTGAGAGAAATGTTTGTCTGTTATTTAGTTACGTTCACACTGAGTAATTTCTAATATAAATGAGTAATCACATTCTGAATAGAACTTAACATAGGTATACATAAATAACACTCAAATATGAAAAATACTAACAATTAAATAATAATCTTACTACTGAAACCGAACAGCAACCTTGAGACAATTTTTCATCAAAATACCGGTATACGAATTATGTAAATATTATTTTTCCTTAGTTTTCATAATCGGTCTATATATATCAAATTTCTAGATATAAATTCTATTCAGTTCACCAGGGGTACAAGCGTTAGACAAGGTAAACACAAATCATAAAAATGAACAAATATGTCACAAGCGACTCGGGCCCGAGCCAATAAAGCTTTTTTATTTTATTTATTGAAGCCCATAAATTTTCGAAATTAACTACCTTCGGGTGTTTTTATTGAGCTTTTCATGTCTGAGGAACAGACAAGATGCCTTTCAAATATATTGTTTTCATTTTCTTTCGACGACAAGAATAAACAATTTAAATTTAATGGTATATCTAATTTATAACATATTCTTACTTGAGAGCTATATGACATGTAATAGTGCCCATGTCAATGGTAAAAAAATATAGCACAAACGGTAAAGAATTTTTTTCACAGATGTTTTTTAACAACGTATATTTTTCAATGCGTTTTTATTCCATTATATTTAACACGTTTTCTTACTTTTTTTACATACACTGTTAACTATAGATATATGTTGTAGTTACATTTAATTCACAGTACCTACAAAAAACAACTTAAATATTTATTTATTTAAACCACGTACAATGTAACCTTAGCTCGAGGAAAAGGATACGTTTTTTTCTCATTGTAAAAAATAAATGTTTTGCGAACAAAGTTCTTCTTATGTATTATATTTAAGAAAAAATACATACATTAAATACATAATATGTTTTTCTGCAGATTTCTAGGTTAGCATAAAGTTTAATTTAAAAATATATAAAATGGTATCTCCTAAAAATTCACAAATCTGCCATTTCAAGGGTTGTGCAGAAACCGGATTGTGAGGTCGTATAAATTTTGTGGTATGTTTAGAGTAACATTAGGAATGTATTTAAAATTTATTTCATCGCGGCAATACAAAAATACGGTAGCATATATAAAAACCAAAATATTTATCTTTATTCAGCAATAAGACATTTTTAGCAGAGATGCGGAACGTCATTTAGAACTTAACCATTATATAAAAAACCCATATCGGATTTTTAACACAATTAAAAAAGAAAACTCTAAAGATTTTTAAATTTTCATATCCTAAGGGTCATCTAGAAAACAGCGTTCCAGACAACAATACCGCCTTAAACTGCCATTTACGAGTATATGAAACATTTTATTTTGTGAGTGTTTAACCCAATATGATGTTGAAATGTAACATGTCAACATCAAACGTCAAACTGTAGAAAATTCAAAACTGGATCATTTTACATGTTTATTGAGTTGAAAAAGGGAAAATGAGTTCGGAATTTTCAGCTGTGTTTTTCCGCAAAATGATGTTTTTACCATTTCAAAGAATAAAATAAACCGATACATTTATTTTATATACACCTTTTGAACTTCATGAAAAAAAACAATTTATTTAATTTTCGTTATTAACAGACAGCTTTTCATTTAATGTGATACCACAGTCCCAACTATAAAAGTGTCTGAGGGACTATGGTTTTTTGAATTTGGAAAATGATGAGAAACTTTAGGAAGTGTGTAGAGGAAGGACGTATGAAAGATTATGGTTGAGAAGTAGTTAGTTAGGTACCTTGTTCTTGAGATATTGTTACTAATAAAACTATACCCGAATCTTTTTAAGGAGTCCTAGTCATTTACTAATGTTTCTAGTCACGTATTCATAAATCGTTTTCAAATACATTTACCTACAAAACATAAATGTATAAATTTCTTTCGAACCACTTTAATTTAATATATATATTTATATATAATCAATGAAAATAAAATAATAACTTTGTTTATAACCAAGAGAATTTTATTTAATTTTATCAGGTCCGACCGGTTTCGCTTATCACAAGCATCATCAGGGTACAAAATTAAACTTAATTAGTTAAACTAAACATAGGTATACATAAATAACACTCAAATATGAAAAATACTAACAATTAAATAATAATCTTACTACTGAAACCGAACAGCAACCTTGAGACAATTTTTCATCAAAATACCGCTATACAAATTATGTAAATATTATTTTTCCTTAGTTTTCATAATCGGTGTACATATATCAAATTTCTAGATATAAATTCTATTCAGTTCACCAGGGGTACAAGCGTTAGACAAGGTAAACACAAATCATAAATTTTGACAGGGTACAAAATTAAACTTAATTAGTTTAATTTTGTACCCTGTCAAAACATAGATGTATAAATTTCTTTTGAAACACTTTAATTAAATATAATAATAATAATAATTGGATGATTTGTATAGCGCCGTTTTTGTAAAATATAACTTCAAGGGCGCTGTACAAATATTTCTTAACTAATTATCTACAAACAGATACAGAAAAACATACTTACCTGGCAGCTCGATTCAGATAAACACAGTTTTATTAGAAAATTTATTTATAGAGATGATAGTTTTACACGGTTATTTGTTGCTCCTTTTCTATTGATGTTACATTTATTAGAAGATTGGTGGAACAAGAAGAGTTGATATTTATTGAAATACTTGTAATTTTTAGGACTGGAAAGTATTCATAAATTGAATTTTAGGACTCGAAAATATCTATAAAATTACCTTAAAAAGCGTAAGAAGATTTTAATAAATATTAACATTTTTTTATTTATTTTACACTTTGGTTATTTAGTGTGAATTTTTCATTTATAATTTTTTATTTAATTAATGACTTTAGGTAAGTACTAATGGGCTAGCCTAGCTAAGTAATTTATACGTGAATTTCTTCAATTTATGGATACGATTGTATGAAAAGATGTGTTTTAAGTTTAGTTCTGAATTCTGTTGAGTCTTTGATAATTCTTAAGTCATGCGGCAGTTCATTCCAGGCTTTAGGTCCTGACACTCCGAAAGCACGATCACTGAACTTAGTATTAATGTATATGTAATCAATGGAAATAAAACAATAACTTTGTTTATAACCAAAAGATTTTTTTATTACCGACCGGTTTCGCTTATCACAAGCATCATCAGTGTACAAAATTAAACTTATTTAGTTTAATAAAATTCTGTTTCGGTATAAATAAAGGTTGGTGCTAATAAAATTAAACTTAATTAGTTTAATTTTGTACCCTTATGATGCTTGTGATAAGCGAAACCGGTCGGTCCTAATAAAATTAAACTTAATTAGTTTAATTTTGTACCCTGATGATGCTTGTGATAAGCTAAACCGGTCGGTCCGAATAAAATTAAATAAAATTCTCGTGGTTATTAACAAAGTTAATGTTTTGTTTTCATTAAATATGTCTAACCATAAAGTGACTGCTTTCTATCAAAATATATATATGATCATCTCGACCGGTTTCGGAAGTACCCTTCCCTCGACATGAACATATTAAAACTACACTACGATATAAAAGAATTATAGATATACATGAATATTTGGTTGTTGGAGTGGGAGCCTACAAAAAGGGAAGGAGTTAGTAGGGGGTTTTTTGGAGGAACAAAGCGATTCACTGGAAAAATATCTAAAAGAGGACTATACGATAAATTTACTTGGTTATTCAATATACTAGAATTATTATTTAGGAATTTTTTGCTTTTGTGCTCTGAAGAATTTGTACTCCTCTATCTTTAATGTTTTATTATGAAAGTCTGTTAGGATGCTTTGGTAACTAAGTTTAATTATATATAGGTAGATCTTAAAATTATTCACGAAGGACCATAAAATTTTAGTCAATTATTTTTTTCCTTATAAAAAGTATTCAACAGAGTTGCGTAAGACAGAGTGACTGTTTATTTTATTCATCTTTTTATGCGGCAGGGTTTTTGATTTATTTACATAAAAAAAAACTCGTTTAAGAAATGGTGGTTTCTAAATTTACCAAAAAATATGGTGAAAGAACCCTAAACTATGTTGTGCCTAAAATATTAAATAAATTACCAATCTCTTTGCATAAAAATAATGTATTTTCTGTCTGTCTGTCCTCAATTTTCTCTAAAAATATTCCTTCACCTCGCTTCTTTCGCTGAAAATAGCACAAGTTGTTCTTATTAGTGCCGGGAAGGTTAAGGGATCTGTTTAAATGATATCCAATTTTTAAAACTCTTGCTGTAACATTTTAAAATTAGTTTGAAAAACATTAAACCCGCCGTGTTGTATTGAGGTTAGCCCATAGATATATCACTCTGGTTAGCTACAGATAACATATTCAAAAGAAGAAGGTTTGTTTGGGTAGAATATTTTTTAATTGAAAACACAAGTAGGTACCTACTTAAGAACGTTTTTGTTTAGATTTGTTTATAAAAAATAAATGTTTGAAATGAAATAAAATTATCAATTAAACGGTTCTCCGTTTCTTTGTTTAATGATATTTAAAGTCGTTACAATGCATTACTTTCGCTGTCAAATCATTTATGGCACCCAAACAACAAATAGAAATTCACAACTTCGTAACTTTATTTAAAAAAAAAAACGAGCAAGGGCGGGCACACATCAGACAAATAAAAAACATTCCATTTATACCGCTAAAAATGATGAAAAAAAATCTATGGTGAGGTGTTTTAAGTGCAGTTGAGTGGTTTCGATATTAGTCTGTATTTGGTGTTAATATGTTTTCTATTTTAGGTGTCCCTATGTGACGTATCCGGTGTCTCATTTGATTTTTAAATTTATTATGGTTGTTGTATTTTTTAAGGGATAGTGCTATTTTATTGTAGAGTTTGGTAACACAGAATAAGAAGTTTTTTGTCCAACTGTTTTAATCTTAAACCTGTTAATTTGTCATGATCATAATATATAAGTCATTTGTAAATTTAATAAATGGTGCATATAATATACTCGTACATATACCTGCATATACGAGTATAATGTCATTATGCGCCTGCTGACAAACTACACAGTATTTCATGCCGTTTCTCCGCAGGGGTAGGCAGAAAATGACCCAATCTTGGCATACACTTCCTGCTTCATTTATATTCATACACCTTCTCTTACATTCTCTTATATTATTCCGACTTCTGACATGGTCCAACTCAAGAATTTGATTCACTTGATGGTGCCCTGTCTTCCTCGGGCGTCCCCGGCTTCTTCTTCATTCACATTGGCGTCATATTTTCTTCTTATACTCCTTTCTTCTTTCATTCGCTCTACACGCTCAAACCATCTAAGCGTCTCTTTCTTAACCTTACTCATTACGCTTAAATCAGCCTTACATTCTTTATGAATCTCAAGATTTTTCAGACGATCATAAATGGTTTTACCACACATTCGCCTCAGAGATTTCATTTCTACGGCATTCAGTTTACTTTCATCCTTCCTCTGGCAATTCCATCGGGGTTGGTATCAGCACTCCATTGTGTACTGTTTGCTTCGTTTCTTTGGACATCAGTATTTCCATCTCTCATAAACACACTTCCCAAATATACAAACTCATCGACCTGCTCCAAGTATTCATCATTGACAACTATATTGCATATATGTATATTATGAAAATTATTTTTCAGAAATGTATAATGTAATGTAGTGTAATTACTACTCGGCTCACATGTTTTTCTCTAATATAAATTTATAAAAATATTCGAATGTGACACAGTTGACCTTTTTGATCACAAGGCCAAAACTAGTCAGGCATGTGATCAAAAAGTGATTTCACAAATTTATCGTGTACTTCTATGTTTAGTAATATTCCATCACATCAAAGTTAGCAAATTGTTACGTTTATTTTTCAATAACTAACCCATAAAAAAATATTTGGATTTCCAGAGAATGGGCACGGTGCACGGGGAGGAACTACCCTATCTGTTCGGGGCGCCGCTAGTGGAGGGCTTCAACCACTTCCCCAAGAACTACACCAAGTCGGAAGTTGCTCTCTCCGAAGCCTTCATTCTGTACATCGCAAACTTCGCCAGGACAGGAAGCCTTCATTCTGTACATCGCAAACTTCGCCAGGACAGGGTGAGTTTTGTTACCACCACCCCTTTTAGTGTTTAGCCGCACTTTAATGTACCTACCGAAACTTCTTCAGAGGATAAGTAATTTTCTCCATTTTTTTATTTTTTTTATTTCTTATTTCAGAGTTAATACTGAAAAAAAAACAATTCACGTGAATTGTGAATAGCATTCCTATTTTCTCAAAGCCAGTGAGACTACGTAAATCCTTGTGTGGGTATATTGTTGGGCGAAATAAGTGGGGATGAGAAGCAGATGGGGAAGATAAATGTTGAAAAGATACAAATCATTTGAGTATATATCACAATTTTTTTATCGCCATTAGAAGCAAACACCCCGTGGTTTGATATCGAATCAAATAAATCGAATACTTGTTTTCTGTAGCTATACATACGATAGCTCTGTATTATTCTTTAGTAATTATATTTGCCCTGACGAAGCTTGCTCTAAGCGTAACCGGTTGGTGAAATATTCAATAAATTCCAGGTTTATAACAAAGTATTTGTTTAATTGAATATTATAGTTGTATGATTTACATGAGGTAGAAGACTTTTTTTATTAATTTAAGACACAATCATACAATATAAAAATAAAATGCAAAAAGTCCCGATAAATTACTTTTCTGTAGTTTGACTAACGGGAGGTTGTTTTTCAAATTTATTTCATAAATTTACAAATTTACAGTTAAGGTTAAGTTACAATATATATTAAGGTGGTCCAGGCCTATATAGTAAAAAAAAATAAATCAAATATAGGTGTAGCCGTACCCTTGATTTGTTACACCTACCATTCCTATGATGTGTTAAAAATTTCAGCCTCTTATCTTATATACAAGGGGGTGCTCATCGAATTATAAGCTTTTGACAAAATTTCAGGATTTTAAATAAAACACGTAATTTAAGCTTTATTAATATTACAAGTATTTTAATCAAATAAGTATACAAATTATTTAAATATGAATAAAAATTTTTAACAAAGTAATACTTAACATAATATTTGACGCAATCTTTCAAAACTATGTTTGTTAACTCCTTTTTGGATGTTTCAGTGGAAACGATTTTTCTGTTTTGTTCAACGATGTGAAGTAAAAATTGCTTTTCTTCCTCAGTCTTAGTGAGTAACGTGTTGTAATCTTCAAACAGTTCAACTTCTCTCTCCGCTGTATCATTAACAACACGCAAATTTGTGACGCAGCTTTTGCCTTGAAGGTAATCAACATTGTCATTCCAAGTCTCAGGAGGTAATTGCAAGAAAGAGTCCTTGATTTCAGCCATTTCTCTCAATTCTTCAGATCTTTGTTTCCGTTTTAGAGAGCGTTCTTTGACCTTTTCTAGTTTCTTGTCGATTGAGGTCATTATCATCTTACGTTCTCCTCTTTGATCGATGAGAAACGCTCTGTCTTCCGCAATTTTGATCAAATTCAAAGCGCTTCCATGGGCAATATCAAAAATTTTGTCTAGTTCTTTTGTAAACAAATACTCTTTTTCTTTGTGCTTCAGAATTTCTTCCTCGATTTTTCTTCAATAGCAACCAGTTCTTATGAAACTTAATCAGTTTTTCAATGCAATGATTTTGTTGTCCGGCCGGAATACTAGATTTACTCCATACTTTTATAAGTTCTGGAATAAGTATATGCGCGGAGTCTTTCACATTTTTTTATTCATTTAATATGTGGTGAAAACGGAGTAAAACTTGCCGAAGAGTAGGAAGTTGATTAAACCTCATCAATGGCTCAATATCTCGAACCCCAAGTAGAAAAACTTTGTCTTTTTTTCGAGTAGATGAACACATTTTATCACACTGATTCACTTCACAGTCTACGAAATAAGTGTTTAAATTTGTCTATAAAACTCTTCAGTACTTTATTTTAATATTTATTTAATAGTTTAGCACACTGCCATATTCAGACTGATAATAATTATTCATAACTCACGGTTTATATACACAAATATAGGGTAGGGGGAGAGGGGTGGTCTACAAGGATTTTATTCGAATATATGGGTTTTCTTACAATTGTTACTAAGTGGTTTTTGGCTGTCTAATTTCTAATTATTTTGGTTTTTTCCAGTAGACCTGGAATAATTATATCACCATAAATATAATAACAATTTGACAACACTAAAAATTAGGTCATTAATAATGCATGATACTTGTAAGGTTTTTCCCAAACAATATTGAAGTAAAGCTACAAGCCCGAGGTAATTATGCCTACTGGAAAAAACCAAAATAATTAGAAATTAGACAGCCAAAGACCACTTAGTAACAATTGTAAGAAAACCCACATATTCGAATAAAATCCTTGTAGACCACCCCTCTTACCCTCCCCCATATTTGTGTATATAAGCCTGAAGATGGTCTTGACAGGCTGAACCTGGTTACAGTCAAATAAAATTAAGTGGAAAAAAGTTTTATATTAGTTTTATTATAATATATTAAAAAGTACAAATTAAGCATTTTACACAAAAAATTCAAAAACAACACTCGATTGAGCACCCCTTTTTACTTGAGCCATCTCGCTGAAATTTTACTATGTTATTACTATGAATACATGTAACAAATTCACGGAGCGGTCAGATGAAAAATAATAAAAAAAATATTTTGGACCACCCTAATATATATATATAAAATAAAAATTAAAAAACTTAAGGCATTAATATTTCATGCAGAATCGTGCTCAAAAATATTTCTCCAAAAAATATAAAAAAAAAAAAAAACATAAACGACGACAATAAATTGTACATAAAATAATACATTATAATTATCTAATTCAAATAGTTTATTTCAGTTGGCGAAGTTTTCAATATATTTATTAACTGTTTAGTTTTAATTCGTTTTTATTTATTTCGGCGGGTAACATACCTAAACATTTTTGAATCATGTGGTACAAAAATAAGTTTTTTGTCCATATTTGTTTGTATGCTTAGGAACCATTAATCCTTCATTAAAATTGAGACGAGTATTGGAAGTGTGCTTTGATCTATTTGTATAATATGTAGGGTTATTAATGTGTCCAAATAAGCGAAGCTAGCAGTCCACAATGGAATGCTGATACCAACTCTGATGTATGGCAGTGAGGCATGGAACTGGCAGAGGAAGGATGAAAGTAGACTGAATGCTGTAGAAATGTGATCTCTGAAACGAATGTGTAGTAAAACCACGTATGATAGAGTGAAAAATGTTGAGATTCGTAAAGAATGCAAGGCTGAAGTAAGCGTAGTGAGCAAGATTAAGAAAGGGACGCTTAGATGGTTTGGGCATTTAGAGCGAATGAATGAAAAAAGGAATGTGATGAGAATATATGACGCAAATGTGAATGGAAGAAGCCGGGGACGTCCAAGGAAGACGTGGCACGATCAAGTGAATCAAATACTTGATTCGGGCCATGTCAGAAGTCGGAATAACAGAAGAGAATGTATGAGACGTTGTATGAAAGTGAATGAAGCAAGAAGTGTATGTCAAGATCGAGTTGTTTGGCGGTCCGTCCTCTCTGCCTACCCCTGCGGGGAAACGGTGTGATGGTTAGTTAGTTAGTTGTTAATGTGCTGAAATATAATTTTGTACCACGGAATTGATTTAACTGACTGATAAAAGTATGGAATATTATGCCTTTGTTCTTGTAAACTTTTATGGACTAACAATTTAACCAATTGTTTGTTTTACAGGATGGTCCCCACTCGTTACTATATTTGACTAAAAAAATGTGGGAAAGTAGTTACCCGGCTATATAGAACATGCCATTCTAAGCAAAATTTCCAAATGGTGGTCTTTTATCATGAGAATACTAAGAGTATCTACCTATCTAGATCGATTTTACTCTTAATTGCTTTGGAATCTGAGCCTCGTTAAGGATTGTATGGAAACATAGTTTTTGATTCAGTATCACGTATTATTACATATTTTTAACTCAGGTGTGATGAAAAATCGAGTGAAGCATTGGTACAAATATCATTAATGAGCATTATGCTACTTTTATCTGAGAAAAAATAGTATGTAACCCATGAACTATTTCTAACTAAAACTTGATTTGAAAAAGTAATAAGATAGATTCTCAATCACGTATTTTTTTAAAACCTGTATTTTATGAAAGTTTAAATTGCCATTCTGAAAATTCCCGCAGCATGAAATCATTTCATACCAAGCCACAAGAAGGTACCTACACAGGAAACTTTAAAATATACGATTTCTTCTGATGTAGGTACTCATACAAAAACAGCCTCAAATTTAAGAGTATACAAAACTGAGTACACCACGATCATTAAAAAGGTTCCAAATGGTAACACAAATATAGCTCATGGGAAAAATTAAAGTGGGTGATCAAAAAAACACAATGTTTTTAGTTTAATCAAATGGATTTTAATATTTAATAAAAAAGAAATTAGTGATTAATTCTTGAAAGGAGATGATTCTACATCAAACCCTGGGATAATTTAATGTTAAAATTTTTTGATAATTTAAGGAGGTTAATTACATGGAAATGGGAGTTTTTTGTTGTATTTCTGAAATTTTAAGTATCTAAATACGCATACATTTGATCTTAAATAATAATAAATTTTTAAAAATTTAATTTCAATTTTTTTTTTAGTATGTTGATTTGTCTTGTTTCTTTAAAACATGCTGTCAAACGCTGATGGAAAAAAACATTTTAATGTGCAGAACACATTTCTAAGACAAAGTCTTAAAAAAAATCAAAGCTTGGTGTTGCAATAGTAATGACTATTGTAGTTCCAAAAAAATCTGAAATTAAATTCCAAGGTATATAATGTCATAGTTTGAGTCTTATTTGAGAGAGTTTGTCATTTTTTTTTTTAATAAAGTTATGAAGTTGTGAATTCTTGATTGTCGTTTGGGTGCCATATTTGATTTTAGAGCGAAAGTAATGCCTTGTGATGACTTTTACTATCTAAAGAAACATTCATTTGAAAAATTTATTTCATTCTGAATAATTATTTTTTCCAAAATATTTCCAAACAGGAAAGTTCTTAAGCAGGTACCTACCTACTTGTGTTTTCCATTTTGAAAATATTTTACCCAAATTCATTCTTCATTCAAACATTCTTCTTTTAAATATGTAATCTGTTGCTAACCAGAGTGGTATATCTATGGGCTAACCTCAATACAACATGGCGGGTTCGACTCTTTTCATACTATTTTTAAAACCTTCTCGGCACTAATAAGAACAAACTCTGCTAATTTCAGCGAAATGGTAATTTTCGAGAAAATCGAGATGTCAGACAGACAATTTTTTTTTTATGTATAGAAATTATTACTGTAGACAAATTTTCTCAAGGTGATTAATTAGGCTTTGATTATTTTTTTGTTTTGCACTCATAGTTGACTTCGTAGAACTGGGAATTACTGAAACTCAATATATTATAATGTCTTTTATTATTTTAAGTTATTTCAAAATATCTTTTGAGATTAGTTTCTATTTTACGATAACTGAAACGAAATATCAATTCCAGGAATATTTTCTGATACTGCCATAGATTTTAGGTAGTATTTTAATTGGCTCTAAAATAATCTTGTATACCGTGAATCAAATTGTTGCGAATTTTGCTTTAAAGAAATTAAGGCAGTCATTTATACTGAGAAATTCTTGAATTTTTTTTCCATCATTTTTCAATGATTAATTTATTAGGTACTACATCATAATCCATTACGTAATATCATTTTAGGAGTATGGTGTAATTATTATGTAAAAATATTAACAAGGACATTAATTTCGTTTTCAGTTCGATGAATAAGAAGAAAATCGCGCAAAATTCTAATAATTTCAAGCGAAAATAAATGTAAATTACTAGGGCATTAATAAATTGTACTTCAGAAAGCATCCAGAACAGAAGTTTCTAGGTGAAAAGCTTCGATTTTAAACACATTAGATGAGGCTCAACAATAATTTATCACTACTTTCTTCAAGATTATAATTCCATCAGACTTCAGAATGAAAACATAGAAGAACCTAATCAAAATAAGTCACGAAACTAGTTCACATATTATTATTATTTTTTATTTATTTTTATTTATTTGTAAATTTAATTATGAAGCCACTTATCTCACTAGGACAATCCTGTGTTGAAATGAGCGGCTTATGTATACAATTATTTTTGTTATCGTGAAAGGATTAAAACTAATTTTATTTATTACCTGCAATGATCTAATTTTCTTTTCTTATACTACCTAAGTGAGCCAATTTTTGAAAATTCCCAAATATACTAATTCGTTAATAGTGGCACGCACACGTAGAAATAACTCCAATAATTGTGATGCCACGAGATTATTAGATTATTATTAGCTAGGTATTATTTATGATTCCGTTCGGGAATTACTTGCTATGGCTTATCCAATGGAAAAGATCCAATAATAATTGGAAATAATTTTAAACACTTGCGAAATAAGGCCTATATTTCTCTTAAATCTCAGGAGCAAATTGTAAGTAATTTATTAAAAAAAATGGTATTCACTTCGTGGCGTCATTATAAATAAATTAATAAAAACACTTTGTAAACACCCCTTTTTTAATAAATAAATATCAACATGTTTCGAAAGCGAAGCTTTTCACATCAGGACATACAGATTACTAAAAAAATAATAATGTGAAGTTTATACAAATGATCAACGTCGATCTCAATAGTGTAAGAATAAAAAAATTATACATACAAACAAAAAGTGATTAAAGTAGGTAAGCGATAAATCAAAAACTGAGTTTTATAAATATGCAACAATAAATCTAGAAACTTTATTCTACAATTTTTTTTAATTATTTACAAATATTATATTACCAAGGCAAAATTTGAAAAAAAAAACGTTTTTTCACTCCACACTACTATTCATAGACAAATTCATCCCATTAGACTATAGAGGTAGTAATACAATACTTAGCTTCTGTTATGAAACGCTTCATAATAAGAAAAAAAATCACATCTAGTCTCATTATTATTTACCGTCAAGTACTATTTTTTTTAATATTCGTCTCCGCCGAGGGAAACACTAAGGGGTGTGGTCATTGGCCAACGGTATTAATGGAGGGGTTAAAAACGGAGAGAAACCGAGCGGTTGTTTTGGTCACCATTCCTATTTCATAGTAAAAACATTATTTTAACTGTTTATGGAATTATGTGTTTCATCAGAATAAAAGTGGCATTTTTTGTATCTCAACTCGTTATCGACTCAGTGGTTTTCTTCTCCCGCTGGCCTGTTGTCCGGGAATCTGTATCAACACTTCAAGATGGCCAAGTGGCCGAATAATATTTATTTCGATCTTAATATGAGTTTTGGTCAGTTTTGGATGAAATTTCAAATTAGTAAACTAAACTAATACATGCGTCTACAAAGAGGTTCCCGGCTTTTTTTTCCCTAAACGCAGAATCGTGGTTTTTTTAATATATACCTTATCGCAGGGCATCCTTAATACCAAAAGGCGGTCGTTTTATTGAATTTCCCATTTCCGCCTTTTAACTATATATCCTGGAAGCGGTGGTTTCTTAAATTGATCGTTAACGAACTGCAAACACAATAAAAATCTCTTGAGATTGAGCTGGCCGAGGTTATTTCAATTGAAGTTTGATCTATCACTATTATTGAATAATATTTTAATGGAAATATGTACATTTAATTACTAACCGATCATAGGAATTCGATACGTACCACTTCCTAAAACAATTTTTGGGTCCTTCATTGTGCTACAACGACCAATCTTGTCGGGTTCATGTCAATGCTTCGCAGGAAAATATTATTAAGAGCTGTGTTCTTCGAAAGCTTACACTCCGTAATGTAGTTGGAGGACCAAAGGGTGTCAGAAAAATGCGAGTTTCATCGGGAATTTACTTAAAAGGTCTTTCAACATCTTCCTAAGGTAAAGAATGACTGTGAACCTTTTCCATTTCACATTCCCGGCATGCTTTCAGGATTTTTTCAGGATTCCTTCAGGACTGCCAGCTATGAAATATCTATCCTGTGTCCTATGTCCTCTGTCCGTCATAGACAGGGTGTGAGAACGTATTTATATGAACTTAATGCTTAATAATAAAAGGTTCTTTTCACATATTTCGTGTAAGTAACCATTGATGTCGCTAAAATTAAATTATGACAAAACTTTAAAAAAAATTACAGCAGTTGTAGTTTTGAACGGTGTTTAGATATTTTAGTTGGTGTAAATAACTAAGATCTTTCTGCAATTTCAAATATGCGCATATTTTTAACAACTTGCAATGCTCTGTAATGTGTCCTTCAGGTGATATTTCACAAAGATGGCACCATAAAAATTACTCATGTAATTATATCACTGTACAGATTAAAATAATGAATTAAGCATTTCTATTTTTAAGCATTGAGGTAACTACTTAATGTTTCCTTCTTTTTCTGCAGTTAAAATCTACCGTATAAGGGAATAGTTTACTTCAGCAACTTGAAAAATTCTTAAAGTCTCACCATAAATCTAGTACTACAAACAGTTTTCGGTTTATTTCAATATTAAAGACGAAGTGTTAAATATTTTTATTTAAACAAATATACCAAACAAACCTAAAATTAAGGTCACCGATTAAATTACCTCGTTTAAAAATTGAACCACGAAACCGAAAAAACAACAGAAATTAAACAATTAACAAATCTTGAACATGAAGTATGATATCGGTGTAAATGGCGTAAATTGAACTGGTCTCATTAGCTAAGTTGGTTTAGCGGTCCTGGGTTCGAGTCCCAGATGCGACTGAAATCTTTTTAATTTCTGTTGTTTTTTCGGTTTCGTGGTTCAATTAGGATGCGTTAATATTATCATCTTCAATGATTAAATAATACAATGAGGTTTACAAACTTCAATAAGTTATAAAAAAATAAATTGATAAAACAGATGTCACAATGATAAAGAACTAAAATACTTGCAGACCTTAATAATACCGGTAATAAGACCGGTCAGTGGCTGAGTTGGCATCGCGTTTTGAGTCTCACCCAGGCGTCGTGAGTTCAATTCCTGGGCTGGCCAAGTCCTCCATTTACGACACAAACAACATCTTGCGCTTACTGTGATGGTAGTAAGAGATTTTCAAATATTGTCAGGTTATTCGTAACCAGGGAATATTTGTTTTTCTTTAAAAAAAATATATATATATTTTTAAAATTCATTAACTTTAAATTTACAGAAAATTAAATGGAGTTCTTTGACTTAAAAATAATAACAAATAATATTTCAGAAAATATTGCTTATGTCGTGATGGAGGACTTGAGATAACCGAGGTATTGAACTCTTGGCGTCTGGATGGGAGAACCAGAAATGATGCCAAAACTCAGTATCGTGTATCGTAACATTCAGCAATCATGCTTACTTGACTTCAAAACGGGACCGGTGTGTAGAAATCTCTTAATAAAAATCAATATTAGACGTGTAGAGTAGAACAGAATTTTAATTAGGACATTAATATGGGAAAACATTTTTGCGAAATGGCAATGGGCTAAAAAAACATTATTTTTTCTTCAACATGTTTTATTTTCTTGCCTTCGGATAATTTCCGTTCTTTCCCATGGGGTACTTGGAATATTTCAGAGGCATTCTTATTAAACTACACTCGCACAAATATAATCAGGACTGATTCACAATTAGTAAAAAACTGTGTAACAATTTCTAGATAGTATGTGTCGAAGAATTTTGAATTGTTCATAATGTATATTTGTTTGCTTATTTTAATTTATTTGCTGCCGGTATCGACACATCCGTGTCAGTCACTTGCGTTACTAAATCTAACTTATACTATACAAGAACAAAATTAATTAGATATTATTAGGTGAGGGTAGTGGGAGTTGTGATTTGTAGGAGGAGGAAGGGAAATCAATTAACAACAAGGACATTTCTAATAAATTTGAAAGAAAAACTGAATACATGCTTTAGAATGTAATGAATGTGATTCAGGGAACACGAAATCTGTTTACGAAATTACAATTATAATTAAGATCGCTAAACATTTATTAGAAACAGGTCATAGCATCAATAAGGAAAAACTATGTTTTAACATTAAAATATTAATACATACTTTAAATTGTGCGCCTTAGAAACATGATCACAAAATTGTTAGCAAAATAATAGCATCCTAAACGTGATAAACCAAGGAGTATGTACCGTAAAACGATCTGCACCAGTTCGTTGTCATTACGACTCGATGAAACACCCGCCTTCACAACAAGCACTTTGTTTTGATTTATATAAGACGATAAAATCTAAATCTCTATTATTTCAAGATGAAATTCAAGTGAGCCTCAAGAACCCATACTTCTTCAAACAAAGGGGAATGAAACTATGCTCTAGTGACATCTGCTGGCGACTCTGAGAACTATTACACTATAGAACACTAGAGACATCTATGCAAATATTACAAAGGCAGAACAGAATAGCAGTCCATTTTCTCTGACTACCTCTGAGCGGAAACGGCGTGATAGTAAGTCAGTTAGTCAGCAGAATAATTATATTTTGAATTAATACGAGTCTTATAACTAAAGGGTAGACATAAATAAAGGATTTTTGATCTGCCTGTACCAAGTATCAATATAAATATTGAAAAAAAATTGTATATTCGAGTTTGAATTCAACCCTTTTCAAAGAAAATGAAATCAATCTTCTAATTCCTTCCTACCAACCAATCCAAATTCCCATGTATCTAATAAATTAGTGTTAATAGTGAAAAGTTTTCTATCCACGCCTCTGTGTTCACATTTTTATAGCAGAGCTCCGAGCCTATAGAAGTGTCGTTCACGGTCCAGATCCAACTTTTCCATTAAAAAGTTTTTTTAATCCAAAGGTCTCGATACATTTCCAAAGGTGGAGATCCATTACGATAAAAACCCTTTTTTCGATCCTAGTAATTATAATGACCTTTATCAATAAAAAGGAAAAAACACATTCAGGGCTTTTTTAAAAAAACACACTTAAACGTAGCTTGAAATAAATTTGGGTAGAAAATTGTACAGAGAATATTTTGAATGTAGTGAATGTTGGCTTTTGTGGCCCAATCTCCCTCAACGACATTTGTGGCAAATCGACAAAAAACAGTAATATGTTTTGTGTTTGTTTGGTTTCTGTTACCAAATGAAAAGAGATTTCGTGAATCTGGAAAACATTGTGATTTATTCATGTAATAAATCGGGTGGGTATCAATAATCCACGAGTTCGCTCAGTGGAACCATTACATCAACCGAAAAGGTGACTTTAGATTTTGCAAGTCAAATTGTCAGATTGATTTGTTTTCGCGAATTTCTATGAATTTCACCATTAAAAAAATAGTACTCACGTCGACTGAGCCACTGGAAATCGTCTTTTCTATGCCATTTGATATGCTATGGCGATTACTCTTTTGTTGAAATTGAGCAAACCATAAACATGTCCACATTACTAAAGCGTAAGAAGGACGTTGATCTTATTTGGATTTTTTAAATAATTAATCATATTATTAACTCACGATCTTTGTTTCAACTCATTCAGTTCAATTTTTTTTATATTTAATGCAAATCAAATATAATAATGTTATTATAAAGTTCTGCAAAGTATTTTTAGTTGTTATTATTGTCACAGCTCTTTCGGCGTTTAAGGCCATTTTCAAACTGTGGTTAATCCACATTGTGACTACTTATTTGTATGATTTTATTTACTCCCACTACCTTAAAATTTGGATGGGTAATGATTTATTATCGGTAAAACCGATTTAGTTAGAAAGCAATTAAAATTCTGAATTCTGTGAGGTTTTCACATTTATAATGTGTTTTAACTCGTATTTAAGTGACAATGTTTTCTTAATTGATTTATTTAAATGTGTTGTATTGTTTTGATAATGTGAACATACTGAGAAGCGCTGAATTTTCCTTACTTTATTAATTAATGTTATATAGGGATCATTCGTTCTTGAGTTAATTTCTAATTGTTGAAGTAAATTTAATCTTAGGCCCTTTCTTTTTATATGTAAGGGTTTAGGTTTGTTGTTGTTAAGCGGGACGTGATTATTTACTGAAATATGATAGTAATAATAATAATAATAATAAAATAAAAATAATAATAATAATAATAATAATAGTAATAATAATAATAATAATAATAACAACAACAACAACAACAACAACAACAACAACAACAACAACAACAACAACAACAACAACAACAACAACAACAACAACAACAACGACGACGACGACGACGACGACGACGACGACGACGACGACGACGACGACGACGACAACGACAACGACACGCAAACCTATTTATTTTTTTATATATTACGTGTACTCCTGTATTTTTATCAAAAGTACGGTTGGTATTAATTAAGTCTTCAGCCAATTCTGAAAAAACCCGTACTTGTTAAATATCTAACGTGTTATTTTCTCGCGGTTTTACGTACATAAATTGCCGGGCAATTGTTGCAGTTGAGTTTATAGATGCCAGAATGGCTTAACGGCTCTTCTTTATCTTTAGAATTAATTAAAATATTTTGATAGAAAACAGTCACTTTGTGGTTAGACACATTTAATATTTGAGTTAAAAGTTTGCCTAAGTAATTATTGATATATAAAGCTGGTCGTATTTCTGATGGAAATTTTGAAGTGCACAGGGAAGAAAATTTACCTATATACACAATTCTGCGCCATTTGGGAGTTAAGCTATTATTATTATTAGCTAGAAGACCATTATAGAAAAATTTATCTATGGAAATTTTGTGTGGTTTTTTAATACGATGTTGTCAATTAGATTATGGTCATATCCAATGTAATTTTTCAATCAGTTTCAGGTTAGATGCAAGATTATATGAGAGATGAGAGAAAAAAAAACCTTCGTAAAGTTACCACAAATATATTGCTTCCTGTCAAAATGGGAATCTCTTGAAAGTCATTGGAATTCTTCAACATGTCGTTGTTTTTCGAAAACGAACTCAGACTAAGTGACAAATAAGAGGGCGGTTAGATGGTATCACTAATTATTATGGATTAGATTAGGAGCCATCACCATAGTGAGTTAAAAAAAAAATCAAAATCATAAATTTCGTCAGGTGAATCGGTACCAAAGCAGACCATGACTGTTTTCTAGGATTCCCGATGGATCATCACTCATTTGAAATTACTTTGTAATCACCACTTTATTAATAAATACATATCTACATGTTTCGAAAGCAAGCGATACTTTCCTCATCAGGAATATAAAGAATTCTAATAAATAATAATGTTAAGTATATGCAAATGATATACATAGAACACAATAATGTAAGAATAGACAAATTATAAAGATAAACAAAAATAAATTAAAGTATGTAAGTAATTACTAAAAATGTATAAAAAATTATTGCATAACCATGAATAACAAATTTATATTAGAATTGAATTAATTTTGTTGTTTTTTATTATTAATATTAACATGAAAATAAATTAAAAAAATAGCTATTTTAGAAAATTTCTTATTCTCATTGATTGCCTCGGTGGAAAGAAATTTTTGATCTATCAGAAGTCTATCGATACCGTAAACGAAATTTTTTCAGATCTTAACGGGGGCTTTTTATTAAACGGTTTTAAAAATTTAAAAAATTAATTTTAAAACTCAAAATCGATTTGTCGATTCCCAGATGCGTCTGATACCGTTTTATTTTCCGTGTTTTTTCGGTTCCGTATTTCATTTAGAATTGGTTAATATTATCTCCTCAATGATTAATAATCATGCTTTACCTAATTCTAACAACTTTTCAAACCGCCCACGTACGATGGCAATTGGTTGCCAATGTTTGTGGATTTTCTTAACAGTCTTATAAAAGTACACCGCTTAAAACAGTGGTATTATATAAATAATATTGAACCCCGTGCAATACAATACAACAAAACGGTACAAGCGTACTTCAATTACTAAACCGATATGAGCATTAGTAACTCTTTGTTTTCTTCTACAAATGAATGTAATATTACTATTATAAAATTAAATGTTCACGAAAATTTACTATTAGTAACGACACACCATATTTCGGTGAGCTATGTTACTTATTTTTAAACTTTGGTTTCCAATCAAATTCAAATGTCCCATCAAAATTTTATTCATTCATAAAATCTTTCAATTTGAACCAAGCATTGAGAAGGGAAAGGCGTTTTTATTGCACCAGCGATGCGCCAAAGTCCTCGGGATGCACATGCAAACGTCAGTCTGCACCATAAAATGCACATCAAATCCCCGCTGGCGCAATAGCTGTTTGCACATTCGCCTCCATACCATTATGCGACATCGCATCGAGTGCTTCATCGTAAATTTACATATTATATTCTTGTCGATATTGGTTGTCTTCGCCTCATAAGGAATGTTTACGTTCCGCTATTCTTGACTTCTTTACAATGTGGGATAAGACAAATGTTGTTGGTTCTAAAATAGTGGCTTACGATTTTGCAATTGTGTTTCGTGAGTTGATATTTTCGAACAGCATTGTTGTTATTGGCTTATTTTGAAATTTGCCTTTTTTCATACATTTTTTGTTTTGAGGATAAAATTGATGTTTTCAGTCATTTAATTTATTTTCGAACTGTAGAAAAATCCTGCAAATTATCATTATGCCTTCATGTATATTTTAATAACTCCGTGGTATAACAATGTATTAATTGACTTTGGATCCGATGATTCTCCAAGAATGGCACTTGATCAATCAGAATCGAAACGTCAAGTCGTTGTGTCTCTTAAAACTTTATTTATATTAAATCACAATAACTAAATAGTCAGACAAGTAGTCCATCAAACCTAATCCCTTTCACTTTCTCCTATTTCACTCCCCGCAGTCATGCAACTTTTTCTGAATTGGGGTGAGATATTTCCACTGGCTCTAGGCAGTTGAAACAGGTGTGCGATTTCACATAGAATAAAAGATATTTATACAAGAATTGTATCGGTATATACCTACCTCATGTTCAAATATCGTTGTTAGATTATGCCAAAACGAAGAGTGCAAGAATATGGATTTTTTTTTTAATTCCTTTGTAAGGTTTTGCAGAAAGGAATATTATTAAAGTGTGATATGTTTCATACTTGGAAAATACGTGACTCAAATAAATGGCTTTAATGTTTATAATTTCAATGAAATGCAGAAAATTCTTATAGTCAGTTGTGCGGAAGGCAATCTTTGCGGTACTCCGCGTATCATCTTATACGCCTAATAAAGGGGCAAGTCTCCAACCTCTCGAGCGTATACGTTCTTGAGAAAACCTCCGTAGCTGTACGGTATACGCGGTGCTTCAAACAGTATCTCGGCGTTACCGGCTGAAATTAAGGCTCCATTTGTACACGTTAGGGGCGGGAAAAGCTAAGAACTACAACAATTTAATAGGCTTTTGACGTGGTTGCTATCATACTTAATACTATGTACTTGTTCATTTGAGACTCCCATTTTGCTGAGGGAAGCATTAACCTTGTTTTTGTTGTTTTAACGTGTTGTACGTCTTAATATAACTTAAGTGAGATCTTTCTGTCTGGGCTTTATTTTTAGCGAGGTTTATTGCTGAACAAAAACAAAACAAGAAAACATCATCATTCTTCGACCTTACAACGGTATTAACCTTCATTTGACATACTATTATTGACGTACTTATTTCCTACCTGTATTTGACTTACATTCAACTTTTTCCCTTATGAACTTAAGAAGGCAATTATAATGTTCTGATGTTATTGACTACGTAGACTTTTGCTAAAACCAGTTTACTTCTCATGAGAATTATTATTTACGTAATAACTCTAAACGTGAAATAATTGGCAACATCGTATTTCTTGGTTCACTAATTAAAATTCCAGAATTTCATTCCCGTGGGAAATTACGCTTAAAGATTTAGGTGTTTAGATAAATGTTTTAAATCAATTCAGAATATAAACATATTGATAATAACAAGAGCCGTTATTAAAAATATACTCAAAATAATATATATATTTTTTAAAAAAGATCTCTTCCAGTTATATAATTAATAGAACATTTTGTTTTTAACCAATATAGTAATAAAATAAGTCAACTAGTTTCTTCTGTAGTTCTACATCTATTACTTGGAGATGCGTATCGGAGAGCGTCCAAGTTTTAATTTAGTTTTCGTTCTAGAAAAAGAGATTTTTTCCTGAATATATTTGCTTTGATACAAACATTATCACTATAATTACTAGTAACTAAAATGTTTCTAGAAAACAAGTTTTTGATAGAAATGAAAACTTAAAATGTTAAAATTTAATTTGAATAATGTAGGTACCAATTAAAGTAAATATTAGGAATTATTTGTAATTCTCTGGGGTGACAGGAAATGAGAGTAATATGTAAATAAAAATAAAAAATTGCATTTTCAATAAAGAATAAAAATACTGCAAAAAAAATTCAGATATCGGGAGGCCTATTCCGGTTCTTTTTAAGGAAAATTCCTTATTCCTTTCGTTAGGCTTAATGACTTCTTGCATAACTGCGGCTTCGGATCTCTCGGATGACAGCTGTCATTGAGCGAATGACATTCATTAAAAATATCTATTTATAAATAAATTACTTAGAGTTAAATATTTTTATTGTTAATAATAAATTTGAATTTAATATATATCGTAAAGATAGTTATACAGACATCGTTATACAGACATCGTTATACATAATACTTCTAATCATCCTTTTGCTAATAAAATTATCAGCTTTTCATTTCATGATTACCAGATTAATTAATAAAAAAATGATTTTAACAAAGAATTAAATATAATTAAATGGATTGAACTAATTAATGGTTATAGTACTAAATTAAGGGATAATAGATTAAACAAAGAGTTAAGGAAAAAAATCAATCTTTTGTATATCCACAAGTAACTGGTCTTAGTAAACAGGGGAGAAAAATATTGTTTTTTAAATAATAGTACTTCAAATTTAAAAATTAAAAATATTCCAATTACTATCCAACCAGCTTTTAATAATAAAAATTAATTTAAAAAAAAATGTGTTCAAAATAATAAACATAAAGATAATATTTTAAATAAATCGGGGTATATAACTTAATTTTTAACGATTGCAATTACTTTTTTAAATAGGAAATACATTTTGCGCACTTGAGGTGAACCTTCACAAAACTGCGCTATAGAAATTTACTCTTTTTATTATTGATACAATAAAATAATTTTTTTTATAATTTTTATTATAAATTAATTAATTACCCACTTTAATCAATTTTTATTTATGTTTATAATTTGTCTATTCTTACGTTATTGTGTTCTTGTTTTTATCATTTGTCTATACTTGAAATTACTTTTTAGTATTCATATGTTCCAGACCATGAAAACACCGCTTTCGAAACATGTAGATATCAATGTATTTTTATAAAGTGATGAATACTAAGTATATTTTTTAATTTATTTATACATGATATTTCATTTGCTTCTATTTATAATTTTTTTGTATGAAATATTTACTTATGAAAGTTTTTTGAAAGAATAGTTTAATTTTATTTATTTATTCTGATTAGTCATTAATGCAGCGCATTTAAATGAAGAGATTATCGTAATTTTTTATGGCTTGATAAATGTAAAAGTTTTGCATTTGAGTTATTTTAAAATTAGGTGTTGTGAATTGATATTCATTTCTCATAAGTTTGTAATATTACTAATTTTCTTTAAGAAATACTATTTAATTATCTTTACACATTTTTATAGGGTGAAACCGGTCCGGTCGAAAATAAATAAGTGGAAAAAAATTACGAAGGTTTTTTAACCAAAAAAAATAAATTTTTAAATGGAATTCCTCCATGAATTGACAGTTTCAAAATTAGAAATAATACCATAATTTTAACTAAATCTGTGAACTATCATTCTTTTCTAGGGTAAAGCTAGTTAGCAAATAAATATAAATAATACTTTTGCTTAATGTCACATAGGCATAACAGCTTTTAGATCGGTGTGGCCCTAATAATATATCTTTTGGTTAATGTCACAAAGGAATAACGGGGAATATGTCTTTGTGCTTCTAATTTTTCATGTTTATTTGTAGATATACCCAACCGTATCTCTTAAACAGCTATATGTACCTATGAGATAGAGCTTTGTGTCACTAATAAATATGATTAGTATATTACCAAAATCAACGTTAACTCAAAATACGAGTTTTTGTAGTTAGGCTCCTGCAATCCTAAGCGCCAGAACTGAAAACCGTAGCAGCATTAATATTGAAATTCCATACATAAAAATACTAAGAATAAAATTCCTAATACCAGAGCCAACCGTTTGAGAGTTTTTGCTGACGACAAACATATTTATTAACTAGTTAAGATCTGCTGGCGAGATTTTATAATGTTCCTTGTCATATTATTTGTTTTCTAAGGTTTTTCCTTCTCCGTCCAATCTGAGTGAAGTAGTTCGGTAATCCTCGCCAAACATTTTTTAAATAAATATTCTGTCTACAGTGACTCCATTACGAGCTCGATTAGCCAATTTCCAGATCACTTTATTTCTTCTTTTTTCCCCTCGATTTCCCCCCATGCTCCATTTGTCGGGCATTTCAGGAGCTGTTGTTGGGTTACAACAACACCGAGTTTAGTGCCGAAAAAGAATTAAGTACACAAGTATTGTTATTTACCGTCTTTCACTCGGATGATAATCTCCTTCTTTAGGTATTTTTTTTTATTTTTATAAAAGCGGAATTTATTCTGAATAATTAATTAAGCATTCTATTCCTGACAACACAATTTTCTAATTTATACCAATATTTTTACATTATAAGTTATTATTTGTCAATTGTGTTCGGCTGGAAAGAACGATAGCTTTACGACTGATCACAAATTCATCAAAAACTTAAGTGGTCTGAGAATAGACGTTTAAAAGATATAGGTTTAATTACAATTAACATTATCATTTAAATAATAATACATAATATTCAATGAATGAGGAAGCGAACGCAGTACCACTGATTAAGATGCTTAAGATGCAACCAGGAAGGAATAATTGTCTTTCCACTAGCTCGGATCGTCGCGGTGTTTATATTTAATTCTAATTTGGTTCTCTGTTACTGAGTGACATGTCGCTATTACGTCTCTATCCTGGTTCTGCTGTATTTGCGCACCACGAGGGGATCGTTCAAATCCGATAACAAAAAAATCAAAACGCGTTGATCGTAGATGATTTGTCATGTTGTTAAGTATGACGAATTCTTTCTCGAACGCTGTCAAAATATAATGTACAGGTAAATGTGTTTTTTTATTGATACCTCAATAGAGTAGTGGTGGGCGAAGCGGCTCGGTTTAGTGAGCCGGATCACTAAATCAGCACGTTGTAGTGTACCGGTTCGGTGATCCGGTTCAATTGAACGACGGTTCGCGTCCCCCCGCACCATGCCCTCTCGGACGCTCCCTTGGCCCTCCTAAAGATGTCCTTAAGACGCTCATACACGATACTTTTTTAGTCCAGTTTTCATGTGGATAGTCTTTTCAGAGAGCTGATTTAGTGATCCGGCTCACTAAACCGAGCCGCTTCGCCCACCGCTACAATAGAGCTCTATTCTCATAATATAAACTGCTCGCAGTATGTTTAAAATAAAATTATAAGAGTAGTAAAAAACAATTAAAGAATTACGGTTTGAAAAATATCGTTCCTTAAGGCGTTATATACAGTTGTGATGGTCGAATTTTTTTATTACATTTTCTTAAAGTTCATTATCTCAAGAATGCTCTCACCAAATTTCATAACAATCGGAGCATAGATCCGGAAGTGATGTAAGTACAAATAAATTAATTTTTAATATGAAAGAAACAAACTTGAAACGTTAAACGCCATTATCTCAGAATCGTGTTTTTTTTTTTAAGGCGATGCAATGGGAAGTAATGTAAAATCGTGTGTTTTCGGTTTGAGAATTTGTTGGCCTAGAAATATCATAGATAATTAAATTAAATACTGCAAGTAGATCACACCTTGGCCTTTCATTTAACCGTCCATTTACTTGGTATAACTTTTTATAAGCTTAGAAAAAAATAAAGTATGACACATTAAAAAAAAATGTTTAAAGCGCAAAATCTCTTACTCGTGAACTCATTTTTCCATATTTTCGTATTGTTCATTGTGATAAATTAAGTTTTTTAGAATATGACCGTAAAACATTTTAATAAGCTTGTCTGAGCTTTACAGAATAAAATAAAACACGCATTTCGGTGATGTTTTTTTTGCCGAAATCGAAACATGCGGCCGATGTACAGCGGGATTATCAACCTTGTCGCCACCTGCATAAGGAGCGCGTGATTTCGTTAAAATTTTAGCCGGTGGATGGCCTTAAAATACCTTTGCGGTGGACACGATTACTATAAAAACTATCAATCCGATGAACACCATATTTCTACTACTTATTTATTATGATAATAGCTAGTAAAACTAGCTTCGAAATTTTTTTAGAGCAAATTCGAAAATTTTAAACCATGAAAATATATTTTTTTTTGTAAAAACTGTCGCATTTAAAAAAAAAAAATTACAATTTCATCGTTCTAGACAATATAATATAAAAAGTTTTTTTTTTGAAATACTGCTTTTAGATGAATTTAGTTATCGTGTCCACAAAATTCGAGTTATCGTCTCCACAAAATTTAACATGTACCCCAAAACATGCACTAATCGGTATTGTTAACAGTTTTTAAATAAATATTTATTATATTGTCGAAAAAAATCTAGAAAATGTCGTCGTTTCGACCGCTACAACTGTATGTAACGCCATGAACTAATAATAATAATAATAATACTTGGGTGATTTGTGTAGCGCCGTTTTTGTGAAAATTCACCTCAAGGGCGCTGTACAAATACTACTTGCTGGGGTTACCTATCATTAGCAAATTGACATTCTACGACCTACGAAAACTAAACTTTTACTTGTAAATAGTGTTATGAAGCGACTCCCTAACAACTAAGGTTGACAAACTGCGATCCGGAATTAACCATAAATAAACATTAGTTGTCTATGATAAGTATTTCTCCGCCCCATTTGGTAAGGGCAGGGAGGGGGAAAGCGACCACAAGGGAGGGGTGGAGAAGACAGGGAGGCATTTTCTTGTGTGGAGATCCGACCTGTGCACTGCTTCGAGCTGTCCGCTGCCTACCTGCTTCCATCAAGGGTTCCGTTCCAATTTACTTAGTTATTCATTTGCCTTTTGCTTTTAGATAAAACTGAAATCATTTAAACTCATTCAAATTCATTCTATCTTTTAATAACCTGCAGTCGTTCACAGAAAGGTTAAAGCTTTTCCTAGAGCCTTTAAATTCCGCTATAAAATATACGCCTGCCTACCAGGTATTTATATAGCAAAAGAGAGTTGTTTTTATTTTGAATTCCCTATTCCTGTTTATATGTATCTATTTATCTATCTATCTATCTATTTTTATGTATTTGTTTTTATTAATGATAACTAAGCGGTAATTTCGAGAATCGCCCATCAACGAACTGACAACACGACTAAAAGACGGGTGTATTACATTCTCGTATACATCCCTCTACCCTGAGAAGAGCTAGCCAGGGGATATTTTATATATTAGATCTATTGGTGAACTTTACTAAGATTGCCAATACAAATGTGCTTACGTAACGGAACGAGGTTCTGTGTACTGTGACAATGGAGAGTACTTAATAGTCATAAAACCATTAACAAAGACAAATAGCAAACTAGCAGTACGATCGCTTACATTGTTTTTTTTTTATCCAAACGCATGAATGAGGAAATCACTACCAAATTTATGTATAATATTGTGCCATTCATTTTGAATTATCGTCATGATAAGTTTGAATGCATTAAACTAAAAAGCCTTCATAACTCTGAATCTCAGGGGTGAAAATAAAACCCTAGCCCTGGGTCGTTTAATTTTGTTTATAGTTCACATAACTTTTATTCTTACGGCTTTTCGTTTTCCAGATTTCTCTTAAATGTCAATCGAAATGAAGATGACAACATGTACGAGTAGATGGAGTTGGTTTAAAATGTAAAGGTCCTTCAAGTGCCTTGATTTTTTATTTGTTAAAAGATCCATTCGTAATACTAGTAGGCTTGACCTTTGCTATTCCTATTTCAGAAAGAATTTTGAAGGACTTTGAAGGACTAGGAAGGAAAAATAATCTCTACTCTTCATATTTTTTTGATAGCCTCTCTTATCGGAGGTTGGCTAAGGACAATCTTAAGGCTAAACTCTGAAGGTTACACCCGAGATCTGATACAAATCTGACCCAAGTTCTGTTAAATCGATAGTAAATAGCTTTAATTATATTTGATTAAATAAAACAAACCCTTCGTTTGAAACCAGTATCTTGAAAAAAGGGTGTGTTTTATTTATTAAATATATCTAGCCACCAAGTAATTGCTTTCTACAAAAACAAAATTATATTTTAGCTTGTTCCTTTGAGTACAATTTGAAGAATCAAATATCATATAAATGTATCAGTCGTGATTTTGGCATGTAAAATATTTATTTTTTTCAAATAAAACTTAAAATTAATTTGCACTCCCATGAGTTATCAACAAAATTCATTATGAGAACGTTATTTTTTCATGTACTTTTTTATTTAGTTTCAATACTTATTTTTTTCATATAATTAATAAAAAAATTAAATGGTAAAAAGACAATTAACGTATATTATTTTTCTTATTCCTCCTCACTGGGGGTACCTGTGCCGAGGCAGACTAGGCTTTATTTATAAACTGGTTGTTTTTAGGCTTCTTTTCAAATCGCTATATAACTCCTCTTTGATTTCTTTGAGCCAGGTTTTGTTTTAATTTTTTTAATTGTTTGCTTTTCTGTTTTTTTCTTTGAAGTTAATTATATAGCTTGGTGGAGAGATATTTATAATTCCTTTGTGCTAGAACAGTTTTAAATTTAGGAATATTCATAATGTTATTTTGGTTCGCTCTTCTGTTATGATCTATTGAAATGTTTGATTATAACATTCTTAGCATAGATATTTTGGATGTTACGTACTGCAAAAGATTTATAAAACCATTTTGGGTTTTAGACAATTGTTTCATTTGATTAGTAGTTGCCGATTCCCATCCTAGTATACCATATTCGAAGCAGAAGTGGTATAGCGTATAGCACACTTTTAAACATCATTTTGACACAATTTTTGTTTTTAAAAAAATATATGCACTTTGTGAGTTACCTTATAATACCATTTATGTGAGTGTCCCACCGCAGATTTTCAAACATTTTTATGCCAAGATGTTTTGTGAAAAGTTGCTTTAGCATTCATGTATTTTTAGATTGTATTCCACCCCTGGTTATCCTCAGTACATAATATTTGGTTTTGCATTAACAAGTTTTCAAAGCATTTATATTAAAATATCAAAAACATGTCTATAAACAGCATGTAAATTACATAAACAAAAGTTATCGGCTCGAAATGTACAGATTCAGTGTAAATATTTATGTAAAAATACCTAAAAAAATATTTTACCCGAGAGAAAATGTATACCTATATCATGATATATAAAGTTTAGTGGGGTGAATTTGGTAGGAACAGAGTTGGTATTTATAATAAATCGTTTTTCAAATAGCATTATAAAAAATGATATTACAGGATACCGTTTCGAGATTTGTTAGAAGCGTACATGACGGTAATTTATTTTTTGAAATGTCAGTCGATATGAACATTATATTTATTCTAATAGTTGCAGATTATGCCCGTGTTGAGTTTCCTATTATTGGAATTTCTAATAATTGAGTATCCTGGAAATGCAGTTCATGTAGTAACACGTAGTATTAATAAGAAGACAAGGCTGTTATTTTTGTTATAGAAAATGCAAAATAAATTGAATTTCATGGAAATTTTAGTTCGTCGAACGTAATGGGTTTAACCTATGTCTATCGAACGTGTCTACAGAGTAGATTAATTAAAGCCGATAAACTTATTTCTTCATAACCAAATATAAATTATTGCACAACACGTGCAATACCGAGCTGAGAACTGGTGTTGCACCACAAATGCAATCTGTTTAATTGCTCAACACGTGCAATCTGTTTAATTGCACAACACGTGCAATGCCAGCACACAATGTTCGGCCGCGCCGCTTGCGCTATAAATAGGGTACGCATGGTGGTATGTGCCGTTTTTCACTTCAACCGCAGAATGGACAACATGTCCTCCCTTGGATACCTCAACTTGCCGCTACCAGACGAGCACAGTCTTCTACACCCAG
Source organism: Halesus radiatus (assembly GCA_022606495.2). Classification (NCBI taxonomy): domain Eukaryota; kingdom Metazoa; phylum Arthropoda; class Insecta; order Trichoptera; family Limnephilidae; genus Halesus; species Halesus radiatus. The sequence goes on from JAHDVE020011948.1 coordinate 112,075, forward strand.
CAACCGCTGACGTCACTACCCGCTACCTCAGTGACCGACCATACTGGCTGGTGCCATAAGTCAAGTATGCTTGGAGCAACCACATCTCTATTGGGATACTACAAAACGCCTTTCTCAAGGACATTCGCAAATCACAATAGTCATGCGTCCCTGTCTGCCGGTGCCTAAATATTTACTTTATTTTTCTTGTGCTGGTCCTACATGTCTCGTACACTGCGTGTTTGAGGTTTTTGTCAGATAAGTAATTTAAAGAAATCATGCGAATTATGTAGTAAAAGTGGTAAGTTAAATATCAAATATTTAAAGATCTTAGAAATGCTGTTAGATACGGAGTGACAGTTTTATTAAGTTGTACAGTGTGTAGTTTTTTTTTATTATTAAAAATGCTGGTGTGTTTAGTAAGTTATTTGAAAATGTGTTTAAAAATCATGAATAAGTGGGTACTAGGTTTAAAATTTGTGCAGATTTTGTTATTATGGGAGATTATTGAATAATATTTAATGATCGTGGAAATGGTTGTACGAAGCAATATATGTTAGAGCATTTATTTTGGTACAAACAAAAAGGCATTCGAATAATTGGAATTTACTTAAATTTTGTTACAATTTTTGTGTTGATTTGTTAATCTCACAATTTATTGATTTATGGGTAATCAACGATCATAGAAATCGTAGTGCCTACGTACGAGTATAAGTAGGTTGACATATTTATTTTTGTTACTTAACAGTCAAACGAGAAATTAGAGGTCTAGATCAAAGTATAGTATGTAGTAAAAGGTTTATTCGATTTATAGACTTTGTTATTCCAATGGCCATTCGACGAATTGACATTCGTAGAAATGAAATCAAAGTTGGTTTTGCCCCTGTGTTGACTTTGTCATTTTAAAACAAATCGAAGAAATGAAAATCAAACTCTTCTCAAAATGAACATTAAGCCAGTAGTTTTTATGTGATGCTCTCGGATAATGGCGTGCAGTTCATAAAGACTGAAAAGCTGTGCCAACCCTAAGAAAAATGAACCATTAAAAAAAATTAAAAGAACTTTTGACCAAAATGTTCTTTTTCCAAAAATTTGTACTTTGAAAAATTAATTTTATTTGATAATTCACTATTTTTAGTATGATGATAAGATGGTGATTTTCAAATATTTACTCCATAATTCGTACCCGAACTTCAAAAACTACATACAACCTACCTTTGATCATAGAGTGCTGTACACCACTGCTCGTGAAGGGTCGTATTTTTGACTAAATATTGATACGTAATACCGTCACGTCAGGGAAGCTGCAATATGAACATAGGAAGACATAATAAATTACCTCCACCTTTTCCGAATAATCTATCCCAAATGTGAAAATAAAAACGAAGCATATTTGTGCGGAGATCCTTCCCAAAAATAAACTGCCGGATGAAAAATATTTTTAAAAACATGGAGCTCAGATTCACATGGATGTAGATATTATCCATCTTCTATTTAACTATATATTATATAAGAAGAATGTCCTGGGCGGGCGGTGTTTGTTTGTTAATTTGTTTTGTATACAAATCTACAGTTTTATTCCGCGCTTGATGAAATTTTGAACACTTGACTTTCGAATCAATAGGAAGGTTACTGTCTACGAGTAGATGGGTTTTTTTAAAACCACCTTCTTCCCACTTTCCCACCCCTAATCAGGATTTTGCTATTTCTTGATGAGATGTCGCACACTTGGCGTTCAAGTGGTGGGGGTAGGTAGTGGTGGGGGTAGAATTAGAGGTAGGGGTAGGAGGAATATAGCAATATATTAAAACTTTCCTTTATACCATTCATAATCCCGAGCAATGCCTAGTACTTCAGCTAGTATGACATGAAGAAGAGTGTCCCGGGCGGTGTTAGTTTTGTTTTGTACACAAATCAACAGTTTTATTTGCGAGCGTCATGGAAGTTTTCACGCTAGAACTTCAAAACAAGAGAAAGGACATGGATAACATGAAATTTAAAAAAAATACCCTCATCCCCTTTTCACACTTTCCTAAAATAAGGAAAAAAATTATTAGTTACGGGTGGGGGTAAAACATCACAACCTCAATGTTCTTATTTTTTTTAACATTTGAAAAATATCAAACAAGCAATTAACGCAGTTGTCCTCATTTTTATAAGTCTACAGAAAATTGGCTGAATAAAAAAAATACATATGGACAAGTAAATTTCGGAAAGCCAATGCTCTTATTTGGAGTGTTTCAACATATTTATATAAGCATGTTTTTTCTTTATATTTTTTATTTTGGTCGGAAATTGTAAAAACATATTTTTTTTAGTTAGAAACAATAAAATTTAAACATTTTCACTATAACGATATAATTTTTCAGAAAAAACTTGTTCTCGCCAGCTGACGGTACATAAAATACAATGTTCTTCTTAGAATGTGAGTGTGAAAATTTGAATTTCCAATTATTAGTCCATGTTGATAATAAGGAACTCCAGTGACAAATATAATGGCCTTAAAAATAAATATTCACGTAGATCAGCAAGCGCCGATTCCGAATGCATAATTTTCATTAAATATATACGTAGAAATCATAAATAGTTATTTTAAAGTCTATAAAAAATCATCTCATGAAAACACCGTATTATGTTGGTAATGTAAAATTAATTTGGGTGACATTAAGCTCTATGATTGTTGTTCAATACCAACAACTATTGATGATAATGTTAATGATCAATACTATTATTATTCTATGATTAAAAACTTCTAAAAGAGTGCACAATTTTTATACTTATGTTTAGGTATGGTTTACCATGAAAAGAATATAAAATTATGTACGGTAAAGCTTATCCTTGTTTTGACATTTGACATTCTAACCTCAAAACTGATTAAAACCGACCGGCTATAAATTTGGAGTGTTTTGGCGGGCTTTGAAAAATTGAATGTTGATAATTATTTTAACTATGAAAATCAACTAAAAAAAAAGAAGAAATACACTGATATTTAAGTTTGAACGACATTATTGATTAAGAAAAAAAAAATGTACTGGAGTTCCTTATTGCGGTTTTACCAAAAATATCCATTGTTTTTCATGCGTTTCACGATAAAAAGTGCAAAAAACATACAAAAAAGTATGAAAGACCCGACTTCCGCCCGAAGAAATTCCCGTAAATGATAATTTACGTCCACCTTTCGGGAAGAGTTGCGAGCAACGGGATTAAATCGGATGTTTATGGAATATTCCTTCCCTCTTAACAGGATGGCCGATAACGCTCAAAGTAAACGGGGCGAGATTTCCAATATTTTATATTTTTATTATTTTTTACGGTCAGTATCGCCTCATACGTGATATTTATATCAGTGGGAACGGAAAATATTATTATTTTTATCTTTCTTGCTTTTATTTATTAGAAGTTGGCTTTTTATTTACGTGATTCACTGCATGCTCGTATCCGTGGTGACTCAAATTATATGTAATGGATATATTACTTTACCATAGGGATAAGTCATTTTGTCCTCAGGTACCCAACGTATTGCTTCTCATATAGTAGATAATAGGATGTTTATTTATCAGATTGTATTGGTGATTTTTTTCCCGTAATATTTTTACGCAAATGGCTTTATATTTGAAAGCAGTCGGTTTGATAACAACCACAATGTAAACACTTGAGACGAATGGTTTTTTTTGGAAAATACAGAAAATTATAAAATAATAAGTGTAGCCAAGCAGTGTAAACAAGAATAAATCATAATTATACGTGAGGCACATAAAACTACTGGCAAAATTTAATAGATCTGCTGTTCGTTGGAAAAATGCGATATTGTCTTACAAAATATTTTAGTCACTCAAAAATAAGATACTTCAACTTCTGGCCTAGTATATTATTACCACAATGTCTCATCATCCATTAAATAATGTTTTGAATCATATTAATTTTAATTGTTTTGTAATTTCTTCAAATGATTTGTATTCACTTTGTGGCGTCATTATTAATAATTAAATTAAAGAAATTGCTTTGTAATCGTCATTTTATTAATATATACATATCGACATGTTTCGAAAACGACGCTTTCCTCATCAGGAATGAAATGTAAAATTAAAAAGTAGTAATAATGTTTTTTTTTTTAATTACTATATCTTGAATTTATATTAATATTATTAATAAAATAATTCCGTTTTTAATTTCTAATATAAATTTGTAATTCAATGTTTTATAATAATTTTTTATTAACATTTTTTATTAATTACGTACATACTTTAATCGATTTTTGTTTATGTTTATAATTTGTCTATTCTTATATTATTATTTTTTTTATATTCTGGATATTTCTGATTAGGAAAGCTTTCGCTTTCGAAACATGTTGATATGCATATATTAATAAAGTGGTGATTACAAAGTAATGTTTAATTGATTTATTAATTAATGTATTAAATGTTATATTTTAGTTTAGAGGCTTGTTGAAAAAATGTTATGGTAGAATTATGTAATAATTTTATGTTTTGAGTTTTATCACAAGTCTTTGTTCTGATTTTGTTTATAAAACCATCACACACGTGTGTCCTGTACCAAATCAAGGTTAAATAATTGCCACAAATTATGTGATTACGCTATTAATATAACGTAGGTACCTTAAAAGAAGATATTTGTCTCCGTGTTTTCCTTTTTATATTACCTATATTGATTTCCATAAGCGTGTTAACTATTAACACGTGTAGGTAAGCAGTTTTTAATTTTAGTTTATGTTTTTTTTTTTACAGTTTAATTAATTACTTACCCACTTATTATGTTCATAATTTGTCTATTCTTACATTATTGTGTTCGATGTTTATCATTTATCTATACTTGACATTATTATTTTTTAGTATCCTGTATATTCCAGATGAAGAATGCTTCGCTTTCGAGACACGTTGATATGTATATTTAAAAAAAAAATGGTGATTAAAAAATAATTTTTAATTCATTTTATAATATACGATTTTGTAAGTTCTTTTTCCAAGAATAAAATAAATAGCATGAAAACTGCCTTGCGAGGTTAGTGCCATTTTAAAGAGGAACTCAGGAGGTTCATTAGTGGTAATTTTTGTGAAAGGACCCAGGAAGGGTCAGTGCCATTTAGAGAGGAACGAGAATGGTTCATTAGTAGTATCATCTAGAAAAGAGATGACTAAAGGTGTCTGGTAATACCCCAGAGAGAAACAGTTGTCAATTATCGTAAATGAATTATTGTTTCATTACAAATCCCCACCCGAAGTCTGTGAAAGTGTTTTCCTGCTTTCATCGGTTCTCATAACAAGATAATCAGCTGTGATCTGACAAGCTAAACATTGTGGCGTATTGTTCTATCACGTCCTGGAAGACATAGCCCGCTCCCCTCATAAAGTTATAAATTAGGTACATTGTTCCAGTGTTCTAATAAAGGTATTTAAAGTGATTCCTCTCTGATTACTATAAAACTCTATATTGTGACAACTACACAAGTAACGAAAGTCTTAAAATCCAAACAAAAAACATTAAAGCGTGCAAAAAAAATCGATCTTAAATGAAATTTGACGGTCTCTTATATCGAGAGGGCCTTCAAGGAGGATTCCACTAACATGTGCTAATCTTGTCTCGTAAAAGTATTATCCTATAATCCAATATGTTTGTAATTTATGAAACGCGCGGCAATTATTATTACATGATCAATAACCAATTACCATGATTTGATCCTACACTAATGAATTCCATTTAAAATTGATAATTACAAAAGTTACGTAGAAATACATAGCCCAATTTTGGGTCAACAAAACTGCAAATGGTCCAGAAAATGATTTGTCGATGGCAATTTTATAGAATTTATAAATTATATAAAAAACATACTGAAAATTAATTTCATCCTAGACTTATAGAAAAATTCAACAGATGTCCAAATAAATAAAAATCATACATAATTTCTTTAAAAGATTGATATTCACTTTGTAGCTTCATTATTAATAAATGAATTAAAAATTACATTTTATTCACCACTTACACTTAGTATTCTATATATTCTTGATGAGGAAAGCATCGCCTTCTAAACGAATGTTGATATGTATATATCAATAAATTGGTGAATACAAAGTGATTTTTAATTCATTAGACGATATGAACAGGTCGTAAATTGAAGTATGATGCCGATAAAAATGACGGGACAAATTGGGGTAGCCGTAGCTCAGTGGATTTGGGCGCAGGGTTCCGGATAGACTATTAGGTCCAGGGTTTGAGTCTCAGCTCCTATTTTTTTTCGGTTTCACGTTTCTTTCTAATAGTTGATAATATTATCTTCAATGATTAAAAAAAATATTTTGATGAGATTTATATGCTTCAATATGTCATTTAAAAAAAAAATAACACCCCACCAACCATTTAACCTTTCCCTTATGGTGTTTAAATAAAAATGCGCATTCCGGTGTTGGGTAATCACTACACAATAAAAAAATTGCGATTTTAAATCGGAAAAATAAGAAAATTCATAGCTAATCCCATTAAGTAATCATAAATGAAATCCTAATTTATAATAATTGAGATTTATTTCCTGAAAACATTAAAAAACCATCTGGTAACGCTCACGGAACGAGCACAAATCCACTCCGGTTGCAAGCCCGAGAGCTACTGCCGCTATCACGCTTCTACGCATCGAAGGAAAAAAACACGACTGAGAACATTGAGGTTCTCGCACTTCTATAGTATGCAAGAGTGAGATGCGAATATAGTGTCGCGCTTCCCTCATACTTTTCGCGTATCGTCGAGACCCAATGTCGAGGCACTCACAGCGCTCTTATACACGAATTTGTTTCCGATTTTTATTTTTCACTTTTGTTTTGAATTTTGTATTTTTTTAGTTTTGGCGAAATTGAAACTTAATTTAGGTGACTTTAACCTCTATAATTATGATTAAAAATAAAAATAAAAACTATTACCAATTAAATAAATTAGAGTATTCATGAGCGAACCAATTATCAATACGGATATTATGATAATATTTACAATTTTCTTACTTATGTTTAATTAGGGTTTAATATGAATAGAACATAAAATTATTTACGCTAAAGCTCATCCTTGTTTTTGATATTTGACATTCTAATCTCAAAACTGATAAAAACAGACCGACCATAGATTTGAAGTGTTTTGGTGGGTTTTGAAAAATTCCATCTTTGAAAATTATTTAAACTATGAAAATAATCTTTAGAAGAAAAATACGAAGTAAACTGATATTTAATTCTGAACGTCATTATTTATTAAAAGAAAAATTTAAAAATTGATCTGAATTTCCTTATTCTTCCGGGGAAAAATAAGTCGCTATAGTTAGGTCTATTCGCAAAAGTCAGCTTGAGAAATTGAAAAAAAATTAAGTGCATAGCAATCCAAATAAACAGCCATGGGCGTCCCGCGGCGGCCTGCCCACGTCCCAGGCGGCCCCGCCCACCCACTCTGCGTTAAGCGCTCCAGCTCCAGCCCTCGTGAGAACCGCCCTGCTCAAATCCAGCTAATAATATAATAAGTGTGCTCATCTGCGGAGGTTGCCGTAAAAACGATATGATCATACGAACAAAAAATAAAGCGTTTTACACAAATCTTTGGTTTCCTTTAGTTTAAGCAGTGTAGAGCCGCGAAAAGTTCATGAAAATATTGCTACATAACTACGTAATGAAGATAGAACGCCATAAACATCTTAATGCCTTATATAATGTTATACATGATTTAACCTCGGGGAAGTACCAGACTATGCAGATCCGGTCAACAAACATTTCTAAAGCCATTTTAAGCTACTAAGTTTCGATTCAGCAGGGCGATACTGAGAGTATCTACTAGTTTGGATGTTATCGTGATCAGGAAAAAAGACTTTTTTCGTACTTACAATAAAATTATTCTTAAAAATATGCATGATTCTAGGTCTATTCACTAGTGCAGAAGAGTATGGTCACGGCACAGACGCGAGTATTCAAATTACGCTGTGCATACAGCACATACATCAATTCCCTGATCAATTTATTCAATTTATCATTATCCATATTCTCGGTTTTATCAATATAAAAGTAAAAATATGCGTACGAGTATATATAAAAAATGTAGTAAGCTTAAATTAAATTAATATTGATTAAAAGGCTATGATAGTATAGCCTTCTTGTACTTACCTTCCGTGTGTACCTATTAATAAATTCAAGTAATCTAGGTACAAGCGAGTATTTTTGATGTTCAATCCTGGTGTTGCTACATTTAAACAGGATTTTGGAACGGGTAGCTCTCGTTGGTAAATTAATTTGAACGAGGTTAATTAAATCAGGGCTGTCTGTACTACCATTTACAATTTTGATCGTAAATATCAAGTCGGAAATAATTCTTCGATCTGAGACACTTAGTAAATTTAGTTCTTTCATCAAGTAATTAAATTTGTCACTGTCATTAAAGAAAAACATTTCTCGTGAATTAATAAATGCGCACTCACAACTCTCCAGAACATAGCACAATTCAAACATAGGTACACATACACGTTGACATACACCTGTATACTGTAAACGTATTTCATATACCGTTTTATCTTTACCTCAAATCATTTCCCAGCATGTACTAACGCTGCTCGGTAAAATCTATACTAAAATCACTTACCAAATATTTTATAGAGTCATATCATTTGTACCGATCCTTATAATATTTTTTTAAAACTTTATGAACTGTAAACCACTTATTTTAGCAATGTACTTTTAATTCTTCTAAGCACCTCTTTCTTTCCATTTATTATTTTCAGATTTCCAAGTACGAAAGATGGTTATACCACATAAGTACCTCCGGGATCTCAGTTCTTCCGCATTCAATTTACTTGTTACTACCCGTATACCACATGTAATTAATCACATCCACCTTGACGAAGCAAAGCATGAACAATATAAATTAGTTAAGGGTTTGTCTATTAAGCCGAGTGCTAACCGTAAGGGGCTACTGTTACCATCAAAACATAAGCGGAGTTAACTAGTTTAATAATCTCGCCTATATTGAACTTACACATCTGGTATTTGAATCAATAAAGCTAAGTCAATAATATCTTTCCATAATAATGTTTCAATCCCGATAAACGACGAGTTAAGCCAATACATAAATTTGTCAAAACCACAATAATAAAACAATTTTAAACGATGTAAGATGAGTATTCACATTCTGGCGTCATAATTAATAAATTAATCAGAACGACGTTGTTTAAACAACTGTTTTTTTATATATATAAAATAAAATAAAATCGGGGTCTATAAATTAATTTATATGGATTGTAACTTTTTTAAGGAGTATCTAAGCTGGTGATTTATAATAATTATTCTGAATTTGCAAGCCATGTTTTGAAAACAAATCGTTCTTTTGACATAAATAAAGGTTTAAAATTTTTGCCTACGAATAAAACCGGCTTACAATTAGATAAATATGAAATTTTGGAAATTAGAAAAAGTGTTAGGAGTCAATTACATACTATTATTTATGAAACATCTTTTAAAGTAGCCATTACTGTAATTTGTTTTCACATTAATAACTCTATTTATAATATTATTATTAAAAATATTAATAGTAATAACCATTATTATTTATTTTTTGTGGTTTGCTATTTTCTTGATTTTATTTACATTAATTATTAAAAAAAAATGTTTTCAAATTTTTTTATGTAAATTTTTTAATTAATAATTAAATTTTTTTTTTTTAAATATTTTCTAATTAATCACTCACCCAATTTCATCACTTACTGTTTATGTGTGTAATTTGTTTAACATATTAAAAAACAATGGTTAAAATAAAAAATTCTTAATACTTTATTAAATGTATAAAATTATTTGTTGTGTAAAATAAATTTTATTGATTTTTTTTTGGTTTGTATTCACGTACCAACGTGAATTTTTACAGTGTTTTTTTTTCTATTCAAATTCATCATCAAAAGACAGTATTAGACACGAAATTGAAAAAAATCTGATTTTCGCATATCGATTTATTTCTAGGTACTACTTATCAAATAGTCACTTAACTTTTAAATTCAAGTACTGAGAAATCGTTCAATATCAAACTGGATTGAAAGCAGATACGTATAAATATTATGTAAATGACCAACTTGTATTTTATAACGCATAATTTGGGTTGACCACCTTTTAAAATTAATTATAACAAGTAATCTGCACCTATATCCGCCTCTAAATAATATATACATTGCCCTGCATCACGTTTATCGGTGATACCGTGTACATATAGTTTATGTTTTTGACCGGCGAGCTGGTGAATACATTATCGGTACTTATTACTAGGATAAAACCTTAGAAAAAATATTTGTACAAAGTTCTTGACGTAATTTTAAACCAAAACAACGTCATACGAATTTTATAAATATTTTTAATAATTTTTATTTTTTTACTAGAGTAAATCAGGGTAAACTAAATTTATTTCATAAAAATTAGTTTGCCTTCATCTCTTATGTATTATAATTTTTTTTCATTAAATTCACTTAAAAACTATGATAACTGCATTTATAAATTCAATGCGAGAAGTTAATTTAGTAATATATATAATTTTCCATATATCTTAGGTAATTATATATTTTTTAAATTTTATTTTTTATTAATTTTGATAAAACTTAATTACAAAGACAAGTTCGAAGTCTGTCTCATTGGAAAAAAATCCTATGTCGAGACAGACCTATGAAGTACAAAAGATATACAAATAATAAACAAAAAAATAATAACAAGGATATGAAAGAAGTTTTAAGATATTATATAGGTGTATACATATGTTATATTGTGGTAGTTTTATAATCCAGTTGAGAGTAAATACAAAAATAAAATTTTAATAGTATTTGCCTAGAGACAAAAATAGATACAAAATTGAGTAGGCGCTTCCAAGAATGTGTATCACAGTAGTTGGCAATAATTGGAAGACCTATTTTTATAATCCAAAGAATTATTTCATGTATAAATTTAGTCAAGTCGTAGCTGGTAGTGTATTGAATAATGTGAGTTTTTTTTAACAGCAACTCCACACAGGAGGCCCAGAGAGAAATAATTTCCCTCAAGGCATATATCATCTTTAAGGATGCTGTGTGGAGGGTCTTTTTAAAGATTGGAAGATATTGTTAGTATCGCCCTGGTGAAAGACCACCATTCAGAATTGAAACGTTCCTTGAAATAGCTTTTAGCCGTGTTTGGTGACCAGATCTGAATAGCCAGGTATTTCCTCTTCCTCTTACCCTTCTCCTTCCCCTCCGCAATACCTTCAGCCTCACAACATTCCCCAAATAGGGATGCCATAGTCTCACTGGCTACAGACGGTTGGGAACAGTTGGGACTCCTGCGCGGTATTAATATAAAAAAAGTGAAGAGACTTGAAGAGACCCATGTTATAGGAGTTAGGAAACACAGAGGCCAGCGAAGCTCTTGAATACAAGAACGAGTCGTAAAAGCGACCCGTTCTCATATGAAAAATGTCAACATTGTCAAATGTTGGGCGCGTGTTTGGCATATTTTCCGACTGTGCACCGGCGCGGAAGGAATCAATGAAGCTAGTTCCTCATCTTCCATTAAAATACCGGTAGAACAAAGACAGCACTCCCACCTGACGTCTGTGCTCCAAAGATTGCAATCCGTTTGTTAAGATAGGAGAATCTATCAAAAAGACCGCTCGATGAATGCTATGTATTTAAAGTCTCTTTGTCCAAAAGCAGTTCTAGCAAAATGAGTTTAGAGAAATTCGTTATTTTTCATTCGTGTATTATGTGGAGTTTGTATTGATTTGTATTATTGTTTTGGTGCAAATTAATAAGAATGTTTCTTGCAAAGATCTGCTTTATGTCCAGAACATTGATGATATTGAAGGTCGTATCTGTACCGGTTAAAAGAGCGAGTTTTAGAATGATTTTCGTAATTAAGTTTTGGGGTTTAATGATGAGATTGAGGACAGTAGAAAAAGCACTACCCCGACCGCATTCAATGTGTGATTGCCATAATGAGTAATATACCCAATGATTTTAAAAGCTTAAAGTTAAAGGTCGTCTCACAATGTCCACTTTTCGGGAAAATTTCCAAATGAAGGAAATGCTGGGTATAAAACTGAGTTCTGATTTTATAATAATTGAATTACTGCAAGAAAAAAAAAATATTTAAATTGTGTATTTACTTTGATAATATTTTCAGCTTTCTATGAAAGACGCATATTTCCTTGAGTAAAAAAAACGTTGTTTATCTATGCAAAACAATATTTATTTTAACCGGTTACTTTTTTAAGGCTTCGCAGCCTTGAATATCTGTACTCTCCATCCTAAAAGTGCGGTAAACCATACAAAAGAAAAAAACACTTTGCAGAGGGCGGTATTTCACGGTATTCAAGCATTCTGGATAAGTAAACATAAATGTGGAAAAATCTCGCGTAACGGCTGCTCCAACCATCCCTGGAAACTTTGGGCGACATTACTCCTTGTTATGTCTTATTTTCTAAGTGAAATTTCACTTAACCGTTAAAGTTTTATTCCATTTTATAAATAAGGGGAAATTTTTACACGCCACTGAAATTTCCGCCGGTGAATTTACTAATGCTGAGTGAAATTCTTAACGAAAACTGTGAATCGATTTAATATTCAATGTAAAAAAATGATTTGTTTTACAAATAGCTTGTACGCACGCACAGGAAATGATTTTGTTATAGAAGGAAATAAAAAAAAATGCGAACACTTTATGTTATTAAATTTAATTGAAAATCTGTGATTAAGCTACTTATATCATGCAATGAAAACTGTATAAGAAAATACAGTGTAAAAAAAAATATTAATTGCTTTTGTGTTTAATTCGTAGAACTCCATTTAATTTTTTTTTAAATGTAATGTAAATCAAATTTAATAATGTTATTACATAATATTTTGAAAATGGTCTTAAACGCCGAAACAGCTGACACCACAATAAAAACTAAAAATACTTGCAGAACTTAATAATAAGATTATTAAATTTGATTTACATTTTAAAAAAATGTACAAACGTTTTTTGGTTGTTTGTTATATGTACAAACAGTAACATCATATCTGGGATACATATGGGTAAAGTCCCTATCGTTACAATTTACGATTTTTTTATTTGGTTTAAAAACTCAAACTGATTCACTTTGTTTAACATTGTATAAAAAAAATCTTGTCGCAATATATGTAAAGCTCAGTTTATCAAAAGTACAAGATTGATTAATGTAAGTCTTTGTAGGTATTTTGAGTGTTTAATCATGTGTCATCACTGACATAATAGATAGATAGATCTGAAGATTTTACGGATAAATGGATTTCTATTCATTAAAAAGGCGTAAAAATAGAAGTGTTAAAGGGAATAATCACAAATACAGCATTACATTCCATATGTAATCGTTATTTTATATTTGAACATAATTCAATGTAATATTAATTGTTTAGTAACACAATTCTATCATATCGAAAATTATGACGACGTGTAACGATGAACATCACCGTTTCCTACGGTGAATAAATCAAAAAAATAAAAAATAAACAATTGTAAAGCGGTTACACTAAACACAAATATCAGAGATTCGATATTTTTGTAAATAAGCCGAATCTTTTTTAGTTATTTACTGTTTTAATTATATTGGCAGTTTGGATTAGTTTAGTTTCTGTCAGCACCCTATGGGAAAATGAGATTTGCTGTAAATTCCGCCCAATTTATAAAAAAGGAAGAATTGGTCATTAGAAGATTTACTTTTCGATAAATAAATAATAATACTTTGCAGTTCAATGCGAGTTGCCTGTAGGCTGCCGGGATTTTTTTATTCGCAAATCACGGAAAGGGATCCGACTAGGCTCACCCCTCACCCCCCTAAAATTGGTTTCTTACCCTCGCCAATTTGGGCACCTCTGTCTATTCACTTCTCTGTGTGTTAAATAGAATTTGTGTTTTTTTTTGTATATACTTGTATATGAGTGAGGATAGTTTTTGTGTATATCTGTCGAATGTCAAACACTATTTAACATTTTATTTGCGTTTGCAACTAGAGGTAGCTTGAGGATTATTTTGATAAGTGCATTCTTTGCTTACATGTCTGGCTCTAGAATGGGTGAAGTACAGCCTTCTCATGCTATGATACCATACTCAAAAATATTTTGATAGATTGCAAAGTAAATAATCAAGTGTTGCAAGTCGAAAACGTTTTTTACGATTCAGAAAATGTATATGGTTTATCTAATTTTATTTTCAATAATTTGAGTATCAAGATTCCATTTAAGGTAAGGATTAATGGTGAGTCCAGGGTACCTCATCTTAGTAGTGCGATTTATGCAGGGGCATTGACAGCATTCCCTGGGATTCGAACATGTGTGTATTCTTATGGAGATATCATTATGTGGTTGGTCCGTGATTTTGATACCAGAAGTGACATATTTAGTTTTCTCAGTATTCAGTGAGAGCTTGTTTAAATCCAACCACTTTTTAACGTTGGTTATACTCGTTTCAGCTTTTTTAAATACAACTAGCCAAGTGTTAGCTTGGAACATTAAGACAGTATCCCTAGCAAAACAACCAATGTTTCCATGTATATCAAGACTGAATAGGTCATTAATATATAACAGAAACAAAAACAGTCCTAATAGTCAGTAGAGCAGTGGTTACTAAGTATGTTAAGCATTTTCACTCATTGTTTTCGTCAAGTAGTTAATCGCTCTAAATATTGATATATTTAATTAATTTTCTCATCGGTATCAAAAGCTTTCGTAAAAATATACAACTAAAAACAAATTGTCAGTTTACAATCTTTTAAAAAAATAGATATGTGGTATGCGTAGGTTCAGTAAAATTAAATCTTATGTAATGAAACGAAAACTTTAACAGTTTTCATTATTTCACATATTTCATACATAGATACTTCCCAATCTGTATCCCATCTCCTTTTCGTTTCCATTTCTGTCAGCCTTTGTAGGCTCCGAGCAGTTGGGTATCTTGTACGATATTTATATGAAAACTTGCCATAAGAAAAACCAATAAATGTGGAAAATAAAATGGTTCTTCGATTTTTTTTTTAAATACCAGCTTAAATTATTTACACACCTTATCGAGGAAGTAAATAACAGGATAGAGTAAAAATTACAATACTTCTCTTCAAAATACAATTTGCATGTTACAATGTTTCTTGTTATATTCCCAGTTCTAATATCATAATTGTATTTTTTCCAGAAATCCGAATGATCACTTCCGTCAGGAGACGATCCTCGCAGCTTCCCGTGAGAGGAACCGCTTTAGGAGCATCGTGTGGGATGAATACGACTCCGTTCATCAAAAATACTTGGAAATCGGTAGGAAACGTTTATATATTCTTAACTATGTTGTCTTTCCGTGAAATTTGTAATTATTTTATTTCTTAGTAACGTGTTTAGTCTTGGGATGCTTGAATGACCCTTTTGACCGACTGAATTAAGTTATTATAAGCTAAAGAAAAATGCAAATTAAAATAAGTAAATTGTTAATTTTATTTTTTATTAGGATAGCAGCAGAAATACGTACATATATATATTTTAAAAATAAAAGAATACAATAAAAAACACATAAATTTGTTGTAGACCACTTTTATTTTATCAAAACTCTACCGGTTTCGGAAGCACCCTTCCTTCATCAGGAGAATATTAAAACTGTTTTAATATTCTCCTGATGAAGGAAGGGTGCTTCCGAAACCGGTAGAGTTTTGATAAAATAAAAGTGGTCTACAACAAATTTATGTGTTTTTTATTGTAAATTATGGCGAGCCACAAAGTTAATGCTTTTTACAAATATATAAAAGAATACCTTTGTTTACATCACTTTTATTTGTTATATACTTTTGCCGACCGGGTTTCGCTACTACCGTAGAATCTTCAGAGCAGTATACTAATAAAAT
Organism: Halesus radiatus; assembly: GCA_022606495.2. Taxonomy (NCBI): domain Eukaryota; kingdom Metazoa; phylum Arthropoda; class Insecta; order Trichoptera; family Limnephilidae; genus Halesus; species Halesus radiatus. The sequence goes on from JAHDVE020011948.1 coordinate 127,930, forward strand.
ATGAACAAAGATAAACATTTGTTATAGATTGATAAAAACAGGCGAGTGAAGGGCCGAGGGTGGGAGATCAGCAGGTACCTGATCGGGAAGAGCGAGTCCTTTGTTTATTGGGAATAATTTAAGAATTCGACTATTATTTAAATTTATTTGGTTATTTCTAACGCTTCTACGCTATCTAGTCGAATGCCTATTCGGTTAGAAATAAGAAAAAGAAGAAGAAGCTACGGTAGTAGCGAAACCCGGTCGGCAAAAGTATATAACAAATAAAAAGTGATGTAAACAAAGTTATTCTTTTATTTTATAAATTATAATGTCACATCACCAAGTTACCGCTTCATATGAAAACGTATATATATATATATATATATATATATATATATATATACGTTTTATGTATATTTAATTCAAATCTTAAGGGGGATAGAGATGTCGGAGAGGGATTTTTCAAATATTAATTATGCAATACGTTAAAAACAATGTTTATAAAAAAGAGAAAAATGTTTATTACATACTTGAAAAAATAATACAGGCTTATTTATCAATTATCAAAATCAAATGTAACACAGAATCTTTTTCTGACCGTCCTACATATGCCTTAGAACATATTTTAAAATGTTGAATATCCTTGAAAAATTCTTCAAAACCTTTTTTTTAAATGACTATAAGAATTTTTCATTAAAAAAAGAATAGGGTGTAGTTAAATTTTTTCATGAACACTTACTCGAGTGTTTTCTTTAAATGCGCATTACAAAAATTTGCTCAAGTTTATTATAAAACACATACCGGGAAAGGATTGCAATTATTTAATTATATTTTTAAAAAATATTTTTATATATATTAAATATTTTGTAAAAAAACATACTTAGGACCAAGAGCTAAGTTAAAAAAATAAGTATTTTTCTCTTCAAAAAACATTATGTAATCATATTATCATTATTTAGAATTAATGAATAATTCCTCTCAGATATTTCTATCCCTCTTAAATCTAAAACACGGCTATTGCCATTTTTTTTTTTTTTTTTTTAATTTTCAATAAGTATGTATTTTATCATCAATTTTCCTTTACAGTCCTCATTACAATTATAAAGAATGGATTTTTCATTTGGTTGGACAGTACATAAATTCTATTTAAATGCGGAACACGCAATTTAAAACCATCATTAAATTATTGTAAAGAATATATCATTTGTATTTTTTGTAAAGCACTTCGTTGGGTAGTTTTCGAAAAAATAGCGTTTTTGGAATATTTGCGAAATCCTCTCATTACTTAAATTCTTTGTTAGATTTTAAAACTACCACTACGTGATACGTATTAACTTCCATTTGAGTAAAGCGGGTATATTAGAAAACTACAATTTAATTAAAGTAATAATGTTTAATTTACCCTTACATAAGCGATATACGAATCTCGTCTTGAATGATTTATCCCCAAGGTGCCGAGAACGAAACTACCTATTGTTTATTAATCGGGACAATTAATTGCAGGAACAGGAGTAATATCCGACTGTTGAAATCACAAACATCGTTATTATTTATCCTCCCATAAGCCACAGATCCAGAGGAAGGAGCTCAGGAATTGTTTTGATGGTTGTATTCCAAGGTCTCCCACGATTACATAGAAACTGGCACCCATGAATTGACATTTTGAAAGGCTTTAAATGGAATGCCATCAGCTATTCAGCCAATATAATGACGAGCTTTGGCATCTTGAAAAGCTCCATGTGAAGGCTAATATATGCCTTCATATTTATGTAAATATTATGAGCTTTTACGTGACGATAGGAATGGGAAATATCAAAACATTTTGAATAAGTATCTTAAAATTTATTTCAGAAACATTACGTAATTAATAAATGAATTAAAAATTACTATGTAAACACCACTCTATTAATATATATATATCAACATGTTTCGAAAGCGATGCTTTCCTCATCCAGAATATACAGAATACTAAAAAATAATAATGTCAAGTAAAGAGACATGATAAACATAGAACACAATAATGTAAGAATAGAAAAAATTATAAACATATTAAAAAATTATGATAATTATTTCTTATTCGGGCTCAGCAGAAAAACACATAATTTAACAAAAAAGAAAAATACTCCCAGATTCATAAAAGAAATAAAAGAATGGGTTCTAGGTTCTTAGTTTGGGTTTTTTCTTTCTTAAAAAAAACCAGACTAAGAACCCAACAACCTTTGTTCAAATATCCATTTTATACGGTTGGCACTTTTGAAAAATGTTATTTGATAATAACATTAAAAATGGCGTCCATTCTTTTAAAATATTTACGCGTTTTTATATGAAGAAAGTATGCATTTGTTTTAACCTCTGCGAATGCACATATTTATTTTTATGAACCTGAAACGGGAAAACGTTAAAATCTGTGCAGGTTATTAATTTAATTTCCACTAAGTTAAATTAATTATCTCAGTAAATCGAAAATCTCGCTTAGATTCGCTCATCACTGGTCGTAGTATAACATATGGCCTCATTCTGTCGGAGCTACGTGTGGGATGCAGTCTAGCTATAACATGATAATCTAATACTTCACCTGCAGTTGCAAATAACTAGCTGTCACGTGGCGTGTAAAATATGAGAGATTATTGCGAGACTAGGATTTGGAGGAACTACAGCAGTGCTGGGATCAGAGTGTCGCGCTACATAATTTATCAACAACCCGTGTTTTGTGTCAAAAACTACCGCATTAAAGTTGCAGGTTTATTCTAGACGTCTGCAGCATAATTCTCGTAGATTATAGTTGATAAATGGTAATAATGCTTTTCCTTGAAATTGAAAACCAGCAAAACTATCGCGTATTATTTTTTTGCAGGTTTTGAAAAAGAAAATAGGATTTAATATTTTGTTTTCCAACAATCTAAGGCAATCTCCACACTTAGAGTGCGCCTATGGTATAGAATAGGTATCCACATTTTCTAAAGACTAAAATTATCAGATTCATTAAATAATTACTCTTGCCTTCACGTTTGTTCAAAGCTCTGATATTTTTACAATCACACTCTCTATTTTTATTACGTTAATGGAAATGATTTTGCTTTTTTTTATTCTTATTTTGTTAAATATTTCAAGTTGGGACTGGAATTTTTAAAAAATGAAAAATATGTTCAGATTCATAACTAACTAATTAACTAACCATCACACCGTGTCTTTCGGGGGTAGGCAGAGAGGACGGACCGCCAAACAACTCGATCATGGCATACACTTCTCGCTTCATTCACTTTTATACAACGTCTGATACATTCTCTTCTGTTATTCCGACTTCTGACATGGCCCTATTCAAGTATTTGATTCACTCGATCGTGCCATGTCTTCCTCGGTCGTCTCCGACTTCTTCTTCTATTCACATTCGCGTCATATATTCTCCTTTCTTCTTTCATTCGCTCTACTTGCCCAAATCATCTAAGCGTCCCTTTCTTAATCTTGCTCAATACGCTTAAATCAGCCTTTCATTCTTTACGAATCTCAACATTTTTTGCACGATCATACATGGTTTTACCAAACATTCGTCTCAGAGATCTCATTTCAACAGCATTCATTCTACTTTCATCCTTACTCTTCCAGTTCCATCCCTCACTGCCATACATCAGATTTGGTATCAGCACTCCATTGTGGACTGCTTGTTTCACTTCTTTGGACAACCTTTTGTTTGCGCCAACCGCGTTCAGTCTTCCGTTAAGTTTTCTGCATTCACCCTTCTTTCAATATTCCTATCAGTCTTTCCATTTCTCGTAAACATACTTCCCAAATAGACAAACTCATCGGACCTGCTCAAGTATTCATCATTCACAACTATATTGCAAACTCTTTTCGTATTCTCTCTTTCAAACACCATGACTTTGCACTTACTTACATTCATTATTAGCTCATTCTTCATACATACTTCGTTCATCTTAGATACGAGGGACTGTAGATCTTCCATACTATTAGCAATCAGTACCGCATCACCAGCATACAACAGGCAACCTATTTGCCGACTACTCATATTTGCGCCATAGGCCACCTCTTTCAATTAATGCATACAATTATCCATGTATAGATTGAATAACCACGGTGACATTACGCAGCCTTGCTTAACACCTTAAAAATGAATAAATAATATTTACATATGCGGAAATAAAAGAATAGGTTCTAGGTTCTCAGTTTGGTTTTTTCTTTCTTAAAAAAACCCAGACTACGAACCGAACAACCTATGTTTAAATATTCATTTTATAGAGTTGGGAATTTTGACAAATTTCATTTCATACTAACATTAGAAATGGCGCCAATTCTTCTTCAATATTTATGCGTTTTTTGTACAACGAATGTAAAAAATTAAAAGAATTTTTTTGTATGTCCGCATATGCAAATAATGTTAAGCTTTATTTTTGTAAATGTGAATGGTTTTGTCTTTTAAAAAAGTGATAAGTTCTTTCTGGAAATACTTACTGTATTTATTTTCTTTTACACAATTAAAGAAAATAATTTCCCTCAGTGCCTATGTCATCTTTGAAGATGATGTTTGAAGGGTATTTTTGAGGAGAGAAAGGAGTGAACCCAGGTCTTTAAGAGACCCTTGTTGTAGGAGAGAGGAACACAGAGGCCTGCAAATCGTTCCACAGCCGAGCTATTGAACTCAAGATCGTGTCCTATAAACTACATGTTTTCATTTAACTGTCAACCGTGTACAAATGTAGGACGCACGTTTAGCTTACTTCGCGATTCCGCACCGGTGCTGAAGGGATCAACGACACTATTTCCTCGGTGCATCTTCCATTGAAATACCGGTAGAACCGGTTGTTGTATGTGATATGCATGCTAGTAGTTTTCACATTTGTTGAAATCATATTTGTAATTTTTTTAATAAACAATATGCAGGTACCCATTCCTTTATGTAAATTGACGTACATAGACATATAAGTTATCGTAATAATTATGAGTATTAAACGTGCCGTACTTAAATGAGTAAAACTGAAAATCTCCTTTCTTTACTATGTGAACTACAGACACAATAATGCACTTCAAAGATACATATATCATATATATATAGATGCCTTCTTGTACTATGTTGGTCAGACGCGACGGTACGCCAGATTTTTTATGATTCGTTTGCATTTGTTGATCCACTCACATTTGTTGATATGTTACCAAATCAGGCATTTATAAGTTGATCCAAATGATATATATGTACATATTCTTGAACAAAAGAGTAAGTAGGGATTCTAGTAGTTGATATTATAGAAATGACTTCCTAATTTATTTCTATAAAGTAACCACAATTATATTGAAATGACGTATCCACAAATTTGCTGTAACATCCCTCCCCCCTTGCTTCACTTACTGTATTGAAACAACGCAACAGTAACGTGAGTTTATAATATGCAAATGTGTATAGTAATGTGTTTCTATTCGTCTGAACCGAACAAGAGCGAACTAATAGCGCAGCGTTCGAGTATTGAATTGTAACTCCGCGTACACAAATTTATGGAAATTATCGTCAAAGCGAATAGTCAAATACCGAAGATTTGTATTGTATATACAAATCTTCGTAACCCTGGATACTTCATGCAAATGTAGAATTGTTTAATGTATTGTCTGCGAAACTATTGCATTTCCCGTTATATCATTAAGACATAATGGAGTCACTGCTTGAGCCAGGCTTATCGCGCTGTTGCGACATCTACGTTTCCACGTCTACGGACAGTTTGGGTATTTAACGTAGTTTGGGAATTGTAGCGACAGATGACACATTCAGCCTCCGGTGCCTTAACGGGTAATTATTGTTAGGCTGTGGGGTGGAATAACTGCTACTTTATGACGTCGTTTCAATATTAAGTCAACGCAATAATACTTATAGTAATTGTATTTCGATAATGCAGTGGAAAAAGCTGCCAACAAGGATAGTTTTACTGTGTGTGGCAATGACCGATAAAAAGTATCTTCAGAAGTTTTCGTGTAGTCTAAATAATGTTAAAAACTTGTACATTTTTTGTGTACATTATCAGAGTACTGAGGAAACTAAATTCTAATTGCTACCTACCCTGAGTGCCTACTGTAGTTTAATTAGGGTGGGGACAAATTATTATTATTTGGGGTGAATTAACTCTACGTTACGAACCTGAGACCGGATTAAAGGACGCGAGAATGTCAGTAATAATCGTTAAACTTCTGGTGTATGCCTTAAATTTATAGTTGAGGAGGTTTCTAATAACAACTCCTTTGCATATAAAATATCAACTATTCTGCCTACCGAGATACTGCCGCGCTACGTAAATGATCATGGAAAGACGAGTGCACTCTTTCCGAGTAACTTTTTCGCCACCGCATGAGAAGCTTATGGCGCAGACTACACCAATCAAAGAATATTGCCCAATGCAATTCAGGAGTACCCTTTGTTGGAAATTATGTAATTTTATTAATATTAATTATGTATTGCACTACACTGCCCCTGCATATCCTCTAAAACAACGTATGATTATGTTTATTATTATTTAATCAATTATTATTACCTTGTGTTGCTGTGTCAATTTGACGTTATGGTAGTGTGGATACTGTGGGGTATATGCATTTGAAAACTACATATTACTGCAATACGAACAATAGCAGAAGAGAATGCAAATCTGATGAAATCGTACTTAATCATATTTCGTGTGGGTTAGACAGACGAGTTGGGCGTGCAACGTGTTGATTGAGAAATGGGCATCAGGATAATGTTTGACGCAGTCACGAGTAAAGGGGACATCCCAGAGTGACATGGTATGATTAAGTCTATCATTTAACAGAAGGATATCGTTGAATGAATTAAAATTTATTTTGTATTCACCACTTTATTAATATACACATACCTGCTTGTTTTGAAAGCGATGCTTACTTCTTCAGGAATGTATCGAATACTAAAAAAAAATATTGTCAACCATAGGCAAATAATAAATATAGTACACAATAATTTACGAATAGACAAATTATAAATATAATCAATAATTGGTTGAAGTCAGTAAGTAATTAAATAAAAAAGTTAATAAAAAAATTATTATAAAACATTAAATAAAAAATTATGTTAGAAATTAAAAAAAAATTATTTTGATTATTAATATTAATATGAAAAAAAATTAAAAGACCATTGGTTTAAAATTATTGCTTACAAATACAAGCGGTTTACAATTAGACAAATTTGAAATTTTTCAAATCTAAAAAAGCGTTAATAGTGAATTAAATTTAAATAATAATCATGCATTTAAAAAATAGATATCTCTTGAATTTATGTTAATATTAATAATTTCTAATATAAATTTGTTATTCAACGTTTTATAATATTTTTTTTTACATTTTTGATTAATTACTTACCTACTTTAATCAATTTTTGTTTATGTTTACAATTTGTCTATTCTTACATTACTGTGTTTTATGTTTATCATTTGTCTATACTTGACATTATTATTTTTTAGTATTCTATGTATTCCTGATGAAGAAAGCATCGCTTTCGAAACATATAGATATGTGTATATTAATGAAGTGGTGAATTAAAAATAAATTTTAATTCATTTATTAATGATGACGCCATAAAGTGAATACCAAACTTTTGAATGGCAGGATAGGTTTTACTAGTAGATAGTTTTGTATGAAATCAATGTAACGAGGATTGCCATTGATCATTTTGTCCTACCGACCTACCCTTTCAAAGGAATGGCGTACTGAGTAGTAATTTAATAATCAGATTAATAGTAACAAGGTTGAGTATTAATCGCGCGTGCCCAATTATCAATTACCTTTAATTTATCTGGATTAGTTTCGAAAACAAACAAACAAAACCTTTTTGATAATCGATGACTAATGTGTATTTTATTTATTTAACTTAAAATGAACACATGTACATTGATTACATGTATTTTAATATGAACATGATATCTACTCACAAACATTTTTACAATTTAATTCACAATATACAATTAAGGATTATAAATAAAACTAATAAAATTATAACATTAGTAAATTGTATTACGTCGCTTCCTTCTTAAATTTCAAAACATTTTCCTCTTCTTTTATATTTGCTGGTATTTCTTGGAAGATCTTCATGGCTCTATATAGTAATGAGTTTTGCTATTTTGTTTTCTTTCGAAAGGGAAGTTTTATTTCATTTCTTCTTATTGTAGAGCGTTTATATCTATGTTAATGTGTATTAATTTTTCTCAAGAATTAATATTTTTTTTGGCCGTTAAACATTTTAAAGAGAAAAACTATTATATTTAAGTATACATTCTGCTTAAAAGATAGTATGTTTAGATCTATTAGTATTTTTTTAACTTTGGAATATTTGTTTCATCTTAAAATATTTGCATGGCTTCATTTTACAAAACTGTTTTCTAAAATCTTCCTCTTTTAACAGGCATAAAATACTGCTACAATAATTTATATCAGGAACAATGCAAGCATTGTATATAGTTTAACAGGATTCTGCACTGATATATCTTCTCATCCTGTCGAGTAACGAATATTTTTTGGCGATTTTTAAATTTATAATGATACTTACTCATATAATGATTGGTGTAAAACTAACTAGCTAGAACTGAATATGGATAAATGTAAAATTATGTCAATTTATAGAGCAAATATACGTAACCTTTTCGATTATACATTAAATAGTGTCTGCCTATCTACCTTTTAAGTACCTTGTCATGTCACTTTATACTGGAGGTTTTCTTTTTTGGCTAAATTATTAATGTAACTAATAAATCATCAAAACTTCTTGGCTTCATCAATAGAATTGCCTGTGACTTTAATAATATAAACATTATAAAATATCTTTACGGCTAACTAGTTTGCCCTCATCTTGAATATGCCAGTGTCATATGGCATCCTTTATATGCTGTTCATACTCATTATGTTATTATTATTTATTTATTTTATATTTGTTTATTTATTTCCAAAAGTTGCATAATTTTTTTATAACTAAAATCCCGTTAAACTCATCGATAACAGGTTATCAACGGGTTTTTAAAACAGTGATCACATTAAAAAAAATAAGAAAGGTGGATACATATATTATATATATATCACATTATTATATGAAAATAATATTTGTAAAAATAAAGTTTAAAAAAATGCATAAAAGAGGGTACAAAAGTACAAATAGAATCAAAACAAAAAGGTTAAAAAAAACCGATAAAATTAGATAAAAGGAGAAAACAAAGAAAAAAAGATTAATACACAAAACATTTTCACATAACCATTTTTTCAGCAAACATCTCCTTCTGAATTTTTTTTTATTGATTTTGGTAACATGTTGTAAATTTCAGGGACAAAGTGCTTTAAGGTTCTTTTAAAATATTTATTTAGGTATCTGTACATCGCTTCTTATGTGTAATTGTACGGAGGTTAGGGAGAGACAGATGAAGTTATTCATTTGATGACATTGAAAAAACCATAGAAAGGCCTAAAAAAGACTGATCTCATTTACATTTTCAAAATAATTATTTGTATTATTAACTCACCTTCCTTGTTGCTCGCAAACTCTTGCAGTAATATTATATACAGAAATATAGCAACCAAAAAAATATGTGGGAATTGTTTGAGGATGATATTAACATTTCTTAAAGTGAAGTATGATATCGATAATATTGACGGAAAGCAATAAGTTGGTACAGCTCTGGTCCCGGATAGACCAAGACGTCCCGGGTTCGAGTCGCAGATGAGACCATCTTTTCTGTTTCATTTTTTATATAATATTATCTGAAATGATTTAAGAATTACATATATTAGTATATTTATCCACCACAAATTTTATCTGATACTTTGTAAGAATTTTTTTATAATGAATTAGTTATTTTGGTACGAAATTTCTATTATTATAACCAATATAATTTTTTCGATGAGGTGAACACTGAACAAATTATCCGTATAAATGTGATTTACATCGATTTTTGAGACGACTTCACCGATGTCGCCAACTTTTCGATCACAATTTGATCAAATGCTGAAACGGAGCGAGACTTGGTGTTCAGCGGGGACCGTTCATTAATGTGATTTTTTTTAAATAACAGTTATTTTCGATTTGTTAGTCACAAACATGTATAATGTTTATAGGAAAAGAGATACGTATTTTTTACCTCTTTTGAATTTCATTCAATTGTCCATATTCAAAACCGATTTAAAAAATAAGTCATTCAAAATAAATCGTTACTTCGGATTATTTTCTAATTGGCAATTATAATACATTTTTTTCCTACCTCGATGATTTAAATTGGGATCTTGGCTCCTTCCAGAAATGCCGTACTTGTGACATCAAACCCGAATAAATTGGCTTTGTCGTTAGAGACAAATCGACTATTCATAACGAGCACCCTCTATGTTTACCGAACGATCCCTTTTACTTTTCATTTCATTAGCATTTACAGCGTATACGTACACACACAGGGTAGTTTTAAAGTATTTACTGATTACTTCTGTAAATATTTCATTGAGATTAAAATACCTTTAAAATGCTTTGACAACGTAAATTGTAATTTAAAAGTGTAAACGAGAACCTTAACCGAACTGTAAAAATTACGCACATATGTAATGGACTGAACTCTGAAAGTTAATTTTATATATATTTTTATTAGCTATGCCGAACGAGTTTAATGAACGAAATTTCTTCTCTATAACGATTTTCACAACAAAAAAATTACCTATTGTTCGACGGATAATGTGCAATGAAAAGATTATGTGCACTCCAATCTCTGAAACTACGAATGGTAGCTGACACTGTATTCCTGTATAAAATCTTAATTATTTTGATAGAGTGCCCTGAATTCCTACCTGGGATAAACTTTAACTGCCCATCGAAACGTACTCGCCACACCAAACAATTTTACACATTGAACAACAAAACAAATGTTGTTGTGAATTCACCTATTTCCCGACATATTTTTTGACTCCGTACCTTCATTTAAGAAAAATATTACTCGTAACATCAAACTTTTCAGACACATAGGCACACGTACACGCTCACAAATACACATACACTGACATAAACACATACACTTATACATTACACGTTTTTTTCACATACCTTTTTTATTATTTCTAATTTTGAAACTGTCAATTCATGGTGGAATTCCATATTAAAATGAATTTTTTTTTATTAAAAAACCTTCGTGACTTTTTTCCACTTATTTATTTTTGACCTGACCGGTTTCACCGTATCACGGGCATCCTTAGACTGGTACAATGAATACTAAATCTATGTTATATATAGCATGGATGTCGGGAGTGAGTTCCCTGGTTTTCTAATATTGTTTTTATTGTTTGAAATTTATTTTATTGCTGACGGTACTGTTTATTGTGTTTTTAAAAACTACTTTCGGGATGGTTTATTATCCTCTGGAAGACGGATTACAATGTGTTCCGAAAACACAGCTTTCTTAATCAATGGTTGTATAAAAAAATGGGGTAACGTAGATTGTTCGACTTCTTGAAAGAAATACACTGGTTCTCATAGTGTGTCTCCATATAGGTATGCAGGCAGGTAAATATGTTAGAAGTAACAACGTATTCATTTTGTTTCACATTATTCATTTTACCTAATAATATTTAAATATTTTTACAAATTGATATAATTTTATATTTTGTTTTGAATTTAATTAGTTTTATATATCATTATATAATATCTTAGTAATCAGAACAATAATAATAGGATTCATTTTAAGTAACAGAATGTCATTCGGTATCAAAATGTGATTTGAAAGGGATTTAGACATTTTTAAAGACAAAATATAAATAGCTAAGCGTATTTAACAAATCTCCTCTACTCAGTAACCTCACAGTATACCTAATTGGGGATGCCATGGCACCACCACCACAGTCGGTGTTTGAAAATCATTTTTCGTTTTTTATTTTCAAATTTTTTAAATATATTTATACCATATATAAATATATACCATAAGGAAGCACAGCGCACACCAGATACTAAGTTTGGTGAACTTGATTTCAGAGTGATCTAAGATTAAAGACTCGACATAATTCAGAACAAAACTCATCTCTTCGGAAAGTCATATCCAAGAATGGTTAAATTAGTTAGTATCCGCCTAAAGTAATTAAAAGAAAAAAAAAATTCCGCCACATTGTAAATAATTATAAATATTTGTAACCATAAATAATAATTACCGAAAATCTCAATAAAATAATGTTTTAAATAAATACGTACTCTTCTTTCGCCGGTAACCTTCTAATAAATATAATAACACTGACAAATAGGATTTAAACAGTAACTGCAATATCATGAAATGCGCGGTATTTTCAAATATTGTGTCCTGTGCGTGCAAAATCATATCATCTCAAACAATAACTTTGTAATTTAACGTTTTAATCTGGAGTGACCTACCCGGTAACTATGTTTCTGTATCTGTTTGTACATAATAAGATAAACCCTAGCAAGTAGTATTTGCACAGCGCCCTTGAGGTGATTTTTCACAAAAGCGGCGTTATACAAGTCATCCAAGTATTATATTTGTTTACGTGTGTTTAAATTATATTTCTTAGAAATAGGAATCCACCTAGGTGCTTGTGTGTGGGTAATATGATAAATTTGAGTAATATGAGTACTAAAATATGAATTATTTAATATAACCGTAAGAGATTATATATGTAATGGAAATTTAAGTGGGGTGGGGAAAAAGAATGGGGAAGAGGGAGGTGGGGAAATACCTGCCTATTCAGAGCTGGTGACCAAACACGGCTGAATCTATTTCAAACAATGTTTCAATTCTGAATAATGGTCTTTAACCAGGGCGATACTCTGAAATATGCGCAAATATGCAATATATTATTTTTTAATGAATTAATTGTGAAACAACACAATATAATTAATCAAATGAAACGACCAAACTTTGTTTAACCACATTTATTTTTCACGCCAACCGTTCCGTCGTCAGGGCAAAATATATACTGTATATACTAGTACAGTATAGTAATAAAATATACTTTGTCTTGATGATAGAATGGTTGTTCGGAAACCGGTAGGCGTGAAAAATAATGTGGTTAAAACAAAGTTTTATTGTTTCATTTGATCATAATGGATAAACACAAAGTGAGGCAATAGTTCAATATAATTAAATTTACTTTGCATACGCACGTCGGGATTTGAACCCGCAACCTTCGGATTTGTAGTCGATAGCCTCACCCCTCGACCACGGAGGCCGTCTTGCTCTATTCTTAATATGTCGTATTTTATTAAATATTTTTAAAACAATCTCTCATGCCCTAACCGTTATTTATATTAGCACTCTCGCCTTCTCTTCTGTATTAACATATCTCCCTTTCAATAATATAAAATATTGTTGGCATTCAGATATCGAATTAATTAAGCATAAATCTTAATTATTTTTATCAGCGTGATATTTGTTTTTAAATTATGAATGATTATTATTATATTATAGTTAGATAGACATATTAAATAAATTTTATTTTATGCTAGCTTTTTAAAATAAATAAATAAAAAAACAAGACCAAAAGCATGAATACTTTCAGAATCACTCTGCACATAGAAAAGCTTTAAGCTCCGTTCCTCAGCAAACTAAGCCTCGTTCGTATTACGTCAAACAACGTAACGTCAATACAAATATGTTAGGTGACGTATTTTATGCCATGGTATAGAAACCTTATAAACCCTACCACCATCGATATGGAAAATACAAGGGAGGCCCCATAATTGTGTTTAATTTATCCAAAACTGGGTCATATTATACGAATGAAATTCAACTGATAAGTTCAATAATGGTATAGATAATCCACACCCGGTGGCATTATTGCCGGCATTTTGCACGAGCGCTTTAAATCCTATTATAATGTTACTACAATTACTGCGCTTATAGCGCTCGTGAGGTGTTTCGTATCAAAATTACGCTGAATTTCAAATAATACTGAGTTTAAAAAAATAAATCATTATGGGATGTACCTACTAAGAGCTTTTTGTAATATTATTTAAGTTCCTAATCATTCCTTTGATATTAATATAAGCTATTTACTTATTGAAGTAGAGAATATTAATAAATCTCAGAAAAATAAAACGGCAACGGTTTCAACCGGGACATAAAAATAAGAGAGGTTTGTAATTCTTAAAATAAAACGCGGTATCGTTAAAAATTACAAATATAATAATGTCTTAATAACTCAATTGATATAGTATTGATTCCGGCAAGACTATAGGATCTAGGTTCTAAGTTCATCTCCCCATTGCGACTGTAACATATTTTAATTTTTCTGTGTGTTTCATATTTTAAACCGGGAGAGAAAAGAATGAACCAGTGGTAAACGGATTGAAGAAGCAAAGTAAAACTGGAAACGTGTTGCTGAAAGCGGTAATCAAGAGGCATAATATAGCGGGAGGCTGGAAAAGAGAAACAAAAAGTGGTGGAAGTAACAATAAAAAACAAAAGGTAAGCGGAAAACCGGAAGCGAGAAGCAAGAAGCGATTGGCTAGAAGTAAGAAGAAACTACTAGCAAAAAGAAGCGGGAAAAGAAAAACGATTACCAACGCTCATTAAATTCCTTCATTACTATCTAAACTTATTTCCAATATTGGCTTATAAGGTTGTCATGTCAATCTCCTTCCCATCCACAGAGCATTTATTCCATGGCCTAACAAATCAGTGTCCCCTGGTGTACCGGTAACCCCGGGACAAGAGTGCTTCTGGCTGAGAAGGTACAATCGTATCGTATCGTATCATCTTCACTTGTTTCATATATCATTGAGAATTATTAATATTATCTTCTTCACTAATTTCAAGCTGCGATATTACATAGTGACCTACCAAATCAATCAAAAAAAAATAATAACAGAAACGAATATTTTATAAATTAAAATGAAAACATGGCTGAGAGAACTGAGAGACAATGAATTTGCAAACATTATAAAGACAATTTTAGACAAAAGGATACTTAGCAAAAAAAAGTACAGACCGGCTCAGAACAAGAAACCTCAGTGAGGGGACTGTGAATACTGTGACTTAATACTTGTGTTACAATTATATGCATTATACTTAAATATTCTCGACATAATTTGTTTTGTACTTATAATTTATTACATAAGTTACATACATGTAGAATATTTAAATATAAAGTAATAAATATGAATAAAACACAAAAATACCTAAATATTACAAGTAATTTTATAAAAATCAATAAAAGTTATTAGTAATAAACATTTTTTACTATTTGTATGTCATACCATTAAAGTTTACAGGTTGCAAGTTATCTGGGGAAAAGCTAGTAGGAATTTTTATGTTTTCCTTTTACGACCAGATTTAAATAAAGCAGTTGATAAAAATTCTGTAAAATCCTTGAGATGTGCCACTCTCGAAATTGGTTAAAAAACAAAGTTTTTTTCTACGTGAAACTCGTGTACTCGCAATGTACTACAGAAATCATAAATCACATTTTTTATCCAGAAATAATATACTTTGCGGAATTAATTCTGGAAATTTATTGTGATTTTATTTTTGTATTTATTATAAAAATTACAAACAAACGAACAATATTAACCGTTCAATGCGGATGTAAAACAATATTGTGAAAAATAAGAAAGATAAAATAAAGTTTTGGTCAAGTAAAAACACAATAATAATCAAGGCTTTCTGAGAGAGGTGAAAAGAGTGGCAGACATACTAGATTACAAGAGATTCGAGAAATTTCGAAATGTTCCGGCGGCAATCACAAAATAAGTCAATTATTTTGCCACTATAGTGAATACTATGTGATGGGAGATGTACTGTGAGGAAATAGGCTACTGTCAAAGGAATCAGATAACATATAAAAGTTTGTCCTATGTCATAAATGTGATTAAGGGAGAGACGTGGAAAGTATTCATTAGATAATAATGATAATAAAAACAACATTTTAAATAAATCCGGGGTATACGAATTAATTTGTATGGAATGCAACTATATTTGCATGTGAAAGATTTCTAAAAAAATCAGTATTAGAGTTAAGGAACACCTTAGGTGTTTAAATAATAACAACTGTTCTGAATTTGCCTATAATATTTTAGAAATCAACCATTCTTTTGATATAAATAAAGGTTTAAATTTTATGCGTACAAATACAATCGGTTTACAATTAGACAAATTTGAAATTTTAGAAATTAGAAAAAGCGTTAATAGTGAATGAAATTTAAATAATTATTAATTATTTTTTAAAAACAGCTATCTCATGAATTTATTTTCATATTAATATTAGTAATACAAATAATTTATTTTTTTTAATTTCAAATATAAATTTGTTATTCCCAATTTGATAATATTTTTTATTAACATTTTTGATTAATTACTTACCTACTTTAATCAATTTTTGTTTATGTTTATAATTTGTCTCTTCTTACAATATTGTGTTTTATGTTCATCATTTGTCTATACTTGGCATTATTATTTATTAGTATTCTATATATTTCTGACAAAGAAATCATCGATTTCGAAACATGTAGATATGTGTATATTAATAAAGTGGTGAATACAAAATAATTTTTAATTCATTCATACATAATAATGCATTCGCAATTTTTTTTTATTCTTATACAATATTACGGTATTTTTGGTCTCTCTATGAATATTATTATAATATAAAAGCCATACATTACTTATTCAGAGAGAAGCCGAATTGAATATTGTAGAGTTGATGAGCAAAGGCGTCCTTTACGTGGAGATTACCGAAGGAATAAACAAGTTGTTCTCATGAAACGAGAAAAAACTATAAAGATTCCACTACATTTTGCGAGGAAAATATGCTGGAACTTTTTCATACACAAAATAATTCCTATGTTTTTAAATTAGGAAACCTTGCAGAAAAAAAACGTATCGGTTTTTTTGAAGAATTACTGGTAGAATGCTTGGCAGAAACAACAAAATGAAAATAGTGAATATATGCTCTCATCAAAGTTTTTCATCAATTCTTGTTAATTTTAAAAAAAAAATTAATTCCGCAAATAAACTTTGTGGCAGTGTGTTGTTTTTTATTAACACGACCGATCGCTTATATTTTTATTAAAATAGTTCGTATCGTTGAAAGGTGTGACGTAATTTTTAAAACTATAAACTTTATATGCCGTGAATATTAACTAGTTTAATTGAGTTATTTCCCATCTTGGAAGCAAACCGGTTTCAAACCTAATCTTCACTTCTTCAGGGTAGTGTACCAATAAATACACATATATTTAAACATGTCTAATAATTGGTTTTAATATAGGCAAATATTGTAAGCGTTTCAAAATAATAAAATATAATTTAAACGAAACGCAACGTTTTTTTGTTTATAAATTACTTTGTAATCACCACTTTATTAATATATATATATATATATATCAACATGTTTTGAAAGCAAAGCTTATTTCATCAGGAATATAAAGAATCGTAAAAAAATAATAATGTCAAGTATAGACAGATAATAAACATGGAACACAATAATGTAAGAATAGACAAATTATAAACATAAGTAATTAATCAAAAACGTTAATAAAAAAATATTATAAAGCATTGAATAAAAAATTTACATTAGGAATTAAAAAAGAAATTATTTTTTATTAATAATATAAATATGAAAATGAATTCAAGATACAGGTATTTAAAAAAAATTGATTAATTATTATATTTAATTGAGTATTAACACTTTTTATAATATCTAAAATTTCAAATATGTCTCATTTTAAACCGGTTGTATTTATACGGATTTTTTTTTAATCATTATTCTGTATATTCTTGATGAGGAAAGCTTCACTTTCGAAACATGTTGATATGTACGAGTATATATTAATAAAGTGAGTGGTGATTATAATTTTTTTTTGTTTGTTCTGAATTATGCACCTTTATGTTTTGTTGAATTTTTATACTGCAGCCACGAAGAAGGCTCGTTTGTGTCTAAAACTAGTTTAGTGGTTAGCTTTAGGCTGAATTAAAGTTAATTTAAACTCAGTACAAATTTCAGCCTGAAGTTATTAAGCTTTTACAGAGAGACAACTTCTTCTTGCGCTGTTTTACGGAAGTACGGCCTTGTATATTATTATATTTCACTATTTCATCATCATGATAGTTTAACGTAAGTTTTTACATTTCCCCATAATCATAAAAATAATATTTGGATGATTTGAATACTGCCATTTTTGTGAAAAATAACGTAACCCGAATCCGGAAAGACGAGCGAAAGGTTGTACACGAATTGGCCTTGCTATAACAGATATAAATGAGAAGTGGAAATATGTTGGGGCAGATGCTACAGGCAACATGGCGTGACATGACTTGGCGTGACATGACTTGGCATGACACAGCCTGGATTGGCGTGGCGCAACATGTTCATCATATGCCACTTGTCAGAGTCACTATAGTAGCATTCAATGGCACCGTATTTTGGCATTCAATAAAGATCAATTCAAATTGGCCATTCATAGTTCCATGTTGATAGTGGGCATATCATTTGATGAAACTGGAATAGAAATAGGACCTCTAAAACAATGTATGAGCAAGCAGCGCTTATTAGTTGGAAAAAGTTCCATTAGAAGGAGTGGTACATACCTGATTTAAACATGATGATTATTTTTTAATTTATATTTTACAAAAAAAAAAATACAATGCAAAATGTCCCGATAAATTACTTATTTGTAGTTTGTCTAACGGGAACTTGTTATTCAAAACTCAAAATTTACAGTTAAGGTTACAATATATATATTTATAGATATATGTAAAATAAACACATGAAAAAAAACAAATGTAATTAATATAAATATTTCTCAAGAATCTTACTCAAAAATATTTCAACAAAAATAAAATAAAACATAAACGACAGTAATAAATCGTACATGATATAATATTTCCCTTTTATCTAATACAAATACCTTCTTTCAGGTAGCCAAGTTTTAAATATATTAATTAACTGTTTAGTTTTAATACAGATTTTTATTTTAGCGCGTAACATATTTAAAAAGCTCAGAACCATTTGATCTTAAGTTCTTTGTCCATATTTTTTGGTATGCTTAGGAACCATTCATTAAAATTCAGACTAGTATTTTAAGAGTACTCTGGTCTATTTGTATTATATACTCGTACAGGTTATTAATATGCTGAAATATAATTTTGGACTGCAGAATTGAGACTTTTGAAGACTCAATTTTGAGACTCTGATAAATGTATGGAATATTACACCTTTGTTCGTATAAACTTTCATGAGCTAAAAATTTAACCAATTAATTTTGCACTGATTGAACATGATTGATGTTTGTTTCACAGGAAAGTCCAAAGGCTGTAATTCCATAGCTAATAACAGATTCGGCTAATGATAAATAAAGTGTAATGATTGGAAAAAAGAAATTTAATTTAAATAATCTACTAATAATTGATCTTAGTTCTATACAAACCTTATTTATTTGTAAATCCCAGTTGAAAAAACAATAACTAATGACACATAAATAAACATATATTTCAGAAGGTCAACATTTTCAAATATATATAATTAGAGTAATTAAATACCCTATAGAACTCCAAAGTGAATTTAAACTCATCTTTTTAGCTAATCATATTCATAAATTGTAGAATTGCACACTATAATTACAAAGCTAGACAAGCCGGTTGTACTTACATAAAGTCGTTTACAGAATACATTATTTTATACACTAGTGAGCAAATGCATCTTTCTGCTATTTTATAAAAAAGCCCAAGATATTTCACAGTCCTCGGCATTACAAAAAACTAAGCCTGTACAAATAAATAATTGTTGATAATTTCGTATTTACATAAAAATACATATTTTTTTAGCATTATAATTTCATTTCATTTTTTAAAAAAGTTCTCCGGTTATAAAAGTGTCCCATTAAAAGATAAATATTTAAAATGAAGACGAATACAAACTTTAATGCACTATTTTTGTGGTATTACGATTACTTTAGCATTACCAAAATAAGAATCGGATTCCACCTTTACCTTTTTATTTTCTGTTTTTCTATTCCCCGTTACACGTAATGATAAAGAAATATTACAATTAGGTTTATAAGCTTAATCCAATAAAAACAAATCCCAAACTTGCAGAAAAAGTCTATAGATGTCCTATATTAACCGTTAGAATGCGGCCCAGCGCCATCGCGCTGTAAGCTTTAGTCTCGTAAATTGCGACGAAGCGCTATAGCGCTACAATTTTCAGTGTGCTTCTTATCGTCCTCCGGAGACCACGTGTTCTATTTCACTGTGGTATATTGCGGTTGGGGCGTGTCTTGATAACTGTATTTATTGTTTATCCTGTTAAAATGAATAAACTCTAAAGTCAATCAATATTTTTCACCACGTCGGAAGTTGGTTCTATTGCGGATGATCGTAATGTATCAAATGACAGCGGCACCACGGATAACGAGACCATTAATGAATGTGTGCACCAAAGAAAAAGAGATAAGACGATCCAATATTATATGCTGTCGCTGTAAAAAGAGACTATGTGGACCACGGGATAACACAATTGTGAAGTGAAATAATCGTACATTTTTTAATTTTTTATATTTTTTGTAGTTGTAAATATATATATATACATATATAAATTAAAATTTGAACTGTAAATTCGTAAAATTTCATTCTTTACTTGTATAATTATAAAAAAAAAAATTAAAATTAATTGATATCTTTCCAAGTAATTGCATTTTTAATGAATATCATACTATTTTTTATTTTAAAAAAAAAACAGAATATATATAGCAATTTATATACATACTTGCAAAATAAGCATAGCACTAAAGCGGTTAATAAAAATCACGTATGTATATCCGGGACACAACCTAGATTGAAAATAAAAACGGTAAACGGATAAAAAATAAGTAAAACAATAAGGTGAAATTAACTCAATTGGTTAGAGCGTTGGTCTCAGATGGACCGAGAGGTCCTGGGTTTAAGTCCCAGATGCGATCATCATTTTTTATTATGTGTGTCTTTTCCGTAACATATTTCATTTGAGATTTTTTTAAATTATCTTCAATGATAAAAACATATTAAAAGTATTACAAGAAAAATTTAAAAAAATATATTCATTTAGTATTACGTGAACTCATGAATCGCGAGTGAAATATTCACATTCTTTCCATAAATCAAACATTGGAATATGATCCCTGGAACTGAATACATTACGGACCCGAAGAAGTTATGGCCCTGGGCGCCGAAACATCCGCGCTGACGACGTGCCGTGTAGTAAATCAGGCCAACGCTTGCGAATTGCAGTGAATCAAGTGCAAGGACCGTTTTACAAGAGTTTTAGCACTAAGCAGGGGTGCATTAACTTTTCTGCAATAATATAATTTCAGTTGAATAGCCGTTTTCCTCAAAATGGCCGACGGAGAAAAATCTGCAACATATGTTAGATTCCTACGGGTAAAATTTGTCGATTTATTGGAATAACTTATTGAAGCTTGTTTACCTCATTGTATTGTTAATCATTTAAAAAGATAATATTAACAAACCTGTGATAAAATAAAAAAATAAAAAATATATACAGAAGATATGAGATATGTTTATTTTACGTCATTTTTATCGATATCATGCTTCAAATTTAAAACTCTGGCAACAGTATCCCAATTTATTTTCCCCTTTTGTATGATTGCAAAGTTCTTCCCGAATATATCCGAGACGCTATCTGGATTGCAAACATATTCGGGAAGAACTTTGCAAATCGTACAAAAAGGTAGCATCCAATATTTTTTACATGAATACCGCACAAGAGTCCCAATTGCTCCCAACCGTCTGGAGCGAGTGAGACTATGGCATCTCCAATTGGGGAATGTTGTGAGGCTGAAAGTAGGGAGGGGAAGGAGAAAGGGAAGAGAAAGGTGTGGAAATACCTGGCTATTCAGATCTGGTCACCAAACACGATTAAAAGCCATTTCAAGCAACGTTTCAATTCTGTATGGTGGTCTTTCACCAGGGCGATACTGAGAGTGTCTTTCACTCTGGAACGTGCGCAAATATACTATATATTATTTTTAAAATAATTAATTGTGAAACAGCACAAATGAATTAAATAAAATTCACTGGCGCACTTCTGGATTTGAACACGCCACCTTCGGATTCGTAGTCAAGAGCCTTACCCCTCGACCACGGAGGCCATTATATATAGAAATTAATTGAGGATGATATTGCTAAGTCTTAATTTTAAAGAACTTTATTTTTGTTTATAAATCCGAAATATGGTTACTGAAAGGGATCTGAAAAAGACTACGATGCATTATGTCACTCTCGAATCAAATATGGAATTACAAGTTGGGGATCTGCGACATCTAAGTACGTACGTAAAGTTTTGATATATCAAATGTACTACTAAAGTTCGTCAAAAATGTACTACTAAAACTCGTCAAAAATACGGGACCCCCTACCTAATCACCAGAACTAATCAAAATGACAAAAAAATCCTACTTGTAAAACCACTTTCGAACAATGAAACCGCATACAGATACTTTCCAACGAAACTCCCGAACATCCTTCGCCCGGATATAAACCAAATAGAAAATTTTAATGAGTTCACGTCAAGAATTAAAGTCTGGCTGAAAGAGGTTAATGAAACAACCTTAAAAACGATATAGAAAAGCTACCTAATTACATAACATCAAAGTAAATAACACTAGTCCGCATCAACACCGGACCCTAGGGTTTTTCACTAGGTTGAAGAAAAACACAAAAAGATCAAATAGTTTACAAAATATAGTAACTAACACATTTACCATTATGTATTTTAAACAGTTATTCCTTAAAAAAATTATACTTCCATTACATTTTGTATTTCAAATGCTCAATTATATAGTCACTAATAAAAAAAATGTATCATGCGGACCATTTTTTTTCCTAGATTCATATCTATTTTTGACAAAAAAACAGAAAAGTTTTTGTTGTTGCCCAAAATAGAAGTTTCTAGTATATTTGTTTACGCGCGCTTTCATAACATAGACAATACAAAAAAGGTATTTTCTTGGAATCGTAATACGTTCATAATGAAAGCTTTCAACGAAGAAAGCTTCGTGTGTTTTCAGATAATATTAATTAATCCATTATATCGGATTATTTATGAAGGTAGGTTCTTTAAATAACGGTATCCATTTTACTTCCCGAGATTACAATATAATTATAATATTAAATAACATCAAGAAAACATCTCAGACATATTCCATCGAAATCCAATTTGAAGTCTCTTTTGTCTTGTCTTCAACGGAATATACATACAAAAAGAGTTAATACGTTTTTCAGTTATGTTGGTACTTTACTAAATATATACACAGAAATGAATTTGCATAGTTAGAAAATGGTAATGGGCAGGAGCATTGTAGGATGAAGAGCAGATATGCAACGCTTCTAAGTGGTGTACTAGAGAACTTAGATGTTTCGAGCCTAGCTAAACCTCACTGGATCAGTGATCGTGTTAAAAAGGGTTCCGTGATAGTTGACCTTCCGACGGTTGGCCCCTCGACAGTTGGCCCCCTCAAAGTTGATCCCCCCGATAGATAACCCGTCCGACAGTTGATCCCCTAAAGGATTATTTCTCCTGTATGTCCTCATTTGTTATGTATGAAGAGAGGATATGCGGCCGTATAACACAAGTCGATATTCTTATTGCAGGCGTCTTGAGTAGAAATCTTCAGATATCTACATAATTTTTTTTTACTAATAATAATGTCGAGTCCCTGAAGGAGTATGCAGTGAGCAGTGGGGTGCAATCCATAAACGCTGAAAAGCTGAGTATACCCAACGAAAATTAAACCGTAAGTTAAAAAATAGAAAGATTAATTAACGCTGATTAGGGGATCAACTTTCCGCAGGATCAACTGTTGAAAGGATCATCTATGGGAAAGATCAACTGTCGGAGAGATCAACTGTCGGAGGGATCAAATTTCCAGGGACCAACTGTCGGGGGGCCAACTGTCGGGGGGCCAACTGTCGGGGGGCCAACTATCAGGGTATCAATTGTCGGGTCACCGCTAAAAAGCCCCTACCGAACATTTCATAGACAGTGGTGATGACAATAATGATGCTTCATGAATTACATAGTCCGTATTTTATTAGAAAACAAGCACTTACGTCCATTTTTCCCAATCCTACTGAGCAACTGTTGAGCCGAAAATTTGCCTCAATACTGCTCAAATGCACAACTACTCTATTTCCAACACAACTCTCTATCAAATAGTGATCAAATTTATGATCAAGTTTTGGGGATCGATTCTACTGGATAAAAATAAGTTTCAGACGATACTTTTTTCCATGACAAATTCTATAGAAAATTGCATATAAAAAGTCAATCCATATGGAAACTGGTTGAAAAAAGCAGCATGTAAAGCTGCCATGACTCCGCTCAATAAAGGACTAGTTATATAAAGTGTCAACAGAGTTAAAATGTCGATCAAATATCAAACGTCATTTGGTTCGCGATCTATTTTTCGCAATCCAAATGTTGAATGACGATGATTTATTTAGCCGTTTTAGAATGTCAAACACCTGTTTTAAAAAAAATTGAAGGGAATCTAACTTATTCTATTTTTTATAAGCTACTTTTCGACTTGTTTTTTTTTTATATAGGAGAAACGTCAAATCTACAAAACTTTCTCAGCATTTGCAAAAGTCATGCTAACTTTTAACAATTTAACACATTATTAACTTGTGATTCATGTATTACAGAATTTAATAAAAAATTATGTGTATTCATAATAAATACAATATTAACTAATCTACGTTAATTTAACATTCACAGTTTTTACGTCTATGTCATTTATTGTATTAAGAGTGAACGAGCAGCCTAGGGATGATCTACGATTAAAAAAAACGCATTTAAACAGGCGAAAAGCGTTGCTCAACAAATCACTTAGCTGATTGGTGCCTCAGATTGATTATGTTATGCGTAATATGTACGTATAGAACGTGTCTACAGAGTGTATTAATTTAATCAGATAACATATTTCTTTATAACCAAATATAAATTATTGCACGACACATGCAATACCGAGTCGAGAGCCGGTATTGCACCACAAATGCAATACCGAGCCGAGATTGCACTACAAATGCAAAATCAAACCGAGATTGCACTTTCCCCCCACCTCCTTTTTGTTTACCCACCCCTCCCCCCAATATTCACTCGTCAACCCCAACTCCAACATCTAATATATTGACCATTATTTAATCTTAAGTTAGTATATATTTTCTTCAATAGCTTTGTAGTCACTTTGTGGTATTATTATCGATAATATAATAAGGATGACTTTTTTTGGACCACTGTTTTTAACATATAAGTATCAACAATCATTTTATATTTCAATAAGTATTACAACTATAATTAATCACTAATTGCTGATTTATGTTTGTAATTTGTCTATTCTTACATTATTATTTTCTACTTTATCATTTGTCCATACTTGTCTTTATTTCATGTGTACTGTTTATCCTGATCAGAAAGCTTTGCTTTCGATACATATTGATATTTTAATATTTAAAAAGTGGTGTCAACAAAACTATTCTTATTAATTTTGTATATCACTGATTAATGAACGATGATTCCGAAATCGGTAGGAATATTTTTATCAACCTCGTCTGAAATCTGTGGAAATATTTCCGCATATCGAAATTCTTTCTTGAATAGATGTTCAAATTTATTAGGCTCTCTGAGGCCTACAACTCGAAAAGTCTTGTGTAAATTTCATATCTGTACAGATCATACATCTTGGGCGTAATAAGTAAATCAATAAATCAATAGATCTTTCCAATGATGGTACAGTACGTGCACCGTATTGATAAATGTGCAAGAAGGGTCATATTGAGGAAGGTCGTAATGTATTCCTCCTTCTCGGAACCTGATTAATTAATGATAACCTTCCTATTCCTATATTGGATCCACCGTGGCTTATGTCTTGGCATTTGGCCATTCAAGGCCCTCCCATAGCCCAGATCAGAACCCCGGTCAAAGACATTAATTAGATTTTCCAAATTGGCT
Source organism: Halesus radiatus (assembly GCA_022606495.2). Lineage (NCBI taxonomy): Eukaryota > Metazoa > Arthropoda > Insecta > Trichoptera > Limnephilidae > Halesus > Halesus radiatus. Next base: position 153,877 of record JAHDVE020011948.1, read on the forward strand.
CCGTCTCACTTACAACTCATAGTATTTATGATATTCTGATAAGACTTTAATCAAAATCTGAGATCTTAAATGTTTTGTTATATTTTTATTTTTAATTAAGATAAATCATATTTAATGAGACTGAGTTAGCTCATATCATCGTGTACGATAATAATTTGAATGAGTTATAAAAAGACCCACTTATTTACAAAAGACCATAATAAACATTGTTTGTAACGGCTGCGCATATGCTGTTTCATGTATAACTTAATTTTGAATTTGTGGCCAAAATACCCAATAAAACTCAATGATATATTTTATAAATTAAAGGTTTAGTAAATATCTAGGACGAATGAGAAGTATTTTATTTATTTTCGTTTTAAAATATGAAGTACTCGTATACGCCATAAAAAAACATTTTTCATCCTTTTTCATGTTTTTAGAGGCAACTTAGAAAATTATTTGCGTGTTTATTGTATTTAAAAAAAATACCATATTTGCTATGTAAATATGATTACGTATTATAATCATATGTAAAAACAAAAGATTAAAAAAAAAACGTTTTTTTGGGTCGATATATGTACATAATCAGTTAAAAATAATAATAGCCATCTACTAAATAACCAAAAAAAATTAACTTGTAGTCCAATTTTAGATTTATTTCCGTTCCCCTCCAACTCTCCCTCTCCTCAAACAAGCCACCTCCGTAATTGATGTTCTGTTATCTTCTTTGTCTCTTATGGTTTTTTCCAATCGTACATGTAATTAGGTATTTTGTATTGTATGTTCTTATTGTTATATTGTTGTCTCCCTCTTAATATTGTTTCTCTCTTTCCCCATTTTCACCCTATATATACAGCACACTCCTGTTATATGTAGTATGTAGTATGTTCTATGTCCTGAAGACGATTCAGCAGAATCAAAACTAGTCAACAAATAAAAAAATAAAAAAATAAAAGTGGATTAAAAACAAATTGACTTGTTATTTTATACATAAAATAGTTGTAAATTGGTTAGGTAGATAATACCATTTTTAGACGTCATGTCAGCAGCAGGCTGGTAAGTTTCAGCATTAAATATTTTGAGCATGAAAACCTTTAAGTATATTAAAACTTTACTCATTCATTATTCTCCTACCTCCACATATCACTTTACCCCCTCAAAGAAGTTCATTTGATGGCGTAGTTGCAGTATTATAAGCTAAAATTGCATCAAAACCGCACGCTAAAAGCTGAGCTCCATTAGTTTCCTCACAAATTTGTGGTTGACACTTTAAACTTACTCTCTACTAAATAAAAAGTTACATATTGAGGCAGAAAATAGCTTGGACGAATACAAAGATTTTTTTTATATCGTATTAAATTTTTCTTACGATAAAGTTAAAAACATGATGAAATAAAAATGTTTTACGTTCAATTTTTTTATGCAGCCATTTTGTGGCATATTAAAATATTTTTTTTTTTTTAAATTTCGTGTAAATCAAATTTAATAATGTTATTGTTAAGTTCTGCGAGTATATTAGTTTTTCTTATTGGGATATCTATTTCAGCGTTCAAGGCCATGTTCAAGCTGTGGTTAATCTGCATTGCGACGACTAATTTATATAATTTTATTTACTCCCACCCAATTGTAATTAGGACGGGTATTCAAAATAATTATTTATTGCCGGTAAAAGCGATTTAGTTAGAAAATAATTAAAACTTTCTATTCTTTGAGGTTTTTGCATTTATAATGTATTATCCACGTGTTTAAATAATAATATTTTCCTAATTGATTTATTAAAATGTGCTATATTGTTTTGGTAGTTTGAACATACAATTTTCCTTAAGGAAACAACTTTCACAATGATAAAAACTAAAATACTTACAGAACTTAATAATTGCATGATTAAATTTAATTTACACAAAATTTAAAAAAAAAAAATTTTTTGTACGAATTAAACACCAAACTGATTAAAACAAAGTTTCTGCATCAATAAAAAAATGATAATTGCGACTTTACTCGTTGCGTTGGTGCAAAAAATTAAGTAATTTTCCTTATGAACCTGAAAATGCCCGCTAACAACTGGTATGCATGGGTCAAAATAGACCCGTACAAACCTTTGATCGATCGTTAGTCAACAGTATTTCGTTCGATATTCGCACAACCCGCGCCGAATATTCCTTAGACGCATAGAAAACAGCAACGTAGGTACACGCGTGTCCTGTATCGGCTGTAATTTTTGGACTTACTTTATTTATAGGATCGGCCCGTTTGACCCGTTTATACTTTAAGTGTGGCTTTTTTTTCCCAAAAAACGTTAATAAAACTGACATTATGTGCTCAAAATATGAAATACATATGCACATATACCACTTGAAACAATACAAAAGATGTCAATAAATATTAATCTTAAAAAAAATTATGATTTCCTATAAAACAGCATTTTCAAAATCTTTTCAATCCCACGGCTAGCAAAAATATATAACAACACAGCATTACTCTAAAGATATAAACATATCAGTAACAATACTAGCGAAAAATACTAGCGTTAAAAATAACACCATAGGAGGTCTAATTATACCACTGTTACGAAAAACAGTAGCCCAACATCATTATGTATTCAAAGACATCAAATTGTTCAATGACCTACTAACAAACATACACAAATTCCAAAATATTCAAGAAAAAAACTTTTTTTGAACACAGCATTTTAATATTTTTTAAACGAGTGGATTATGCGTATTTTTGATCAATTTAAGCAATACGAGTACATATGTTTACTATGAATGATCGCACTATTTATTTCCTTAATCGATAAAGATTAATCAAAGAAAAAAAAGCAGTTTTCATAAATATGTGTTAGTTTTTAATATGTATTAGGTTTATATCCTAGTTATAACAACTTAAGTCTAAATAAATAGTAAGACACTAGCTATAACTTTTAGTAGTAAGTCACCAACTATGAGTCATAGATGTATTCTACTAGTTAGTTATAGGTCTCAGTAGTTAAGAGGAACGGCTGCGCGGCCTGTTTCATAAAAAACTTAATTTTGGATTTTAGGACAAAATACTCACCTAAACCTAATGACATTTTTATTTTATCAAAAAGGATAGAAAATATCTAGTACGGATTGGAAGTAATTTATTTATTTTTGTTTTACAATATGAAATATAGGCCATTAAAGGAATTGATTTTTCGCGATTTTAGTCACCTTCAACAATTATTTGGTGGCTAACGGTGATTTAAAAAAAAGTCTTACCCTATCTGCTCTGAAAATATAATGAAATATAAAAAAAAATTAAAATAAGCATTATGAACGGCCTTTAGATTAAATTTAAAATTACTTATTTACGTTGGAAAACAAATTTTCCATACACAGTTTAACATATCGTCCCGGAAAAACCTTTTTTTTTGTATTTTATATTTACGTAATCATATTTACATTTTATTTTTTTAAATACGATATACCAGCAAATAATTTTCTAAGTTGCCTCTGAAATTACGAAAATTATTATTTTTTCATAATTTAAAACAAAAATAAATAAAATACTTCTCATCCGTGCTAGATATTTACTAAAACTTTAATTTAAGAAAATATATCTTTCAGTTTGGATGGGTATTTTGACCTCAAATCCAAAATTAAGTTATGTATGAAACAGCGTACCAGGCAGCGTAGCCGTTCCTCTTAATCGCTTGCTATAAGTTTTAGTTGGAAGTCAATATTTATAAATCTTACATGTAAGCTATTAGTAATAAATTATAGTTATTGAAGAAAATAATATTAACATAACCTAACTGAAAGATGAAACCGGACAAAAGGACATAAAGTAAAAAGATTTCATGCGACTAAAATCTTTTTAGTTTCTGTCCTGTGGTCCTTATTTTCTTCAATGATTAAATATTACAATAAGGTTTTTAAATCTCAAAAAAAAAAAATTAATAATAAATTATAGATGTTAAGTATTAGTTATACGTCTAAGGGATGTATTATATAAATTATTTGTAAAGCGCCCTTAGGTGATTTTGCAACGAAAACGGCCCCTATTGTGAAATAAAAAAGAAAAACGCCCTATTTAAATTGGGGGTAAAATATACTTGTCGCTTGCATTAATGGGCTTAGGAAGAACGCTTCCAATATAGGGTTAATGTGTTAACAACGTCATTTGAACAAAACTCTGTACATGGCGATACAATGTAAAACGTTATTTATATTTATTTGGTTACATTGAGTATGCATCTGGGAAAAGAAAGTAGGAAGCATTATTGATGTAGGAAGACATTCTTCCTTAGGAAACGCTACACAATACGAACGGTAACGTTCAGAAGTGCACTTAACCCCAGCCGATAAATTACGAGCATTATTTATAAGGTGCTCAGAGGTGCGGTTCTAAACATATTTCACTATACTTTCCAGCACTGGGTTAAATTATTGTTGAATGGTGCCGTGAAGGCAAAGCAGTAAACATAATATATGTTTGTGGTTTTAAAAATGGACATCTCGTAAGTAACGCAGAACATTCCGTATAATATTACGACTCACAATGAGGTAACAGGTTTTTTTTAATAGTCAATAATTACTACTCTCCGATGGTTTTATATAGGTTTAGACTCGACGACCTCCGTGGTTAAGTGGTTACGATCCTTCGCTACGATCTCGGAGGGCGCGGGTTTAAATCTCGGCGTGGAATGTACATTATATTTGATTAATTTATGTTATTTCACAACTTATTCATATAAAATAACATATACTGTATTTGCGGCATGTTTCAGAGTGGTAGATACTTTCAGTATCGTCCTGGTGAAAGACCACCATTCAGAATCGAAAAGTTGCTTGAAATGGATTTTTTTAATATGAATACCGCACAAGAGTCCCAACAGCTCATAACCGTCTGGAGCCAGTGAGACTATGGCATTATATGTTCTGAGTCTGAAGGTATTGGGGAGGGGAAGGAGAAGTCTATTCAGATCTGGTCACCAAACACGACTCAAAGCCATTTCAAGCAACGCTTGAATTCTGAATAGTAGTTTTTCACCAGGGCGATACAAAAAAATATCTTCCAGTCTGGAACGTGCGCAAATATAGTATATATTATTTTTAAATGAATTAATTGTGAAACAATACAAATTAATTAAATTAAATTTACTTGTGCACCTTCGGATTCGTAGTCGAGAGCCTTACCCCTCGACCATGGAGGCCGTCAACCTTTAGCAGTGTTTGGCGACCAGATCTGAATATCAAGGTACTTCCCCACCTTCCCCCTCCCCTCACCCAACCGACATCCTTACAACATATAGTCTCATCTGCTCCAGACGGTCGCGATTCATGTTTATTTTTCACATAAAAAAATATTAAAATGGTGGTATTTACCATTTACCAAGGTTTATTCACATCTACCAGCACCGCACAGTATAGAACATTACAATACAAACACGACAACATTAGTTACATACGTTATCTTTGAAAACTTTCTTATTACAACGTACGTAAGCGTAACAACGTATCCGCACATGCACGGACCAACAACGCCCGAGATTGTCGGCTAGAATATTTAGACTTTGCTGGTGGCCAGTGACTGGCCACTAGACGTCTGCGCCTGCGCAGTTAGAATTAACTGATGTCGTTAACACCGCCGTCTTCGTCACATGGTGTCATTAGATACAGGTATTGTTAAAACTGAGAAGATAAATAATGATAAATTAATTGAATTGATCACGGAAAATAGGTTATAAAATAATAATAAATATGGGAATAGGATTATACAATCCTCAAACATGTTGCAGCTGACGCTCACGCTCAATTGACAGTTCATTTGACAGCTGTACTCGCGTGTATTCACATCTACTGGTACCGAGCAGTGCAGAACGGTGCACCACAGATACAGCAGACTACAAAAAAAAACATAAAGCAAAAGTCCCGATAAGTTAATTTTTAGTACTTCTTCAATAAATGCAAATCATTTTGTGGCATTATTTTCATTTTAAATAAATATCTACATTTGTCGTATTTTAGTAAAATACACCATATACGTATTTAAGTGTAGTATACATTTTATCCTATCGAGGGAACCATCGATTTCGAAACATGTAGATGTTTATTTATTAAATAGTGGTTAATTAAAATAATTTTTATTATTTACTAGTAGTTTGACTGACTGTCGCATTTCTCTCGAAATCTTGTTATTGTAATTATTCAGAATAGGTTCTTAGAAATCTGTATAAAATAAAATGTTTATAACAAAATAAAATATTTAAAATTTGAATATTTCGTAATAATCAAAAACAAACAATTAAAAAATTCTATTTATATTAGTATATTTTAAAAAAATCGTAAATAAAAAAAGTAAATCTTTAAACAAAAAGTAATATTTCTCGATAATTTTTCACAAAAACGTGTGAAAAATATTGAAATTCGTAAAGAATGCAAGGCTGATGTAATCGTAATGAGTAAGATTAAGAAAGGGACGCTTAGATGGTTTGGGCATGTGGAGGGAATGAATGAAGAAAGGAGTGTAAGAAGAATGTATGACGCGAAAAAGAAGCCGGGGACGCCCGAGGAAGACATGGCACGATCAAGTGAATCAAATACTTGAGTCGGGCCATGTCAGAAGTCGAAATAATAGAAGAGAATGTATGAGACGATGTATGAATGTGAATGAAGCAAGAAGTGTATGCCAAGATCGAGTTGTTTGGCGGTCCGTCCTCTCTGCCTACCCCTGCGGAGAAACACCGTGATGGTTAGTTAGTTAGTTAGTGTTTAATTGGTAGATCTCCATTTAAAAATAAAATAAAATTAAGTAAATCATGTTATTATTAAGTTCTGCTAATATTAAAACAATTAAAAAAATTCTTTGTTTTGAAAAAAACAGCTTTCAACTGTAAGAACTTCACAAAATAGAGAATTTTTAATTATCATTAATTTAATATCTTTTAATTAAATCATTTTTAACACCGTCCAAATAAAAATTAGGTATGAGTTAATAAAATCATATAAGTAAGTTGTCTCAATGTTGCCTAATCACATTTTAAAAATGGTTTCGAACTTCGAAACAGCTGTAAAAATAATTAATGACTAAAATCCTTTAAAATAATTTTATTTAAAAACACAAACACTTTATTTTACTGAGCCAATTTATTTTAATCGCCAAAACTGTTCTATTTTAATATAATTTCATTATTTTAAATTAATTTATGTTTTATCAGTTTTACCTTTGTACCTAACTGCTCAAAATTTTGTAGTTATATCTCTTCTGTTTTTTTCAGAGATACATAGTTTATCTCGGTTCGGAGCCCCTACCCACCCTTATTCTATTGTAATGTTTTTTCATCCCCTGGCCAGTAATTACATTAGCCCCAACACTGGGCAGGAGCCCGTTCAAGATAAACGTTCAAAGCCCGAGTATTTAATCTGCCCGCTAATCTTACAATGCGGCTCCGCTATTTATCCGCGGTCAGATGTCAGACTGGTCGTGTGTGAAATGGGGAATAAATTGAAAGAACCTTTACCTGAAGATAATTAAAAAAAAAATACCGTTTTAAAAATTACGAAAAAAAATTCTTAAAAACGAACTAAAATTACTGCTAAATGCAAAGAGAGAGAGAGATCTGTTTTAAAACCATATAGTTAGTTCACTTTTATTTTTGAACAATGTAACCGAGTAAAACACTGGACTTAGTAAACTAAGTAAACTACAATATACAAGTTCTGTTCTTCTCCAGAGTTGGTCCGGTTTTTTACGGTAACAAATAAAAATGTATATTTAATCATATAATTGGAGTCTGCTATCACCATAATAAAGCTGTTCTGCTCTTGCCATATTGCAAAAAAAAATTATACTTGTGTACGTTGATGAAAAGATGCATGCACCTATTCGTTCTAATGTAACGCTAATATTTGTAAGATTATTTTAATTTTTTGTTATGATAAAATATTGTTGAACTAAACTCCTGCTGACAGGCTATTTGCAGTGGCTTAGAGTGTTCTAATTCAGATGGCGTGAATAATAATACTAAACAATAAAATAACTCGTAAGATTTTAAGAACTGGAGATTTTATTTTGCTACATTTCAACGTAATATTAAGTAGTTGTCCTCTACCTTCTCATCACTAAGATCGAAATCTTTCTTCCAATTCCAAGATGATACGCCAGCGTTACTAAAATATTTTATTTACGCATTCCCTGTTCAAAGGTTTTGAATATACGTTTGTACGGTTTTAAACGTGCTAAAATATGCATTAAAATGTTGAATAAATACATGTCAACTAGAAATAACTAAACAAAATCATTACTTTAGCCTATTTGAATCATACTATATCTCTGTAGCACCTTTCTTAACTATTTATGAAGAAAAAAAAATAATTACATCCGAAAAAATTCACCAATTTTGAGACATATTATTTAATTGAATACATTTTAAATCCTCTGCAAATTATATAATAATATATGACAAACATGAGAAAATACACAAACACATTTAACGAAAATTTGATATCTCGATCTGGATAAAAACAAAAGGAACAGAATTTTTCTTAAGATAATTACACCAAACCAAACATAATTGTATTTTTCGTGTTTTGCTTTAATAATATATTTTTTTATTATTCTTTATCATAATTGTGTAATCATTTCACAATAATACTATATAATAAATACGTGAACACCTCAGTACAGGTTCTCCAAGTGAGGCGTTCACGATACCATATTAAATTATTATTTTACAGTACACATACACGTCATTAATTCTGTGTAATAAAATATTGCATATATTATAATAATTGTCAGAAAATAAACAAAAACCAATCAATAAATTGATAGCTAAACCTAAGGACCGGTATTGTGCCACGGATATATTGAAGATTACAAAGCCAGGTAACGTTAGTTGCCATCTTGGGTATGGTTGCTGATTAGATTAACAAAATACTCACGCTGTCTCAAATTGAAATTATTTTTATCTAGGTCAATCCAAGGGATAAAGATCCATGATTAAGTGAAACGTGATGCCCCAAAAGGTACAAATTATCCCATCGTGTTAAAGTGAACATTCTATTTTTGAGAAGACCGGTTTTATGAATGTTCGCCTCCTTAAATTAAAAGCACTGTTGCAAACAGCGACGACGGAGGGAAAGATAATGGTCAAAGGTCAGTCAGATAATACGCACTGAACAGATAAATCGTTAGAAGTGTGTTGTCAAGCGTGTCTTTTATGCTAAAATTACGCACATTTTTTTTTTAATTTTGGCCTGCCTGTGAGGCCTAGGTGTCGAAATGTCATTTGTAAATTAGCGACATCGGTTTTCTTTCAGATCGGTATGGATCAATCATTTAGGAATTATCTGTTCCAGTTCAAATATATGTAATTTTTTTAACATCCGATAATAATTTTTGTTTGCATTTTGAAAGTATGACGATGAAAACGACAAATGCATAAATTGCTTGTAGGTTTGCAATTTTTGTTATTTGTTTTCAGCAGATACTTGAATTTATATAACGGAGATTATAAAAAAAAACCTTTCTTTTCATACATTTTTCCGAACGAGTTGTCCGGGAAGGACAACATTACTAAATACTATATTATATTACAAGTTACTGACTTTTTGTTTTCTCTTGTTGTAGGAATGAAGCCCAGGATGAAAAACCATTTCCGAGCTCACCAACTCTCCGTATGGCTGCGCCTCGTGCCGGAACTGCATCGCGCCGGGATGGAGGACGTCGTGGCACGTCACAATCTCTTCCGGAACCACAATGACGCCGATCTGTACGACGGCGTTGTCCGGCCGGACCCGCTATCGAGGTCCCTCCCCTACGAGACGTCCACCGACGTCTTTAGGCGCCAGCAGGTTATCGCCAACAACACCCTCTTCGTAGACGTCTTCCTAACGACTGCCGATACCGTCGTAACGACCTGCGTCACGGTGCTTCCTGGCACGCTGCCAGGAGGAACGAATAATGCCACTAACGACCCACTAGCTAGTCTGGAAGCTGCCGGATACGCAGCTTATTCCACCGCACTCAGCGTCACTATCGCAATAGGCTGCTCATTACTAATCCTCAACGTGCTCATCTTCGCCGGAGTGTACTACCAGAGAGATAAGAGCAGACTCGACTCCAAGAACATATCGCATTACAACAAGTCTAGTTTCGATCCACTTTCTGAGAAGCACAGCCATTACCATTTGGATCATGCGCCGAATGCGAGCGTTATTGTCGACGTCGAAACGCAAACTCATAAACACAGCAAGAAGAAAAACATGGGATCTCAAAACGATCCTCACATTACCGACGTGAACTTTAAAGGACAACATCTTTGCGGGAATTCAAACATGCAAATTAACAGCGGAGCTTTGGTGAAAGCACCCCCGTCGAGCCCTAACGTAATGATGGGCAACAGTCTGACCCTCCCGCATAAGAGCAGAAGCGCTCAAAAGAGCATGAACACGCAGATGGGTCATCAGAATTTGTCTTCGGTTGCAACCCTTCCTAAGAACAGCTCGGTTCACTTTCAACAGCAGCATTTGATCAATACTTCCAACATGATAGCTGAGATGCATCATCACGGAATGCTGTTGCCTCCCAATGGATCAGCCACGATGCATCTCAGCATGCCTCCCTCTCCCCCGATGCTGAGAAGGTCTGACAGTCCCCCGATCACCCAGAGCTTGAGGGCTACTCACGGAACCTTCAAGAATTCTAACCCCAACTCCAATGGAGACCAACACAGTGTTCCTCACGCTGCCATGAGTGAAATGAGAGTGTGATACCCACATAACTAAGACGGTGAAGTTTCAATTCAAACTGTGAACTATCGTAGAAGCGCATTATAAAAATAATATGGAGAATTAATTTGGAGAACTGGAACAAAATATAAAGTGATATTGTTACTCGATGTAGTTATAAATATTAATAACACTATTCATAAATTATACCAAAGTATTTCAATCGAACATTCTAAATGGGACATCTTCCAACTTTAAATCCAAAGTTTATCAAAACGTTAAGCATTTTTGATCACTTACTGTTAAACTCTTCTTTATTGATGAACTTGGATTTGGACGTAGGCACGTAACCTGTCTTTCTAATGTTTTGGTTATCGTTGTTATTTAAGGAGGGAATTTTAAGAAAAAAAATTGATCAAAATTCTTAAAATTAATATTATGTAGTATCGTAATCAATGTCTTCACTCAAAAGTATCTTTTGTTATTACAAAATAATCCATACGTCAAATACACGATAAATTATTTGAATTTAAATTGATGGTCTGATTTTATAAGAAATATTTCTAATAAGATTGTAAATAATATAGGTAGAATACGTAATTAAAATAAAGTCAGCTTAATGACAATTTTACTCAAGTTTTTAGTAGATATTTTAGAATCAGCGATTTAAAAAAATCTACATAATTTCAAAAGACGCGTTTTCACAATAAAATGTCATTTTTATATCGAAAATATGATTGTATTTTTACGGTTTTCAGAAATTGTAACCATAAAAAAAACTACCTATTTAAAAAATTCAATTTATTGTTAGGTATAATAAATTTCAATTCATAATGGAAAACTTTCAAGTGGATGTCATAAATTTGTAAATAAAATTTTAATGTAATATTGTTTTGAGTATGTTGTAGGTTAATTGATATGTAAAATAATTAAATTATTTGAGAAAATTAATTAAACAGTATTTTCATTGAATAATATTGCCAGGAAAGAATACAAGTAAATACAAAGTAAACAACAGGAAATGGCGATATTTCGGAATTTCATTTCAGGACTTCCATCTCGACATGAAAGGGTTTTAAAAAAACAAAGGATAAGGCAATGTGGAAAAATAATACACAAAGGTGGCTAAAGTGTGTATTTGGTTGTATTTACGATGAGTTTGTTACATTTCTAAAGGACTGGAGCCTGTGATGAGTAAAAAGGATTATTTCAGTATTTCATGGTTGTATTTAGACATTATGAACAAAGATCTCTTGAGGTGATTTTTCACAAAAAGGTACTATACACATTATCCAATTATTATTATTAAGACTTGACACTATTCTCCAAAGAACAAAGCTTCTAGAGTAGAAATGGCAAAACGTTGCTAAGGGATTAATTTTTGGAAACTTGGAAATTTTACGGAAAATAATTCATAAAATTTAAAATATGTATACAGTACTCATCTCCTCAAAAATGCTTCATTTTTAACTTGCTATATAACATAATTTGTGTGAACTTTTTTTTTTTATTTTGAAAATTTTTGAAAATGGCCTTAAACGCCGAAACAGCTGTCACAATAATAACAACTAAAAATATTTGCAGAAATTAATAATAACATTATTAAAGTTGATGAATATTAATTTTTTTTAAAATTAAATGGAGTTCTACGAATTAAACACAAATTAATGAAGTATATTTGTTTGGTAAAAAATGATCCTTCACCTTTAAGCGCCCTCTCCTATAGATTTTTAAAATTTGATATTATATTTCCTAATTAATATTATAATAAAGTTCATTTAAACTGATTGATATCAGTTTGTCATCGGGCTCTTAGTAATATTATCAATATTATTAATATTGTCAATATTAAAAATTTTAGATGGATACATATACGTTTTTATTATTTCGTTTTTTTAGTGAAAATATTAAAGTTTCCGAAAATAAAAACAAGGTTATTAAAAAAACATCAAAAATAAAAAAGCGAAAAAAATTACCATGAAAATCTGAGGAAAAGAAAGAAAAAAAACGATTAACACAAAAAATCCTTTTCATGTAACAATTTTTTCAACATACATCTTATGAAATTTTGTTTACAATTTTTTATTAAACGGGGTAACGTATTGTAAATTTTTGGGACAAAGTATTGTAAGGTTCTTTAACCGCATTTATGTAAGCATCTAGGAATAACATGTTTATCTCTTGCAGTTAATCTTGTGTTATGGGCATGTACCACTATTTTGTTGTATTCAGTGTGAGGTCTGCGAACTGCTGACTCACAATTTTAAGCCACAATATAGCACGAACAGATAATAAGTTTACAGATGGATGACTATATTAAGACAATCTTCCCCTTGCAGACTGCCGCCCAAAACAACTCCGAGGAGCTGCACTCGTACCAGCCATGATTACGAATCCATGAAGTGCGGCATCTTCCTCTGTTTCGTCATTATGCAATTTGACCTTGGATAATCAATGATGTATTTTTGTTTTATCATTCCGTATTATTAAAATTAAAATTAAAAAAAAAAAAAGATTTTTCCAGTAGTACGTACTTATGTACAAATTTTCTGAGGGGCTTTTTTAAATTTTTGATTTAAACTATACAATCGCAATGTATTATAAGGGTTATGGTACTGTGCCTGTCCCACTAGGAGAACCTGTGTTGTGAGCAGGCAATGTTGACAGTTTAAAAAGTTTACAAATTTTACAAAGTGAACAAAATTTACAAAGCTTAGAATGTTTCTAGTTTACAGTTTACAATAATGTTATGGTAAAAAGTTTGAACTATCAATTAAATATTGTACTATATATGGTGATCTGTGTTGGCTAGTGATCCAAATCTTTGTGTCCAATTATTATTTGTTTTCAGTTTAATGGCCAATAAGACGTTGATAGCTTTGTTGCAAAGTATCTCAGATTTATTTAGTCAAATGCTGTTTTAGCGAAAGGGGTAAGTAAGAGATTAAATTTATAGAAATAAAAAATAGAAAAAAAAGGCTGATATATTTTTAGCGTAAAATATCAGAAATGATAAAATATCATAAGTAGCAGTATTAAATGTCATAGAATGATCGTATTTCATAAATAACATATTCTAATAAAATAAACTATTTTTCTTAGAACCTGCTATAAAATAATACACTATATCCAGTTCTATTTAATAGCTTCTAAAGAAGGGAATATCTTGTTTTTCATAAACATTTTAATGTGAAGGACCTGTTTCTTTGTTTGGCCAAATAACAATAATGGTTTAGGGCTTGTTTATTTCTTCCGCATTTCAGGGGGAGGAATTATAAAAATGTTTCACAGAAATTCGGCACAAAAGTGTTGTTGAAGGCTTTGTTTACGGTACAAAGAATTTTGAAGAATAACATTCATGAAAAAACCCATAAATATCACAGAAATTATAGCAAAAAATCTGCCCATTGTTTTATAAAACAAATAATTCTGAAACGTTTTCTAGCGTGAATTTGTAAGGGTAAATGGAGAAATTTTCAAATTATCCTTTTCTAAAACTTCTGTCAACATCACTGGCAATTTTCTATCGATGAAAGAAAGAGAAAATTTCTAAAATGAACGTATTTGGAAAACGCCACTTTTTATAGAAATCATAATATGCTGAATGTATCGAACGTGTCTACAAAGTGGATTAATTTAAACAGATAAAACATATTTCCTATAACCAAATATAAATTATTACATAAGACGTGCAATAACCAAGCCGAAAGCTGGTATTTCACAACTCCGAGCCAAGAGCCTATATTGCACCACAAATGCAATAATAGCAACTCCATATTGCATCACAAATATATTACATATCCGAGATTTCACAACACATTACTTGCACATAATGTTCAGCTGCGCCGCGAACACTATATAAAGCGTATGCACAGCGGTATGTTTTTTTCTTTTCACTTCAGCCGCAGAATGGACAACATGTCCTTGGATACCGACAAGAATGGTCTTCTACATCCAGCAACCACTGACGTCACCATCCGCTACCTCAGCGACTGACCATACTGGCTGGTGCCATAAGTCAAGTACGCTCGGAGCGACAACATCTCCATTGGGAAACTACCGAAAGCCTTTCTCAAGAGGATTCGCAAATCATAGTCGTGCGTCCCTGTGCGCTGGTGCCAAAATATTTACATTATTTTTCTTGTGCGAGTCCTTCACGTCTCGAACATTGAAGTTGCTTATTGTAAGCAGTGCCTCAATTTTTAATAAAGCAATTAGTAACATCAGTTCTCCCCAACTTTTCGAATGATCAATCTGAGCCACCGATCAGCCAAGTGTTTTGTTAAGTATTCGCTCTATTTGACTGTCTCGAAACATGTTTTATCTGTGAACTTCCTAAATTGTTTATGAAGGACTCGCCCACTTCTATGGAAAATATAATTGTACCCCCACACGTTCATGGTCAATAAAAAGACATCAAAGTAAAAACTTTCAATGTTAAATTAACATAGACGAGTTATATTTCTATTTATTATGAATACATATTATTTATCTTAAATATTCTAATACAAACACCAACATTTTATATTTAAAAACGTATATGTTAAAAATAAAGTGTTAGTTTGACTTTGACTAAAATACCGCGAAAACGGAAGTAGACTTTTTTGACGTTTGTCTTTCGTGCGTTCTTTCAATTTTCAATCAATAATTGTAAATAATATTTTCATCGTCGCTGTCTTCATATTTGCTGTCCATACCGGCTGTTGGTATTATCGCTCTCCATATTTAAAATTGTCAATACACAATAGGTTCAAAAAACAGTTCGCGAAACGAATGACGTTTGACCATAGATATCTATGACATTTGACGTTTACGCTGTCATTTGACACTCCGTTGACACTTTTTATAACTAGTCTTTTACTGAGGAGAACTTTAATCCACGAAAATCGATAACTTAAGATGATCGTAAGTTTGACTGAGAATTTCGTTGGGAAAGGTGAATTTGTGCATTTGAACAGTGCTGAGGCAAAATTTTGGCTCAGCAGTTGCTCAGTAAGGTTGGGAAGAACGGCCGTAAGTATACAAAGCAGTAGGTGTAATAAAAATCAATGCAGATAAGATAATTAGATGGTTTGTAACCATTGAACAGAAAATCCCCAGAGACATGGTCGTTACCGATTTTGATGAAAGCTGATGTCTTTGACTCTTTGATTCTAGTTGTTCTGTATTTGAAAATAAATGACGGTCCTCATAATACGCATTCTATCTCTCTTTGTCAAGGTCAGACATGTGTTTTAGAAAGAGAGAACTCCAGATCTCACTTTACATCATATTCTGATAGTAGACCGAAAATGTTTTTACATCAGACCTTTCGGCTCCAAGGCCTCAGGCAGCCAATTATAAATGGTTATTTGAAAATGTGATTTGAAAATATGGTAATGATTACACAGATATACCCGAAACACATATTATTTACAAACATATTGTTATTTTATTTATTATTCACCCAACTCACCGAAACTCGATGCCTGTAAAAACACGATAGTGCGATAATGATATTGTTCGTTTGCACGATGGCCAAAGAAATGAAGATGTTAAAATGTTAAAAATGTCACCAAAAAAAAGGTTCAAAGGCGTCAGTTGCCTTAATTAAAATTTTATTTAATTAATTCTACTTATGAAAACATAAAAAAAAAATGATCTATCTTTATAGACATTTCAAATGGAAATTCAAATGAAATTTACCGAATTTCAGACAATTTATATTTAATATGTATAAATTTATGTATATTGCATAATATAATATATAACAAAAATTCTACTTAGGCAAGACCAGTGCATGACCATACTTGTATATTAGTTGGTGGCAGTAAAAAAAAATTTTATGGAAACAATATATATATTTTTTTTACATTTGTATAAATAAATATATGATATATAATATTTACATTTATTTCTATATTCCCTTTACAAATAAGGCGAGTTTTAACATTAGGTTCTAAAGAAATAACATTATAGATTGTAACAGAAAACAATATTTTAATATAGTCTAGTAACAATAATCATTAAAAAAATATATATATACATATATTTTCTTGTTTATTTTAATATTTTAGTTGTTATTCGAAAAACTTGTATTTGTATAAATACGTGGATATTGAAAATAAGTTAAACAAAAAAATATGTAAGTTAAATAATAAAATGGGGAGTTATAGCGCGAAACGGTTTTGGTTTTTATGCAGTTTTTACAATATTTTTGAATGTGTTTGAAGACGATATGTTTGGGAACTTGATTCTGTAGATAGAAAATTATAAATTTAAATTAAAAGAGCAATAAAAAAATTCATGTCTCTGCCCAAGCGTAGTTTTTGTTTTTTGAAAATCGTATATATTTCGGGAAAATATATACGTTTGAGTACTTTCTTTATATAACATTATTTAAAGTATTAATTTTTGAGACGTTTCAAGTGGTTTAATGTAAGTATTATAAATACCTTCCTGACCCAAACCATTTATTCCATAAGATACTGATGATTTGCAACAATTCATGTTACTTTGTTAATTAAATGTCTAAAAATGTAAATTAAAAATCTTAATTCACTAACAATCTTTTCTACATGATTTAGTCATTTGAGTTGGCTATTTATTAGAATTTCTAAATATTTAACCTAATTTTGTACAATTATACCATGACACCGAGTTGCAAGTATTGTTGTGGTATCTTATTATTAGATTAAGTTAGTATAATTGAAATAGTTTTTTCACAGTTCGGAGTTAAAAGGTTTTGATTGAGGCAATATTTTAAAATGTAGGTGATATGTTTAATGACTTAGATCCAGCATTTAAAATGTACTGTGTATCAGCATATGAGAAATGTTTTACATTAACAATACATAGATTATTAATATGATAATGAAGAACAACAAAAGGCCGATAACTGTTCCTTGTGGAACCCCACGTTTCACAGATTCTTGTTTACTAATATTACCATCAATTTATGTACATTAACGGTGATGAATTAGGTAATTTTTTATTCCGGACTAATAATTATTTTTAATTTATATATTACTAAGTTTTATAATTAGAGCATTATGATTAACATTATCGAATGTATTTTTCAAGAATACGAAAAAAAATGGTTTTTCATATTTGGGTAAAGATTAGTATATATTTTTGTTAGATAAAATAAGGCATCATCTGTACTTAAGACGTGATTTAAAACCATATTGATCTCGTTTATCACTTTCTAAGCTGGCAATTTACCAGTATCTCGTTATCGTCTTAAAATTATAAATGAAAAGAAGTCTATAAAGATAAAAGTTTACTTGAAAATATATGAATATGCCAACAAAAATATTTGACCGAAAGTGTGTTTTAAATTATAAATTACTCTATATTTACTCAGGGTGTAATCAAATCTCCAAGATGAATTTGTTATCAATTATTTGATCATTTTGATTTGATTGATGCAACATTTTCATAAATCTATTTACATGAATGATAAACCGTAAAAGTCAACATACTAGTTTGTAAACTCTTTGCCTGGATATCAATGGCTGCCTTGAATATGTTATTGTTCTTTTTGTGGAAGGCTCCCACCTGACGCTGTCATACAGAGATTGGCGATTTTGTCATGAAGCTAGAAGCTATCTTCTAGTCCGTAGGGATGGTGTATCATTTGAGGTGTCGAATGCCATAGACAAGACTGGGAAAAATACTTAAATCGTTACAATTTCATTGAAAGCAACACATATGAAAGCCAATATTCCGAATGACGAAATTCCGGAACCCATGTTCCGGAAAGAAAAACACCGAAAATTTTACTGATTTCTCATCGTACTAATAACATGAATTTCATTAGAGGCGGTAACGCAATTGCATCCAAGTTTTCATAATATTAGTCATTCAGAATTTAGATTTTTGGGAAGATTTTCTTAGGGATCGTTACCTAAACCCAATAATTTTGATTCTAACATGTAGATAAAAGTTTTTTTAAAATATTATATTTAGTTCCTGCCTCTCAACTTTACGTTTATTTTATTTGCAAGTAAACGAATGATTTTCCTTTAAAAAAATTATGAAACAGTTTAATACATCTAAAATTGTTGTGTTTTCACGAAGGTATCATTATAAGATAAGATTATAAAAATTCTTCATTATGAAATAAAAAAATAAATAGGGACTGAGGACTGACTACAAGATATCCGTAGAGTAATGGGCTGAAGTGGTGGAATATATCGTGAAGATAAGTATTATATATTATAGTAGGTAAGTACGTAAAACTATCAAACAAAACTTGGGGAAACGTCCCTTCCCCCTTAGTAAATATTCGGAAAATGTACTACTACCGAAATAACGAAAGTATCACAGGAAAATAACAACTGATAGAAGAAGGATAAAATGAAGAAGCTGTGATTGAAAGAAGACGGAGGATGGGAAGGAAAACGTGTAAGATAGGTTTGGAGGTACATGGCAATCATATTGTTTGACTAAGCAAAGAAGCAAAGACTAAGACATTTCAAGGTAAAATACGACTCTGATCGGCAGTCTCTTGAAAGGGCATTGTTGTGGGATTTTTCCAGTCTAATTAATAATAGATATTTAAAAAAAATTTATTAAATAAACTGTTTTATTTTTATTTTTTGAGACATTTTTTAAATTTGTCTTGCCTTCCATGGACAGCCAGGCGCATCAACCCATTAATCCTGGAGGAGCTTGGCATCCAGAATAGACTATCAACTATCCTCAGATTCTTTAAGCATGTTGCTCGATAAACCAAGAACTCCAATCTAGTGAACCTCCTAGTTACTAGCAAAAGTTCAAGGCAGAAGAAGCAGAGGAAGGTCGCCGATACGTTGGAGTGACTAAATTTCGCAGGCGTCCGGAAAGGCAAGATCGCGAGGAGTGGAGGAGCCCTGTACGCCAGGGGGATTGGAGTGGGGATCACGATCCTCAGCAATGAGAAAGCGACTCAAAAAGAAGCACAATGCAAATTAATATTAGGGGGATTTTATTTGATCAATAAATATCATAACTTTATACTTAAATTGTACATTTTGAAGGTCCCCATAAGGACGTCAACAACGAAAAATTTTAAACATTTCAACGATCCAAGTATCCAAAAAATCTTTTCAAAAATATTATAGTCAATCATCTTAAAAATGGGGAAATGGTTATAACTCCTCATGATCATAATACCAAAACAAAGCAACTAGACAAGATAAATATACCTAAATGCAATACTACTTTTGGCCAAAAAGCTCTGAATTTTTAGCTGTTAAATTATATAACAAACTCCCACTTAATATCAAAAAAAGTAATTCTATTAATACTTGTATTAAGTCCAGCAAAACTTGGCTTAAGGAATTACCAGAACACGAACTGACTACTATTCTCAAAAAAACGTCATATAAGTAACTGGAAAGACCCTACCCTAACCATGAAGTTGAAATATAGAAGTCGTTGAAACCCCTTAATGTAAAACCTGGTCCGCCTCAGCACAGGATCACCTAGTGAGGAGAGCTAGAAAAAAATTATATAATATATGCTTTTTTAATATTTATTCCTTACCTTTAAATATCAAAATTATATAGAAACTAATAATAAAAATAAAAAAAGAGCGCGTAGAATGATATACTAGAATATAGGCAAGAATATACTAGATATTCTCAGAATTTCTTTAGCTGAGAAAATAAAGTACCATGTGTCATAAATTCGCCATCAATATTCGATCTGTGATTACAGCAATCTGAGTTAAATTTCCAGCCTAACCATTAACCCTTTTTTGTTTTGTTTTTTGTAGCAGGTAATTTTACAAGAATAAAAAAATTAATTTTGTTCAAAAGATTTATAATCAATGAATGTATTAAAGATAATTGTATTTATTTTTTGACATCATTATTATTAAATTAATCAGAATTACTTTGTTTACACCGCTGTCATTAATATATATATATATATACTCGTAAATAGCTACATGTTTCGAAAGTGAAACTTTCCTCATACAGTATACTAAAAAAAAATTACAAGTATAAACAAATGATAAACATATAAAATAATAATGTAAGAATAGATAAAATACAAATATAAACACAAAAGTAACAATAAGTGATGAAAGTAAAAAAATATTAAAATATTAACATATTATAAAATTATATGAAAAGTGTTAATAGTCAAGTTTTTTAAAAAGCTATCTCTTAAGTTTATTTTCAGATTAACAAATATGTTTAGAGTATCATTAAAATAAATATAAATACTTAATAACTGTTATTATTTTATTTTTTATGCCTTGTTGTTTTCTTAATTTTATTAACAATAAAAATATTTTTTTGTTTTTTAAATTTCTAATGTAAAATTATTAGTTATTATTTTAAAATCATTTATTCTTATTAATTAATTTTTGACGTTTTTACTTAATTACTTACCTAATTTCAAAACTTACTCTTAATTTTGTGTTTATGTTTGAAATTTGTCCATTCTTACATTATTATTTTCTATGTTTATCATTTGTCTGTATTATAATTTTTTAGTATACTGTATATCTTGATGAGGAATGCTTCGCTTTCGAAATATGTTGATACATTATAAATTATATGTATTAAAAACAGTGGTGTTGACAAAGTAATTCTTTTTTAATTTAGTTGTTTTTTTCACGTATAAATAAAATAAATTATATTAAGTGAATATTTCTCATACGAATGTTACTCATTTCTCAAAATCCCTTAAACAGGATCATTACCAAATTATTATGAACATCGTCAATGATTGAACATTATGATTTCCATTAAAAACGAAGAATAATTGATTAAAAAACGTCAGTTATCTTTAAAATAATAAATTTATTTTCCTGATATGAACAAAACAACAAACAAGCCATTACTGTCAAAGACCCACGGAACAAACAACCTCCGCTGTTTCATCGAACGTCGAAAACAAGCGCACCTACTAAGAATTTAATATCGTAATACGTTCAAGAAAATATATACTCGTACGTCACACCGTATAATACAATGAAGCTGCAAACACCGGGAATATGGAAAACACATTGAAATTTCTATGAGCATCTTCAACCGGAGTAAAGGCATTGAAAATGTATTTGCTCATCATATACGTATGTATGCGAGAATATGCGCATATGTATAGATTGTCGCCATCGTAAAATATGATTATGGGCACTTTTCAGCATGTTGACTCCCGTCTTTGGAAAAGGGGGAAACGACAAATCAGCTTTCGACAAAATGGTATAAGAAAAAGTGACTTCAACCAGAAAAGGATATTCTGAATTTGTTGGAGAAAGGTGTTACTAAGTCAGCTATTTCCAACCCGGGGTACGCGAACCACTAAAATAACGCTAAATTTAAAAAAAAACTCATCGGTCACTCGGTAAATTGAAAAATTATTTGAAATATACTAGAAGCATATAGCGCTGGAGGGGTACTCAAATTAAAATTTATGTATATATATATATATGTATATATATATATATATGTATACGTGTTTTTGCTAAACTAACAACCTACGGGGAGGAAGGACTTGAAGGTGTAAAACAATATTAAAAGAACACGATGTTGATTTTATTGCGTGGATTATTTTGTAGATTAAAAAAAAAATTAATGTAAATCAAATTTAATAATGTTATTATTAATTTCTGCAAGTACTTTTAGTTTTTATTATTGTGACAGCTTTTTAGGCATTCAGATCCAAACTAAAAATACTTGCAAATAACTAAATAATAATATTATTAAATTTGATTTTAATTAAACTTTTAAGAAATTAAATGAAGTTTTACGAATTAAGCACAAAAAAATAATAATATTTTAGAGATTCTCAAAATGTATTTAACTTAAAAAAAAATAAGGGACCATTTACTTGGTAGCCATAAATTAGTCCAAAAAATACCAGGAGAACAGAAAGCTAGGGGCACGAAAGAAACAATTCATTTAAAAAAAATCTAGAGTTTCACGCAAGCCTGGTTGAACATTATATGTGTAATATACCAGGAGAATAAGCTTTGAGCTTTAAGATTTGAACTTTCAGCCTTAAGCTTTGAGGTTTATGCTTAGAAATTTCAGCTTTGAGTTTTAAACTTTGAGATTTCAGCTTTGCGCTAAAGCTTAAAAACTTAAAGGTTTTGCGCTTTAAGCTTTGCGATTTAAGCTTTGCGTTTTAATTTTGGTGTGTCGGACGAGGTCGTGAGGGAAATCAAAAACGATGACATTTTATCAATGATAGTTATCGTCTTCTATTTTCCCCCCACTCTCGTAAGTACACGTGCACCAACGCACAGTGTTTCTCCTACGACTGTAGATTGTACATTGGCGGGGTAGAGGGGAAGTAAGGGACTTTAATACTTACTTTCCTCCCCCCTACCGTGTCTTGGTTCTCAACGCCGAATTTTGCAACCGCCTTCTACATTTAATAATATTACGATTGGATGTTTGTTTTATGTTTAGATTAATATTAGTTCGGCAAAATAAATGGAAAAATAAGTAATATTGAGAGACAGGCCGGGCTCCTTTTTACATAATTAGTAATAATAACGTTATGTATATTTAGAGTTAAAATTATATGAGAGATTCCCCTTTGGGACGGAGACCAATTGATCCCTTTATATAATTTACATCTAAATAAACATGCTCGAAGGAAGTAGTTTGGGTCATAGGATACAATGTGAATAGAGACATCTCAATATTAGTGTCACCAATTGCCGATATCGCAATGGCTTGTACACGCGACAAATAAAATCGCCGGACACCTGGCCCTGAGCTCTGAACATCTGAGCGTTTGGCAATCATTAACATATATAAAACGACCATAAGGCCAGGCTACACTTACCCGTGTCCCGTATGGGGATGTGCTACACCAAATCACGTTAAAAATATCAATTGTATCAATACAGTCATTAGACTCGCGTTAAATGCGCCCAAATGGAGTAGAATCTCTACTCTTCATGACGACTCCAGCATTCCGTTGATAAAGTATTTTATTGTCACGCAGGCTTCTAAATTTTACGGCGGCCCAAAAGGCCATGCTAATCCCACGATAAATACGCTCGCCGAGTATATCGAAAATGATAAATTCAAATATAATAAACCAAAGAATGTCCTACGTAAGGTATAATAAACTGCACACAACTGCAGTATAGTTTTTAGTTATCTTTCACCAATCACCAATAATAATAATCAATATTAAAGTATCTATAGATAATCATTTATAATTACTTACAGTCAGTAAACTTATGTTTAGGTACTGTGTATGCAAACCAATTCAAAGTTCAAAGTTAGCCAACCACTCTTGTTTCGAATCTCGTATCTCCCGCTTGCCACTTTCACGGCTCTGACTCACAGCTTTCTGCTTGCTATACTTTGAATATTGTTTGACTTTGCTACATCTTGGACCATCGCCTTTTTCCGCCATTGGATATCCGACCTAGCAGAGTTCACCAATTGACAACAGTAGTCCGCACAGAATCTATCCTCCTTTCAACGGGATTGTATTCTCGAGGCTGCTGGATACCGAAGCTGCAGACAAGTAGCGGCTACAACGACTTGACCGGCACACTATTTGAAAGTCTATGTACCGGACTCCGAACCGTCTGGAACACTTTGCGCGTTAAGCTTTGAGCTTTCAACTTTAAACATTGATGTTTAAGCTTTAAGTTTTTAGGTAGAAACCTTGAGATATAAGTTTTGAGCTTTAAGCCATGAGCTTTAAGCCATAGCTTTGACATCTTTCGTTCTCCTTACCTTCCTTATCAAATGAATAATAATGAAAAATCTACCAGGAGCACAACGGGTTGAAGGGGTAAAACAGTATGAAAAATACACGCATGGATCTTACTCATTCTATTTTCGCTACTATGGAGATGTACAATGAAGAATCTTCTCTCGTAGATTTTTAAATAATTTCCTTCTGTACCAGGATACTAGTGGGGTACGAAAATCTTGACTTATTATTAAATTTATCTTTAGTATCAAATCACTAAACACTAATGAATAATTTTTAAAAAATTAACCTAAATATACGAACGCCGGGTGAAGAATCTCACTCATGCGATTCGCACGTCTTTGGAGTAATGTATATTGAAGAATCGTATTTAGCAGGTTATTTTTGCTTCGTCCTCCTTCCGTGGCAGTGAATTGTATATTTTCAATAAAAGTATAAAATAATCTGCACTTCATGCATGATTTATAATAATTTTGTATTTAAAATTTGAACGAATTTGTGAGAAAGGCTTAATAAATCGTATTAATTGATAAACTAAAGTTCTTAAAAACTTAAGACAAGATTTTTGTGCATAGCGCAAAGGGTAACAATTATTTTTATAAACAATAATTATTAGCCTGAAACACTCATCCAAAAGATAAATGTCACCGACAGGACTCGAACCTGCACCCTTCTGATATCCGGTCAGATGCTCTACCGTTGAGCTACGTCAGCTTATCGCAAACCCGCCAAGTTAATCAATATATACTAGTGTTTTCATTCAATAATTACTGTTTTATTATATTTTTCACCTGTAAACAACCAACTTTATTAAAAACGAAAGATGATGCTGTAAACTTTTGTGTACATATTGTGACGAGGATATTTTTTTCGAATGGAAACACATTTTTCATACTATTGCGTGGAGTTTGTTTTCTCTGCGAGAAAGAAAAAGAAGCCACTACTCCTTGAGGAGTGCTTACAACATTACCCTAGAGCATTTAATATATAATGGAGAGACGTGTTTTTATTGAAAATGGGTTAAATTATATGACGGCAGTTGGGGAAGTTAACAGTTGATTTTTTTCTTGTTATTTTATTTCAGATGGGGAAAAGAGAATTAATTTAGTTGGAATAACTATTTTATTATTCTCAGTCAATAGATCTTCCAAACATAAAACAAATGGTAAGAACTGGTCCTTTTGAATAGGGGCAAGAAGACGAGTGAAATAAAAGACCAATTTTTAATGTAAATATATACTCGTATATATTTACATTAAAATATATATATTTTTGATTTGCATACATTTTCTAAAGTTTATTTTAACTTAAATTTATTCAATTAATGTGCAATTATTTTGTGAGGTCATGTATCCCCCTTTTCCACCCCTTAAAAAAGAATTTCGGTAGTTATTGAAGAAGTTTTGCACGTTTGACATTCAAAATAAGAAGAAAATTACTAGGTAAGGGCAGGGGTAACACAACCATTCATAACCCTGGGTAACGCCTTGTAATTCAGCTAATTATTAATAAAATAATATGAAATTCTTCGTTTATACCACTGTTTTATATAAACATATTAAATAGATACTGGGTATCCTGGTGAGAGAATCTTTGCTTATGAGATATTAAACAATTGTACGGGACCCGCACAAAAAAGTGTAAATATTTAGGCACCGGCACACAGGGACGCTCGACTATTGTGATTTGCGAATCGCTTTGAGAAAGGCGTTTGGTAGTTTCCCAATGGAGATGTTGTGGCTCCGAGCATATTTAACTTATGACACCAGCCAGCATGGTCGGTTGCTAAGGTAGCGGGTAATGATGTCAGCGGTTACTGGCTGTAGAAGACTGTCCTTGTCTGGTAGCGGCAGGTGGAGGTATTTAAGGGAGAAGATGTTGTTCGTTCTGCGGTTGTAGTAAAAAATAACGCACGTACCACTGTGCGTACGAACATTATGTTCCGGTATTGCACGTATTGTGCAATACCGGCTCTCGGCTCGGTATTTAATTTGTTGTGCTTTAATTTATATTTGGTTATAAAGAAATAGGTTTATCTGCTTAAATTAATCTACTCTGTAAATACGTTCGCTACAACAATTGGTTTACTTCCGTGTCCCGCCCCAGAAGCTATCTAGTCGGTGGCGAAGTGAGGTGGGGAATGAGTGCGCCCTCCCTTCGTTGAATATCGTAGGGCCACTGCAGAACCTTGGAAGTTGCAGAAGTTATTCATTCACTGAGCTTATCTATTATTCTTGATATGTCTAATTTTCTATTACTATTACGTATATTGTATATCTTTTACTTGCCTTTCAAATTTTGAATAACATAATTGACGTCTATGATATTTGATTACACGGCTTCCAGACTATATTGCTGTTGTAATAAATATTTTATTTTCTTTGTAAACAATTAGGATAGTGCGCAACCAGCGAGGTTTTAAATGTATTATTATATAACCTTAATAAACTTCTTTAAAAAATATAATCTAAATCTACTCACACATGAGCAAAAAAGGAATAAAATCATATGTAGATGACATAATATATATATTTTTAATATTAGATTTTTTATTTTTTATTCAATATATATTTCACGGAAAATCTATTAAAATGTATGACAACAAACAATTTGTACAACTTGGGCCGCTAGAGGGCGCTAGTGTAGCATATTGCCATCTAATGTCAAGAGGTATTATGGCAACCAATCCGTGAATATACAGAAAAGAATTTTTCATTATGTTTGTACAGTACCTACCCCATTGATGCCATCAATATTGCTCTGGCATTTTAAAATTGTAATCTTGTGTTAATCGATTCTCATAATTTTATCAAGATTTTGGAAATTTATTGTTTCGACATTTTCGTTATTGGACCAATAAAATAAAAATTTTGAGCACTAATTACATTTAATTAATGCTCTGCAAATAGCTCAGGAAGGTAAACTCAGTACCTGCGTCATACCAACCCGAATCTGCCTACACTTAGATTTCAGCATTTACAGAATGCCTCTTTCCACCCTTTAGTCTTTAACCATCCTTCACAACACACCTTTGTAGGAGTTTTCCCTAGATAACGCCTTCACATTATATGACAGGCATGTTAATAGAGAGTAGTATAAGTTCATACAAAATATATTTTACGAATATATTCACTTTTTTGTTGTTGTTAAATTGTGTTCGATATGTATAACTCCATTTTTGCAAACTTCAAGTGTTTATGAAAGAATCTGCATATTTCGGTAGATCAAAACAGGTCTTTAAGTTGCCACTGTAGCTCAGTGTTTACAGCTATCGTCTGGTTAGTAAAGGCTTACTTTTTCTGTGAGAACCATTCAGAATACCTAAATTCATAAATTATTTGAGTTGATAAACTTAATAAATTAAGTAAAGAATTATTTTAGAGTAAAAGAAACATTTTGTAATTATATCCCCTTTCTTTGGATAGACAGTAAATTGAACGCGTTTAGTGAATACATTGAATTGGTCAATAAAGTAATACAACATATTTTAACAAAAATAACAACCAATACGATGATTTCATTGTTATTGCAAAATTTACAAATATCATTTTTTAATGATATTTGTAAATTTTGCAATAACAATTACTGTGTTTGCCAATCTCGTGAAGACTAGATCAATTGATTTCTCCTATCGTATAAACGCGTAGGTAGACTTACTTAGTATGTAGATTGTAGATACAGGGAAGGTTGGTACACAGAGTACAGCCTCAACACACATTTTCAGCTTAATTAAGGTTGTGCAATCATCGGTTAGTGACGCGGTTTAGGGGATGGAATGGGTTCATTTAGATTGGAGAGAAGACTTACAAATTAATCATTAGTTTTTAAAAAGATAACTCTTTCATATTTTGATGAGAATTGAACTTCAATAAAACGGTTTGGGGGTTAGAGCTATGTGTGTTTGTGGGTTGTTTGAAAATAATTTTATTTTCATGTTTTTTATAATTGATTGTTTGATGTGGGAAATCATTAGATCATTTAGATTCAACTCACTTCGTGCTAGTTTACGTGTTAGCTAAGTTATATTTGGATGATTTGTATAAAGGTAGGTATTCAAATATTAAAATAACCTTCATTTCTGATAGAAAATAGTTTTTATTTAAAAAGGCAGTTTTACCTATTTTTATTCATATCAAAAATGACAACACATATATATGACTAAATCAAAGTATAAAAACATAAATAGAATATTTACCTTCAAGCCTAGATATAATGATTACAACTTTTCAAATAAGTTGCTTTATTTTCTGATTCAGTCACCTTTTAAAGCATGTTTTTAAAATCGTTCATACCATAGCATGAAATTGATCTTTTGAAGTGTATGTATGATTACTGTTCATCTGATAATATAAAATTTACCTTCGTCAACAATTACAATTTTGTGAAAACTTCACATTATATCGATTTCAACAATTCTACCGGCTTATTTTGGTTCTGCTTTATTGTAACTAATATCAATGTGATAAATAATTTGTCGATAAAATCAAGGAAATATAGATATTCCACAATTGAATACTGCTGCCATTTGGAAACATGGGCATCAAAGTCAGTTATTTAAATACTTAGAATAATAATACGCATTACTTTATTAAATCCTATGAACCACCCAAATGAAATGCTCATTAAAATTCTAATAATTGTAAAGTTATAACCCAGTCATCCTTTTAGCTCTACTCTGTCTTTTTCACTACCTACTCCTATGAATTTTCTTTTCATTTCCATTATTTAATTGTCAAATCGATGTATCCATACAATTCGAAGACCATAATTTATTTTTCCAATGACAACCTAATGAAATAGTTCATTAATATATTATACTGGTTTAGGGATTGTAAGAATTAATATAATAATTAAGTAATTAAAAGCCTCGGTTAGAAGTCTTAACGTATTTTACTAATCACTAAGTTAATTTAAAACTTAATATAGTGGATTCGATATTCATTTGGTGATTTTCTTCACAGTTCCCGTACTGCACTCAGTACCGTTAGACGATTCCGAAGTGGAATGATCATTTTCATTCGAGTCTTCTGATGATTTTTGGTGTTGAACTGGTTGAGGTATAGCACTCGTTTTGCTTGGCATCATTTTGGTTGGAGGTTTTGCTTTATTTGCTTTTGGACTTTGCTGGACTTTAAGATCTTTTTTGGCGTGTTTTGCGGCCATCGTTGGAGTTTTGGGGATTTTCGAGTTGCTGTTGCTTCTGATCATTGATGATGCTTTCTTTTCTGATTTGCTGTTCTTAATGTTTTCTTCTCTGTTAGAATCGGCAGGTTTAGTGTCGCTGGGGCTTGGAGTTATTTGCTTGGCTTTCATTGCTCCATCGAGAGAAGTTTTTGGTTTATTTTCGGATGTTGGTTCATGATGACTCTGTTTGAGTTTCATCTTCTCCAACTCATGAAGCGTTGATGGACCTTTTGTGTCTGGTATATAAACAGGGATATTAATTTTTAACTCTGGTCTGTTTGGTGGATTGTTACGTGCTATTTTAGATTCAGCAGTATCATGTCTCTGATCAGATATGACTGTGTTGGTATACGGTTTGTTATTTACAAATGTTTTCATATCCGATTTGTCAAAACTGTTGTCTCTGGCCACTACCCGAGGAATATTGGTCTGTCGGCTTGAACTTGGATTCCTATTTATGACAGGTCTGATAATAACCTTTGGGTCAATCACTTGAACTGGTTCATTTGGATTAGCAGTCACAATTAGTTTAGCCCTGGGCTTGATTACTTCGTAAGAAGAGTGGGGAGTGTCTTCATCTCTTTCACTATCAGTTAGATCACTCTGTGACATATCTCTCTCCAAATCTAACATATTAACTCTATTCTTAGGTTTGTGTTTAACTTCGGCATACATTTGCATCAAATCTGAAGGATTTGAATTAAAACGAATCGAATTGGGAAGAGTATTTGAACACATTTCAACGTATTGCGGGGAGATATTATGCCTGGCAATAATCAAATCATTAGGATTTACCGCTATCGTATGCTGATTTCTTCTTCCAAGCGTGGATGATGTTCTTGGTGGTGGTAGAGGTGGATTTCTGTAAAACGATTTCAATTCAGTGGGAGTACTTGCTTCCGAATTTGAAACTGAACTTTCTTCAGAAGTTGGAAAAAGTAAATAGTGATTTTGAGGTGGAAGCGAAAGTCGTTTCTGTGCCATGGTCGAGACACCATCTCCTGTCCTTGGCAAGTCAGGTAAAACTTTGGGGTAATTCCTCCGTTTCATATTCATCAGTGATTCTTCAGGAGTCATTGGAATCTTCCTACCACCATCTTCTCTGGAGGTAACATTAATGTCATTTCTAAATGCAGCTGGTGGTTGTATTGTACTAAACGTATGGAATGATCCTGGCTGTTTTGGAGGGAGCCTGTGAGTAAACATATCGGCATAATTTACATCCTTGACTGGATCTGACCTCGAATGTTTGTGGGTTATTTGAATAATCTCTGATGGTTTCTCATTGTAATCATTGACAGAGACCTTTAGATTCATACTACTCTTAAACACATTATCTTTTTGTGTCAGTGATTCATATGAAGACCGTTTTATAAAATCTTCAACTGTTTGCGATCTTCGCATAGGCGTGGTCGATGTCGAAACGTCCATTCCATCATCAATATAACAGCAATAATCCAGAGATTTAGAAAACTCAATAGGTTGTTGCTTCAATACAGAACTACTTCTGGTGCCTGGTGTGGCATCAATTGCAACTGAAACCTTTTCAGGTTTTTTCTTTCGGAGGCTTCCATCCGAAGCATTTTTTTCATTGCTGTGTTTGCTTTTAGTTGATTTTGTAGAGTTGCTTGGCTTAGAACTTTTGCCTGATCCGGTGACGCGCTTTGAACTCTTTTTGGAGCCGTTAGTAATCTTATTTTTATCATTATTTATGTGCAGTTGCTTTTCTAAAAATCCAGCCGAAGCTGTTGAATCTGTTGGAGCTTTCAAAGAACCAGTCAAGGAACCAATTTTACAATTTGGTTTAGGTATATCTTTTGATATTTCATCAACAGTGTGCTTATTATAAGGAACATTTACTAGGTTTGAATTCATCAGGTGTCTAGGTTCTGCTTTCGGGTCTTCTGTCTTCCTTAAAAATCTGGGTGAACATCTTTGAACAATTTCGTGAGCGATCCAGTCTCTTACTTTAGTATGAGCATCTAACGTGCTATTGCTCATATGCCTTCTCAATTTGAATCTTTGTCCAAAACCTCCTGAATCATCAGATTTCGGAGTTTTAGATCCATCAAACACATTATTTCTCACTGGTTCATAATAGTCATCAGGTTTGGCTTTGTCGGAACTTTTGATGATACTGAAAACGTTACATCCACTTTTAGTATTCGTATCTACTTCCTCGAGTCCCTTTTCATAGCAATTGTTGTCACCATCTGGCAAATCTCCATTCGAACACGTATTTATTTGTTTGTTCTGCCGCTCTAAAGACCTTGCTCTTGATTTTTTGTAGAAAATAAATGTAAAAAGAAATATATTTATAAGTAAAAAGGCAACCCCAGCAGCAATCAGGAAATTATTCAGAGTCATTCCAGATTTCAGAATAGGAACTTCAGTGGTTGGATTAGTAACAATGTTGTCTTCTGTATTAGAAGCGGCAACCAAAAATGGTGGTACGTGGTTTTCTTTTGGTGGAGCACGCCAGTTTTTCAGAGGTCCATCCATAAGACCAGGTACCATCGGTCGGTTTGGTCGATCTAGCTTTCTAATGGCATCGTAAGGGTTTTCGTGAGATGGTTTGACGTCAATGGGTGGCCTGGGAAATGGGTTGAATCTTCCGTATCTATCGTTATTGGAGGGTGATGGCTCTCTGTAGTCAGTAAAAATTGGCTTTGGGAGAGTTGGATTTATCCATGATGGTGGACCTGCGAATAAAAAATACAATTGTTAGGGATTTATTCCTCAATTATCCTCTTAATTGATGTGTAAAGATAAACTCTTTCTTCACTGTGAATTAATTGAAACTACTAATAATATTTAATAATTTAAAACTCTCATTATTTGACATCAACATTTAAGAAAGCTTTGACTACCCAACTAGGAACAAATCCCGTTTTAGAACAATCAAATTGACAACTTTAGTTCATATTATGTGGCATTATACAAACATAGAAAGGAAAAAAGGCTAGTATTGACATAGTATGGAAGATAAAGTTTGTACCTGCAAATCTGTAGGGTCGTTGCGTAGTTTTTGGATATTTCGCAGGCGGAATGTCATACGAATCCAAAGGATTAGTGTGGTTTTTCAACATATTGGGCAGGATTTCATTCCAGTATTTCATATAGCGGCTCCTATACCGAGTGCTTATGCGAGGAGGAATTCCTGAAAACATTTAAAGATTACTTTATCATTGTGAAAAGTAGTAAAAAGTGCATAAAACTATCAAGAATGCGTGAAAAAAAATATTTGCACTTCTTTTACATGAATGTCTCTAAAGGTAAAATTTTTTTGTCAACAGGACAGATATTAAAGCATTGGTTCTCTCCAGTAATACGAATCTTGATATTTGTAGCCTACTTTCGGTATTTTTTTGGATGATGAGAAGAGTTTCCCGTTGCAAGTTGATGAAGTTTGTTAAAAATGTTCAAAGGTAATCCTTTAAGTTTGATAATTGAAAAGTAAGCATACGAATAAGCAATATTTTCTCTCACCTAAATGAACAAATGACTGGTTATCAGGATTATACTGAGGCCACTCAATATCATATTTATTCCAATCCTTTGATCCTAGACTGAGGAATGACGTCTTCCTCGGGTTGTTGGGATTTCTGTAACAATAACAAAATAGTTGCTTCATCAGTAAGATAATTGGAAGAAAAGAAAACTTTATAGAGATCGTTAAAATTTTAACAAATCAACCTCGTTATGGCACTAAGGTCGTTGGTTCTGTTATGGCACTTACAATGTGATTATTTTGCGATTTATTGATATAATGTAACGTATAATTTATGCTGCATTATAGTTTCTTCAAAATATTGGTATTTACCTAGGGCGACATTATTAAAAAATTAATTATAAATATTTTTTTATTCACCACTTTAACTACTTTTAAATGTAATTTCTTTTTTAATTTCTAATACAAATTTGTTATTCGATCTTTTAATAATAATTTCTTATTAATATTTTTAATTGATTATTATAAACTTTAATCAATTTTTGTTTATGTATATAATTTGTATATTCTTACATTATTGTGTTCTATATTTATCATTTGTCTATACTTAACGTTATTATTTTTCAGTATTATATATATTTCTGATGAAGAAAGCATCGCTTTCGAAACATGTAGATATGTGTATATTAATAAAGTGGTGAGTACAAAAAAAAAGATTTAGTTTATTTACATGCTACCTTATTTTAATAAACCAATGTCTGAAGCCTACGTGTAGTAAAACCCCGGATGACTATCCAAAAATAAAGAGAATTAGTGAGAATGCAATTCTAATTAAATTCAGAAAAAGATGTTTAGGTGGTTACGGCATATTGAATGGATGCATTAAGAAAGGAGTGTATGAAAATATTTGAATATTTGGAAGCGAGTGGTGGAAGAAGTGGCAGATGCCCGAGGAAGATATGGCATGATCAAATAAATTGAATACTTGGGTAGGGTCATGTTAAGAGTAAGAGTAGTAGAAGAGGATGTATGAAACAATGTATAAATGGGAATAAATCAAGGACTGTGTGCCAAGACAAGTATTAAGTGTGTGATGGTCTAACCTTTCTGTATGCCCCTGTGGGGAAAAGGCCCTGATAGTTAGTAAATTAGTTTATGGAAAAAAAATTATCAGTTTCATTAATCTACTATCATATTTGAACACCTCAGACACCAAACTATCATTTAAAATAATTAAACAAAATAATACTAAGCTAAAATATGTAGTTTTCCGTACAAGATACAAAAACCATCCTAAAAATACCCCAGCGCACTCCACGCTTAAAATCTTAACAACCCTTAAATATCTCAACAAATTAAAGCTTTTATTTCCTTCAACCTTTATACTTACACCCCTGGTAGGTTACATTCATTACGTGAGGCCCAGGGGTGCAGTCAGCATAGCTGTGGCGACGAAGATTTAATTCTCCCTAGATCCGACCCTGTTTGGCATTATAATACAGGATGTAATATTAGACCGCGTTTTAAGCACGTGTTTACAGGAGACGAAGTGTTCGACATTGGCGACGGCTGCAGTCTGTTGTCTGACAGTGAAATCATCATTTTACTGCTGTTACCGACGCTTAGCGAAGTACTGTGTACTATGATTTTAATATTTTTGTATTTGAATACCGCACAAAAATCCCAACTGCTCCTTCTTGTGAATCTGAAAGGTATGGGGAAGGGAAGGAGATGGGAAATGGAAGATGGAGAAGTATATGACTATTTAGATCTGGTCGCCGAACAATTGAAGTAACGTTTCGATTCTGAATGGTGGTATTTCACCAGGGCGATACTAAGAGTGTCTACAACTCTGGAAAAAGAACACAAGTTGTAACGGTACTAAGTAGTTTAGTCTACTTGATTACATATTTGATTTCTCCCAAGTATATTTCCATTTGAAAATTTTTTTAACATACCTGGGGCTATAAATTGTATGAAAGAAAATTTTGAGGTTGTGATGTGTTACCCCTACCCTACCCCTACCCCTACCCTACCCCTACCCCTACCCTGCCCACCGCTACCCTGCCTGCCTACCCCTACTTCACCCTACCCTACCTGCCCTGCCCTGCCCCTGCCCTGCCCTACCCTGCCCTGCTACTACCCGTGCCCTACCCGTGCCCTGCCCCTACCCTTGCCTGCCTGCCTGCCTGCCTGCCTGCCCTGCACAGTGCCCTGCCCTGCCGCGCACTGCCCTGCCGCTGCCCTGCCCCTGCCCCTGCCTCACTGCCCTGCCCCTGCCCTGCCCTGCCCTGCCCCTGCCCTGCCCTACCCCTGCCCTACCCTGCCCTGCTCCTGCCCCTGCCCTGCCCCTACCCCTACCCCTACTCCTACCCCTACCCCTGCCCGTAACTCTACCCTTATCCTAGAATAATAATGTTTTAGCTTGGGGTTGTCGTAGTAATGACATTTTGTAGTTTCTAAATATTCAATCTCTAAAATTAAATTCCAAACTGTACGTTCATTTTAATGACCGATGTTTTAATATTGTAATTTTTTCTTTGTCGTAAAAAATATTATAATATCCTTTTCAAATTTACAATCCCTTTAAAAACGTGAGAATATCTTTAATTTTGGTTATATTCGTATATATGATTTCACTGTATGTATGCGCTATGTATCTTTGTATTAACTGTTGGAGCTAGATTTAGTTTGCTTGTCGGACTTCTGCGCTACCCTCATTAGAGTCATTAGTCATTAGTTTCACAAAGGTTTTTACGTGAGCGACCCCAATTCTAATAAATTATCTGTTTAATTAACTACCACTATTCCCTCCCATTCATTCATCCATCTATATATCTATATGATGCCAAACTAAAGTGTAAATAAGGAAGCTTGTTGAAATTTTATAATAATAATAATAATAATAATTAGATGATTTGTATAGCACCGTTTTTGTGAAAAATGACAATCACGCTGTACAAATATTTCTATGAAAGTAATCATCAAAGTTAAGCAGCAAAAAACAGTAGTTTAATGAAAAAATCGTGGACGAAAGGGTTATTTGCTGATATCAATCTTCGAAATAATAAAGAAGTGTGTCTGTGGGTAGGTGGATTTGTTTTTTTATAAAAATCTGCAGTTTTATTCCGAGCTTTATGAAATTATGCACACTTGATATTCAAAACTGTAAAAGAAAAAATACTGGGTAGAAGTATGGGTAGGGGTAGGGGTAGGAGTAGGGGCAGGGTAACACATTACAACCTCAAAACGTTTCTCCTAAACCGTTCATATCCCCGGGCAATGCTGGGTACTTTAGTTAGTATAGTACAATAACGAGGTAAGTGAACTGGGTGAAGAAAGAGACGCTGGAAGGAGAGAGCGAGAGAGTCAGTAGAACATAATGGAAGAAGTCGGGGACGCCCGAGAAGACATTGAACTATCTAGTGAATCAAGTACTTTAGTCGAGTCGGTACAATAGTTTTTTTTTTTTAATATGAACACCACATAAGAGTTTCAATTGCTCGAAGTCAGTGTGTATATAGTATCCCCAATCGAGGCATTTTATTAGCAGGAAGAGAAGAATATGGGTTAGAGAAAGGTTGGGAAGTACCTGGCTATTATGATCTGGTCACTGAACAAGGTTAAGGCTATTTTAAGTAATGTTCCTAATCATTCTGAATAGTCGTCGTTTACCTACCTGGGCGAAGAAATATGAAGCAATTTATTTGTTTTTTTTTTCAAATTTAAAACCAACAATCCTTAACAAATGCGCCGATCGCGCTAGACCGGTCAGTGGCTGAGTTAGAATTGGGCGTGGGTCTCACCCAGGCATCTTGAATTCAATTCCTTAACTACCTAAGTCCTCCACCACGACAAAAGCAACATCTTCCGCTTACTGTGATGGTAGTAAGAGATTTTCAAATGTTTTCAGGTTATTCGTAACCACCGAAAATTTGTCTGTTAAAAAAAAATAGTCCCCAATTGGGACCTGAAGAAGGTGATAGCCCTTCGGGGGTAAGGGCGTCCATTTTCTATATACGACCTCCTTGTTAGTCCAGTCTATGGAGAACACAAGGCATGTGTCAATTGTACCAAGAATTAATTTTTTTTAACGTTTTTTAAGAGAATTATTCTTTTTAAGTTACAGAAACTTTCGTTTTTGTAAATTTCTTGAGAATTATGTCACCATAATAACGGCGCTATATAAGTCGTTCAAATACAGTTTTATTATTTTTTTATTATTTACAGTAAATATGTTTTTAATTGTTGTTATAAATACTATTAATTATTAAACACACATGTTTTTTCATCATTCAACCCTCAAACAAAACTTTTTTTGAGGCTTGACAGTAGTGTTAGCCAAATTGACAAATGATTAGTCTTCACATGTAAAAATGATGATTAGTTTTCTATGGTTAATCTAGGGTATTCAAACTGTTTTATTAAAATTGATTTTAATTAATTTATTAAGATAGAATAATAGGAGGACAAATGACTGTTAGGAACGTAATTATATTATGTTCTTGATTCCGCAGTACTGGCATCATACATGTATAATAGCATAATGTAATAAACTACTACGCCACTCACTTTAAATTAATAGAGTAACTACAAACTATTAGTGGCGCAAATTTTATTTCTAAATTAGTACTCGTAGACCTTTGTGTTTCCACAATCCGTCAGCCAAATTAGCGTAGTTAACCCTCGGCCAAACAAGCCACTGGTCTAGTAATGATTATCCACTGTAGTCCGTAGCAGACTGCTTTAGTACTCCAGTTTACAGGGGGTAGTGTGGGCCGTCGGCTTGTCCAGGGTTAACCGGGATGGTTATCTTGACGAGTTAATCGCAGGCAATTTATACTAACTTGCAGTTTAGTGGGACCTACTTCACAGGCGGCAGACTGTGCTGGTTACTTCAGTGATTTGCGTGTATGTTGAGATGTTAGCACGAAAAAAATAGCAGTAGAACATATTTATGACTTGCATGTGGATGGAGGACGAAATCGGTTATTTCCCAGAAATATTCCCAGTGAATCATCACTTTCGTGCAAGATAATGCAAAGAGTATGTGGCATCAGAGAGAGTTTTATGACGTTTCACATCCTCTGTTTACCCCTGCAGGATTGTTGGATGATTATCTATTTATGATATAAACAAATAAATTTGTTTTCAACCACTTCAATTCTATATAATAATCTCTACCCGTTTCGGAGGAACCCTTCTCTCGTCAGGAATATATTAAAACTAAACTACGATATAAAATAATGATAGACATACATTAATATTTAGTTGTGGAAGTGGGTGCTGACCAAAGGGGAAGGGGTAATTTTTTTTTAAAGGACAAAGCGATTCACTAGAAAAAATATTTAAATTATTAATTCTCTACGATAAATTTACTTAGTTATTCAAGGTATTTATTTATTATTACGGATTCTTTTATTTTCGGTGCTTTTAAACTATCTAATTTTATGCCTTTATTATTACGGCGAAGAATTTGAAATCTTGTGTCTTTATTAAGAGGAACGGCTGCGCGGCCTGTTTCATACAAAATTTTATTTTCAATTTTATCAAAAAGTATAGTAAATATCTAGTACGGATTAGAAGTAATTTATTTGTTTTTGTTTTACATTATAAAATATCGGCCATTAAAGGAATTGATTTTTTGCGATTTTAGAGGCACCTTTAACAATTATTTAAGGGGTAACGGTGACTTAAAAAAAAGTTTTAACCCATCTGCTTTAAAAATATAATGAAATATAAAATAATGTTTATTTTTAAATGTTAATATAAGCATTATGGTGGACTTTAAATTAAATTAAAAACGACCAATTTTCGTTGGAACACAAATTTGCCATTCATAATTTAAAATATCGACCCGAAAAAACGTTTTTCTTTTTAAATGTTTTGTTTTCATATTTTTACTTACGTAATCATATTTACAAAGCAAATATGATATTTAAAAAAAATACCATAAACCCGCAAATAATTCTCTAAATTAACAATCTAATATTATGAAGAAACACAAAATCATGGCCTATAAATAAAATACTTCTTATCCATACTAGATTGACTTAACCTTTAATTTAAAAAAGAAAAACATATCATTAGTTTGGATGGGAATTTCGGCCTGAAATCCACAATTCAGTTTTTTATGGAGCAGGCAGCGCAGCCGTTCCTCTTAAAAATATGATCAGTTGAAATGAGATGATTGTCAAACACTGAAATTTTTTTTTTTAACATCTTATGGTTCCGTGGTTCTGATATTAACATTACGGGATGTGTTTTCTATGTAGCACGAAGGACAGTCATTGCAACATAGTTTGTAAGTACCTGAGATGGCTAAATTTATATTATTATTATATTGAATTGGTTCAAAATAAATGTATACGTTTATATCATCATTATGGCAAGCCGCAAAGTAAATGCTTTTAACGAATATTATTGTTTATTATTTAACTTAGAACAGAACACATGTACATTGGTAATACATGTATTCTAATATGAACATAATATCTACACACAAACATTTTTACAAATTTAAGTCACAATATACAATAAAAAATTACAAATCAAAATTAAAAATTTACGACATCAAATATTCCACTCTACGTATTTCGTCACTTCCTTCTTCAATTTCAAAACATTTTGCGCTTCTTTTATATTCGCCGATATTTCTCATGGCTGTATATAGTAATGAGTTTTCCGATATAGTTTTCTTTCGAAAGGGAAGTCTCATTTCATTATTTCTCTATTTATGGATTATCTGGTTGTATAATTATTTTTCTAAACATTTTTTAACCAAGTATCCATCAGTTTTGATAATTTCCGGAGATCTGCGACAAAGTTATATAAATTTCGCAGAAGAGTTCTAACTGTCCAGAGCCAGTTTGTCATTCCGAATTGGAGTATGTTAGAAAGCTGTAGGAAGTGGTGAGGAAAGGAGGATAGATAGATAGATCCGGATACTAAACACAAAAGTTTTGAAAGTTACGTACAACAGACAGCTGGACATCAATGCATTTTTCTTCCCGCTCATAGCGGCATTATCGTTAGTTAATTATTCTAGATTAATTGTAAATCAAATCAATCTATACGCCATTTCACCTATTCAATGAGTATGAACTCAATATGTTTTTGACTGTGTTTCAAATAAAACAAATCAGTTTAATCGATTGCAAACAGTGCACGAAATTACTCACAGTCGCCAAGTCTTGATTAAACAGCGCTGAACCGGAGCCAAACTCGGGCGAAATTGATTCAAAAAATGCATCAGTGTTTATTGAAATGGATTTAGGGTAATCCGATTTCATCCGGCCAAAATTAAGTGAGCCGGACTTTGCGTTTAAGCCACGAAAAATACTGCAAACATCAATTCTAATTTGTAGCGGATGGAAGAGCAAAATTTGAATGAACTCGACGGTTTTATATAAAGGGGTTAGATGTAACCATGATGGGGAAACCAGAGAGGACGGACCGCCAAACAACTCGATCTTGGCATACACTTCTTGCTTCATTCACATCCACACATAATATTAACAAATAATATTTACAAGAATATAAACGGAAAACAATAATGATGAAATGAAAGGAATAAAAAAAAGTACACAATGTGTAAACACTGTGTGTTGAAGTTTGTTTGTTTAATATTTTTCATATGAAAACAACTTTTATTTTTCTCTTAAAGGTACTGCATTTATCAAAGAATATGTCGGAATTCTACAAGGTTTGATTATGATTGAATTACTCGCACATTCTTCTGATTAGATCCTTAACACCAGCATATATATATATATTACAGCTTTGTTATATCACATGTGCATATGCATAATTTGATGAATTCGAAGGTTCCCCTATCTGTATAATAAATTGCACTGGTTCCGTGACTCCTTTTTTTTCTATTTATGTGATACCACACAAGAGTCCCGACTGCTCACAACCGTCTGGAGTCAGTGAGACTATGGCATCCCCGATTGGGGTATGTTGTGGGGCTGAAGGTATTGAGGAGAGGAACGGGATAGAGAAGAAGAAATTGGGAAGTACCGGGCTATTCAGATCTGGTCACCAAACATGGCTAAAGCCATTTCAAGCAACGTTTCGATTCTGAATGGTGGCCTTTCATCAGTAGTATCTACCACTCTGGAAAGTGCCTTAAATATACTACATATTATTTTACATGAATAAATTTTGAAATAATACAATTTAATAATATAAAATTTACTTGCGCACGCAGATTCGACGATTTGTAACCAATGGTCGTAACCACTCAACCACGGAGACCTTCGAATCAATGCATACAATATATGGCAAAGAAACCATTTACTTGTTCTCCTGGGACATCGAACCGCTGTATTTGAGAAGAAAAGAAATTAAAAATAAAAAATAAATTTTTTTGAACATTTATTATAGATAGTCAGTATTTACCCTGTTCTGGCGAAGTTGGTCCAGTATGTCATTATAACCTCACTGAAGAGTCTCTCCTGAGGACTGTATTCTTCTCTGAAGTGGTTCCCCGTTGCTCCTAATGGTACACCAAACACGTAAGCCAGCTCTTCACCATGGACGCTTTTGCCCAACTGAAAAATAACATGATAGGTGAATTTGGTTACTTTGTGTAACAATGTGAATGAACATATTTAGAATTTGATCCAATTGTTAAAATATGATTTTTAGCATAAACAGATTTGATCGGTATACAAAGTACCTAAACTAAAAGTTTTCTGACTCAACGATAATTAAAAATGATTATCTAATGATTCTTTACTTTTGAATTTTTGGTGGTGGTGGATAAATTCAAACTTAATAAGTGTACTGCAACCTTAGGGGCAAGATTTCACTCCTTACTGAGGATCGATTTAGGTTAGTTGTATTTATATATTTAATGTATTTAGCGAGAGTGTTTATTGACGGTTTTCATGACCAACTAGACCGGCATAAAACTTTTCAGAATGTGTTACTATAAGAACATTTATCAGAGGAATTTTCGTGTCATTGTGTAAGGTGTTAACCTTGATCCACTTAGCATGCAATGCTAATATAATTGTTTTGTAGGGTTTGTAGTTTGTTGATGTGTTGGTGAGCTGCTTATCCCCAAACGGGAGTAATTTAATTTAATTCACTATTAACGCTTTTTCTGATTTCTGTATTAATAAATGTACTGGTTTATATAAATATGATATGTGTTTATTAATAAAGCGGTGAATACATAATCATTTTTATTTATTTATTAATAATAACGCCACAAAGTGAATACCAATCCTTTGAAGAAATTATAAATAAATTATCGTTTACGTTATTAACTGCTTTTGCTAACTTTGTGATACAATTGGTTAATTTTTATAATAGAGTTATTAATTGTGTTTAATTCGTAATTAATTTATTTTTCAATTTAAAGAAAACCAAAATTCTATAATGTTATTATTAAATTCTGCGAGTATTATAGTTTTCATTATTCCGATAGCTTTTTCGGCGTTCAAAGTCATTTTCAAACTATGGTTAGACCACATTGAGACGACGT
This sequence comes from Halesus radiatus, assembly GCA_022606495.2. Lineage (NCBI taxonomy): Eukaryota > Metazoa > Arthropoda > Insecta > Trichoptera > Limnephilidae > Halesus > Halesus radiatus. The sequence goes on from JAHDVE020011948.1 coordinate 196,346, forward strand.
ACTTATATGATTTTATTTACTCCCACCCAATTTAATTTTAATAGTGTTTGAATTGATTTATTAGTAATTTGCGGTAAACCCCGATTTACCCAGAAAATAATTTTGATAATTAAATATCTCTATTCTGTGAGGTACTGACATTTTATGGTACCGATATGGCCTCACCATAAATACATGTATTTATAATACAGTTATTATAATTTACTAGTGGGATCAGTCGCTGCTGTATAATACCTTAAATATTTATCAAGTAGTTTTATAATAGGTATATTATGAAACACCGTTTCATGCATAGCTAAATAAATAGAATGAACTGTGCTTCCATTAGTATATATACCATTAGATTATTATTATCTTAATTACATAATCGAATCCAAACAAAGAAAATTAACCCGTGTGATTGCATATCGTGGAGGTTTATCTGATTAATTTGGAAAGTATAACGATCGAATTTCGCACAATAAACTACAATCTCTCTCAGTCAGACGTAAACTTCTGAATGTATTCCTTTTGTACAAAATTATACATGGATCAATTGATACACCAATCATTTTATCATAAATCAATATTAATACACAAACAAGAAAATCAACATGGATGATAAAATACATTTTTCTAATAAAGCCTATCACACAAATACGGGATATTTCTCTCATTTACCGCGGATGTTAATAAATTACAATACTGTTAACTGCTCTAATAATGAAGTAGATATTTTTAATGACACAATCAATCTATTAAAAATAAAGTTTTACCATTAACATCAAACTGATAATGTGATGATGCCTTTTATTAAGTACCAAAACAGTGTACCATCAGCACAGGTGACAATAAGGATTTAGTTTATACACCTACTTTATAATATGTTATTATCATTTTTGCGAGATAATGTTTGTGGTTGTTTAATGTACTTATTGATTATTATTGCCAAGTAAACATTCATGAATGTAAGTTTTGGGCATATTTCCGGTTTATGTACTAAAATAAAATAAAATAGAAAAAAATTAAAAAAAATGTCCACCCACTTTGTTCATCCAAATAACAGTCCATTCTGTCACATAATAATAGCATTCGATCAACGTATCTCCTTTCATCCCATCTCCGTCTATCTCTCTAAAATCTATCGTCAGAATGCGGTCCAGAGTACAGCCTCCAGGCGCCTCGCCCTCCAGATAATCACACCGTTCAATATCGAGACGTCATTTTGAACTGCACAGTGAATGGATCGCTATACCACCTCCCCTTCCCGACCTCCTTCCATTCAAATAGGGGTGGAGGAATTCCAAGATACCCATTATCATAATTTACGTCGTATTGTGGGGGTTGGTGTGGTGAAACTGGACGATATTTTGCTTAAAGAGAAAAATTTAACGATTTCAAAATGAATATATAAATTGAGATGGCACGAATATATGGAACGATCTAAAATACAAGTATATCAGAAAAAAATATATTTTTTAAATTTCTGAAAGTAAAAATGCATTTAAATAAATATTTTATTTACATACAAGAACAAAGAGGGAGTTTTTTTTAAATAAAATTATATTAAATTTTTAAAATTCTAATAAAATACATTTAAACTACCATTCGTAAAATATGAAGAAAAATAAATTATTTATTTGCAATAATAAAAGACCACTGGACGAAAATAACTTCAAATAACATTTTTCAAATTGACATGTTTAGTAAATAAATTCCATCTTAGGTAATGGTAAAATCGAATATTTATTTGCAATAAATTTTTTAATAAGGTGTATGGAAACCCACGTGGAAAATTAGAAGAAATTATAGTTTTTTTTTTTTTAATCATTGAAGCAATGTCAGTATATCTATATTAATATAAAATATAAAAGACACAGATAACAAAAAAGATAACGGTCGCATCTAGACTCGAACCTTTTGGTATATTCGAGACTTACAATTGAGCTAATTCCACCGTATTACTTTCTGTTATTTTTATCAATATCATACTGACATTTTTAGAATTGTTCATATTATCTCCAATTTATTTCCATATATTTTTGAGTGGTATCTTTCTATATTGACTGCAAGGTTCTACCAGAATTTATTTGCAATCTAGATCAATTAATTATCTGAATCTCGGATATATCCACTCAATTTTTTTTTGTATTTATATGAGACATCTGTTGAGTCTTTATACAAGCCTGGGATAAACATTATTTAAAAAAAAATTGGATTAGCTTGTTGAAGCTAATAATCATAATTGTAATTAACAAATCTCAAATGATAAATGAAACAGAAAACGGTCTTGAATCCCAGTTGCTAACGTTTTATTTTCAAAAATCAAATGTGAATAATAATAACGAAAGAGACTGTGCATTAACGATTTCATGAAGAGAAAAATTTAAAAACTTTATATTTTTTATCAAATCATTAGAATAAGTTTCCACAGAAAACTGAATGCTTACTTCCACAAATTCAGTATTACGTAACGCGCGTCTAAAAGAACTTCTTGTCTCGAAATAATATGTATTATTTGTTTCGCCAAATGGCTGGTGGACACAAAGCACACCAACATAGGAAACACAGTAGAGAAGGAAGTTCCCTAAAATAATATACGGTTTCAGCCTCACTGCCTCATGCAGCAGAAAGCGGCGAGAGCAAGAGATCCGCATCACCGGACGTGTCAGTTCTGCGAAAAAGTTCATTCGTTCCGCGAAACTTTAGCTCCGGGCCAATGGCGTTGCAGAAACTGCAAAGCGCCAAATGTTACACATTTTGCGGTGCACCAGATTTAAAAAAAATGTTTTTTTTGCTAGCCCCATATTAAATTTTTTACAGTGAAAATGTGTTATATTACCATGGTGAGAATAATGCATAAATGATTAAAAGAACTAGACACCGGATTAATTTAATTAAATAACTGTAAATCACTGTAATATGGACAAAAAATATGTTTATCACGATGATTAAATATGCATAAGCATGACGTTGTTAACATGAACAAAATCAATGAAAAATACTTTTTAAGATTTTAATTACAACTATTTTAGTCACCGGAGAAGCAAAATCACGGATTTCTCTGTAAAAATATTTAAAAGCCCATCAGGGTGTTAATAAATAAATAAATGTAATGCACCCACAGTTCTGACGTATACATGTAGATGTGCACAGTAATAGTATTCTTTTGACGTTTGCGCTGCAAAGGAAAAAACGCCTTGACATCATACCTGCTCTAACGGATATCGCTCTTATTTGAATAAAAAATGCTAATTAAAGTTTTGTGTTTTGTGATATTTTTTCTTTTTTATTTCAAATATAACCCTTTTTCATATGTAGTCACTCTTCATTCGACCCACCCCGGCCCTAATTGTCAAATACATGATTCCGTGATTTTTTATGTTCTTAGGAGAATGAAAAAAAAAAAGAATTTAAGTTAGGCGTGTCTCTTAACACCATGCGTATGCCGATTTAAAGAAGGGTGATATCACTAATTTGTAGAAAAAATATTCGATTCTTAAGGCGAAAGAAAATTATTTTCATTTCTAAAAGAATTTCGATGTCCAAAAACGGTTTACCAATTTTGCCCTAAGTAAGATAAATGTAGGATTACTTCGGGTGCATATAAACGACCACATCACAGTACGTCTAGCGGGTATTATCTATCAATATTTATAGGTCTTTATTCATTTTGATAGCGTTACTTGTATTAAATAATCAGTGCAGTGTGTAAATTGTGATATAACAACAATATTTTATCTATTTAACGTTAATTTGGTAAATTTTTTTGTTCCATATCAAATACTTATTCTGACAATATTCATAAACCTTCCGTTGTTTTTTTTTCTGTAAAAATACTGACCCCTGTATTTTGTTTGTTGCTTTTATTTCTAAATTATTTATGTACAGCAATTTATATTTTTTATTGACTCTCTTCTAATGTACTATTAATTTAAAGATGTTCTGTTTACATAAAAGCCCTCTGGGCGTCTTAATCTTAATCTTATCTTAATATATGAAAATGAATTTACATCTTTCTGTTTGTCCCCAATTTTCTCAAATATTACAAGACCGGTGTCGCTGATCATTGCACAGTTTGTTTTTATTAGGGCCGAGAAGGATTGGAAAGTAGTAGTCATTGAAATCCAATACGTAAAACTGTAGCTATAATGTTTTAAAATTAGCATGAAAAATATTGAAACCCCTTGTTATTATGAGGTTATCCCATAGATAAACCACTCTGGTTAGCTACAGATTACATATTAATAAAAAGAAAGTTAGTCAGGCACACAATCATTTTCATATATACAGAGATACTTTTTAAATTAAACATAAAAACAATCACAAAACTTTTATAATACTGTTAAATGGATACCTAGGATAGGTAAAGAGGTTTGAGATTGCACAAATGATAGACAACCTCCGAAAGGATAGGACACCAGAAGAAGAAGAAAGAAATGTAACTAAATCATTTCAAATCCATACCACTAAAATTTGTAATAAAATATCGTTTTATAGAAACCTAAAAACATCTTTTGAATTTTATTTTGAGATCCTTTAGAAAATCCGCTGAAAACATCACTTATTTTCATTAAATCTTAATGAAACGTAGTACACACTAACATATGGCGCTAATTTATAAACTTTATTAAAAAAACACTCCGAAATGAATTGCTTATTAGCGGTTGTACACACGGAATATCAAATGGAATAAATTGTTACTGTGGACTTAAGCTTTAAACTTACTGTACGAGACATGTAGGATACACACAAGAAAAAGAGTGTCAATATTTAGGCACCAGCACAAAGGGATGCACAACTCTTATGATAAGCGAATCCTCTTGAAAAAGACGTTTGGTAGTTTCCAAATGGAGATGTTTTCGCTCCGAGCGTACTTGACTTATGGTATCAGCCAGTATGGTCGGTCGCCGCTGAGGTAGCGGGTGGTGATGTCAGCGGTTGCTGGGTGTCGAAGACTGTTCTTGTCTGGTAGCGGCAGGTCGAGATATCCAAGAAAATGTTGTCCATCCTGCAGTTGAAGTGAGAAGGAACATATACCGCTGCGCGTACACTTTTTTATAGGGCGCGAGGCGTGGCCGAATATTATGTGCACGTGTTGTGAAATCTCAGCTTGGTATTGGATTTGTGGTGTAATATTGACTTATTATAGCATTTGTGGTGTAATATAGGCTCTTGGCTTGGTGTTTTGAAATAACAGCTCTCGGCTTGGTTATTGCACATGTTGCGCAATAATTTATATTTGGTTATAAGGAAATATGTTTTGTCTATTTAAATTAATCCACTGTGTAAATACGTTCGATACACTTACAATAACAATTTATTCATTCCGTAGATCCGCCAACAAACAATTCATCTCAATATTTATAATCGTTAAGTGCTAAAAGATGTTTTTTCTATATTATTTGAATTAGCACCATATTTGAGCTCTTGTCACATTTCGTTTAATCTTAATCATCTAAAGTTGTTAAATGAATTTGTTCGGAGAACGCTAATAGGTTTTAGTGATTTTTTATTCATTAACGTCTGCAGAGGGTAAAAATAAATATATTTTCATATAATTGACCGAAACAGGGAAGATAGAGAATGCCATACACCTCTGTCCTATTACATGTATAATTATTCACATTCATTAACATCTCATGCATATTCATCAATCATTATTTCATGTCTTGACGTCACGCAACTCAATTATACTATTCATCTGATCATGTCATGTCTTCCTGTGACGTCTTAACTTGATTTCCTACCATTTCCGCGTCAAATATTCCATAATAATAATTATTATTGAATAATTTGTATTGCGCCGTTTTTTTTCAAAAAATCACCTCAAGGGCGCTGTACAAATATTACTTGACATTCTCTATCTAATTATATACAAACAGATACAGAAAAACATAGTCACCTGGCAGATCGCTTCAGATGAACACATTTTTATTAGAAAATTTAAGCTTAGAGAAGAAATGATTTTTACAGTTGCTATTTTATCCTCCTTTTTTACATTTATTAAAAGATTGGTGGCACAAGAAGAGTTGGTATTTATTTGATATGTTTGTAATTTTTACGACTGGAGGATATTTATAAAATGACCTTAAAAAGCTTAAAAAGTGTTTAATAGATATTGACATTTTTTACAAATTTAGTTATTTATAGTGTTGCGGGATTATGGCCGCATTTGTGCACTAGTGCGTGAAAAAAATACTTATTCTATAAGTAACTTAAGGTAAATTGTAACCGGCTAGACTAGCCAAAGAATTTGGGTGTGGATTTCTTCCATTTATGGATATCATTATCCTAAAAGCTGAGTTTTAAGTTTAACTCTGAATTCTGTCGAGTCAAAGACTCGACTCAACTCCATTGATAAATGTATCATCTTAAGTCATGCGGCAGTTCATAACTGGCTTTAGGACCTGTTACTCTGAAATCACGATGAGCTATCAGGTGTGCGTTTTGGTTCTTTCAACCTCCCGATAGCTGATGACGCCGCGGACCTAAGGATGGACTGCCGTGAATTTGTATGTTCAGGAATACACAGTTCCGATAAGTAAGCCGTCGTCATTCCATGAAGTGACTTAAATACCATCCACCAGAGGTTGAACTGAACTTCTTTCGGGACGTTTCAGTAGAGATTTTTGAGATGCTCTGAAATGTGGGAATATTTATATACGCCGGTGATAAGTCTTGCCGCAGCGTTGAAAACGGATTGCAATTTGTCAATTTGGTATTTGGGGAGATTTCCATATATTCAGTTGCAGTAATCTAGACGTGACACAAAGTACGAATTGGCAAGCTTTGGTCGCTCTTGTTGGCCATGATATCAAGTTTCCATTCTTTGAAAATCCGCTGTGAATTTAAAAATAAGTATAAACATCCATTTAAAAACAAATTTTTGAATTCTTTATCTTTCTTCTCATACTAATACTACACGGGAATCGTAATTTCTACTTCAATCAGTTTGATTAATTTCTTTCTGGAACGTTTTACATGGCTCACCTATTTACGCATACGACGCACATTTTCCCGATGTTCATTTTCTCAATAAGCTTCCTTTTCTGGAAGATGTCATAACTATCACATCGGTCTTTCATTATTATTAAATCTGCATTTTCGTAATACGGAGTTAACGCTATTATTGATTTCATTTCTACTTCATTCGGTTGTGTTTTTTCTACGCCTCACCGGCATACATCTGGTTTGGTATTAGAACTACTTTAATAACTGTAAAATATAAGCGAGAAGTAAAATTTATTCCGTCCAACATCAAACTAATTTTTAACTAAAAGTTAGCTTTCTTCGAGATATGCTTTCCTTGAATTCCTTCCTCAGCAATGCGTTTGTCTTCATAGTAGCAGTTTGCGCCCTTTTCTCGCTTAGGAAATTTTAAGTCACGTTGTATAGTGGGAAACATTGAGTGAAATATTCTGATGGCTCTCGACTGAATTATGTACATTTTTGGCCAATTTAAGCAATAAATATGTTTACTTTAAAAACGCCTAATTTAAAATAGGAGTAAAATGTACCTCTTGTTTCTATTAATGGCTAAGGAAGAACGCTTCCATTCTAGGGTTAAGAACTCTTAGCCTCGCTTTCTGTGTCTTCTAACTTTAAAAACTCTGATAATAACCGAATACAACTTCACGCGGTCAAGTTTAAATGATCCATATTCCATCACAATTTGACCGTACTCTCGGTTTCCAGTAAGCGAAAACTACATACGACGCTTTTCCCAGCCTTTCATTTTTATCAACAGAGCGCTATGACATGTTTACTGTACATCTCACATCCGCGCTTCCGTTTGCGTACATACATAAGGCTTTCATGTCGTTCAGTCATAGGACCTACTTCCATATCTGCCGCGCCACCAGCAACCACCATAGTCACTTCCTCTTGCTTTTGGGGACTGTGAAGTTTCTTAGTTCAGGAAATATTAAGAAAGCGGTGTAGTAAAAGGTTGGTACACACTTTCTTTAAATAGAGACGTACGTAGTTATAGGAGTATTGAGCAAGGATAGATTTTTTGTTAAGACAGGTCATTTTGTACAATATATTGCTAATAGTAGGGATTTGGTTGATATTTTAAGTGATACCAAAAGATTTAATTACACATTTTCAACGTTTGTAAAAAAACTGTCTTGACAAAATTATTATTTTTCCACTATGGGGCCTGATCATGGAATAAAGCAAAACACGATAAATGCGATTTGGGAGAGTTTCTCGATTCAAAAGTCGAATGGACACATTCGAACCTTAAATTTCTAATACAGAAAAAAATTATGATTTTATTTCGATCCATTTTATTTTGATAGCAATATACAATGCTGGTTAGTGAAAGAGAGACAAAGCGCGGTATTTGCTATTTTAATTGACTCTTTCGGGGGTAGAACTAAAGGGTTCTAAATCAAAGCCTCATGGGCACAAGTTTGTTCTAAATAGTTTATTTGCTGTTTTATCAAATGAAAATAATGTTGAAACATATTAATAGCCGGGTAGCAATTGCGAGTACCTCCTAATCTTACATGTAAAAAAATATGTATTTATTTGAATCTCAACTAGCACTCGAGTGAGTTCGAATCTAGCAATGTGAATGAACTGTCTTTTATATAAAGAAGATAACGAACTACTTGAAAAAAATCTGTACAAGAAAAAAAAAGATTCCATAATGTTTTACTTTTCCATTTTTAAATAACAAAATAATAAACATTTTTTTCGAAATTTCTTATTAAAACTCAGATTATTTAAAAAAAAACTACTACATAACCTTTTACTACTTTTTTTAAGTGGGAAGCCCATCCTTAGAAAACAAATGAAAATCTCACTTAGCGTTAACTCTCAAAGTTGTCCATGGAATTTTTACGGGTTCGCTGCACTGCTGACTGAGGTATCATAAAAGTTCTATTAAAAATATGATAATATTATTTTATGGCTTCCGCGTGTTGAATATAACATATTGCGTATACTCGGATAATAAGTAAGATGATTTTGTTTGTTGTTAATAAATATTAATAATAATTTTATGAAATGGTAATGAGTCCTCCACTAGAGGTAAATGCTTACTTAGTTTAGATTTCGCCTGGTTATAATTTTTTAAAGTGTCCGCTAATTATCTTTACCTACCCCACAGATTCAAAGCATGGTAGATATTCCATATATAAAATGGAAATCGCGCTGATCTTGCTAATTATAGACCTATATGTATTCAATCTATAATACCTAACCTTTTAGAATCATTGTTCCTATCTAAATTCATTGTTCCCATACCAACATGGCTTATTAAAAGATAGATCTACTCTCATTAACTTATGTTGTGAACAAAAAATTGTTAATTATGTTAATAAAATATTACAAATGGATGCAATCTTGACTTTAGTAAGGCATTTAAAAAGGTTTCACGTGTAATACTTATAAGAAAACTAAAGGCAATGGGATTAAGTGGTAATATAGCAAGCTCGAGAATCTAAATTCGAGAAAACTATAGCAAAGTTACAAAACTACCACTCTGATCTATTTAAGACGTCCAATGGAGTACCCCAAGGGTTTCACCTGGACCAATACTTGTTCTGCTCTTTATTAACACGTAATACCCGGAGGTTCAAAACAAAACACATTCGGCGATGGTGGGTCCAGATTGACCCGGCTGAAATGATGAAATTAAAAGGCTTTTTTATGCATTTTTCGTTCATATCCTTACTTTTATATAATATTATGTAATTCCTCATAAACTCATAACATATCCCTTGTGTTTCTTGTATGAAGATGGAAGTTTTAGAAATTAGTATTCCGTAAATGTTGCGGTTCGTCGATATACAGTAGCGCGGGTATCCCACGCGACAGCAAAACGACGACTGACTCACTCAATTGCGTCTCGAGACAGCTGCTGATATGATGGTCAGGAGAATGAGGAGGGGGTAAGGACTCGTCCCAGGAAGTCAGTGGAAGCGAACATTTTTTATTATTTTTGATTGTATATTTATTAACATTTTCGGGAAATCGACGGTGTGCATTTACAAGTATATCATGTATTATTTAAAATACCAGAAATAAAATCACTTATTTAATTCTTTCTTGTTGCTGTACCTCTAATAGAAAGATGTGTAAAAATAAAATAAATTAAATTTATAGCCATATTATATGATGATTGCTTATGCAAATATTAGAAAATATTATATAATGGCGTTCTTATTTGAGTATTTAATTTACTGACACATTAATTTGTCACAATTAAAACCATTAAATGACATACATTTTAGTTAAAAATACTAAAACTTTTATTTTTCAACAAAACAAATTTAAATGAACAATTTTCATTAAAAAATTAAAGGAATCCAGAATTTGACAAGTCCATTTGCAACGGATTCACTCAGATTTCCTACACTAACTGCATTATCACTTCCATTTTCACTTTCAGATATTTTCTCTAGTAATATGTCTTCCGGATCACTTTCAAATTCTGGATTCAATGATTCGAATTCCAAGTCGCCATCATCACTGATCTCACTGTTAAGTAGCTTTTCAATCTCATTATCAGCTAAATAATTTTGCCTTGCCGTTGCGTTAGTACGGTACGAAATAAAAAAAAAAAATAAAACAAAGTTATAAAAATATAATCACAATACTAGAAATGCGCCCGAATGGTTCACAACATCTGCGTGTTAAGGACTGCGAGAGACAAAGACGGAAGGATAGAGCGAGAGATATACTGTTTCGTCAGCTGCTCAAATTCAACTGAGACGAGATGGAGATTTTGCGTGTTTTATAGACAATTATTCTAATAACTTATTTAAAACGTGTCCGATTTTAATCATTTTTGAGTCGAGATGTGGGTAAATATTTGATAAAAGAATAGACAAGAGGAAATTAGCCTAAACGAAATATTTGCGGCAAAATCTTTTATTTAAAAAATACTGGGTCAAATCAGACTCATCACCGGAGTCGAGGTGTTAATGATATTTTTCACTTAGAATTTAATTCTACTCATTGGAGTCCACATTATAAAATCCAAATAGATAAAATTAAGAGCGTAAAACATATTATATTTTTAAGATTCAACAACTATAAATAAGGTTAAGGCTCAGAACAGATTATCTTTTAAATTTCCTTGTACCAAAAAAATTATCCGATGGAATACTTGTTTGCATAAAATAATACATTCACAATTTGATACTCCGGACCCGTTAGAATTGATAATCTTCAGGTTAAATAGTAGAAATTCAAGAAATATAGTTCCATTTCATTAATAACTATTACTAGGAGTGCCTTGAAGAGGAACGACTGCGCGGTCTGTTTCATACAAAACTTAATTTGGGATTTGAAGCCAAAATGCTCACCTAAATCTAATGATCTTTTTTTTTCAAAACTTATAGTAAATATCTAGTACGCATGAGAAGTAATTTATTTATTTTTAATCATAGGCCATTAAAATATTATTTTTTCGGCACCTTTAACAATTATTTAGGGGATAAAGGTGATTTAAAAAAGTTTTACCCCATCTACTTTGAAAATACAAAGAAATATAATAATATTTATTTCTTTTAAATATTAAAATAAGCATTATGGTGGCCTTTAAATTAAAGTAAAAACAAACAATTTAAATTGGAAGGCAAATTTTCCGCAGATAATTAAAAATATCGAAATATAAAAGAGGTTTTTTTTTTAATTTTTTCTTTTTTGTATTTTTATGTACATAATCATATTTACACAACCACTACATTTTTTTTAAAATTCAATAAACCAGCAAATAATTTTCTAATTTGCGTCTAAAATTATAATTTTTTTCATGGCATATACGAGTACCTCATAATTTAAAAAAAAAAAACTTCTCAAGCAGTCTAGATATTTACTAAACCTTTAATTTAAAAAATATATGATTCAGTTTGGATGAGTATTTTGGCCTCAATTCGAAAATTAAGTTATGTATGAAACAGGCCGCGCAGCCATTCCTCTTAACTCGTCCATACAGAACTTCATAGCCTCGGTAATAAATATTGTTCGTCGGATATTTTAAAATTTGGATTACTTATATACAAAGTTGAAATTATTGAACTCTTACTATAATCTTAGTATATTACTTTAGTTTTGATTTTTTTAATCCTTATTTAGCAACATCCCCATTGAAGATTGTCCTTATAATAATTGAAAATATATTTGAAAAATTGTAATATCAACCCGGTGATAAGAAAAGAGTTATTCCAACTGATAAAAATTTGCATAGAAACAAATTATTTTCTTTTCAGTGATACATGTTATCAACAAAATGATTGTCTTCCCATGGGATCACCGTTAAGTCCACTTGTAGCAGAGATATTTGTGGATTATAGTGAAAACACCCTATATATTTAAATCTCCCTTACCTAAATACATACATATCAGATATGTAGACGACATCCTCATATGTTGGATAGGAACCAACCGATAGTTAATTAATTGTACCAGTCTGAAGATAGCCGTCACAGGCTGAAACCGGTCACGGTAAAAAATAAATGGAATAAAAAATGTGTCTTTTATTTAATAATTTAATGGAATTCCACTATGTATTAACGGTTGCAAAAATAGAAATAGCTATTTAATAATTGCATCTTCCTATATATGGTATACGAGTATACTTCATAATAACATCTAGCTTTATTATTATTTTTCCTATATAAAACAGATATTTTCCAATGCATACTTTAAATTTATGGATTATTTTATCCCCTTTATGTAAAAGCCTATTTTAGGGGTATAAATAAAGGTTAGTACTGATACTTACAGCAGCGTATTCCCCGGCCTGAGAGTTGTGCCCAAAGACATAGAAGTAGGACTTAGGGTTGGCCTTGGAGTGAAAGTTTGCTGTCTGCACAGTGGGAGCCGTGACTCGCGCATCGCTGAGGATGTCCAGAAGGGAATCTCTGTGGGAGTCCGCCGCTGATTTTCCGGGTTCTAGGTCGAATGAGCTGTACCTGAAAACAAATATTACCAAAATTAAAGATACTAAAATCACGCGTTTTCGCTCCCACCTTAGGGAGATTTGTCAAGACCACTTTTTCAAAAGGCTTTTTTTTGAATCATCGTCAAAAATGTAGAAAATATTGTGGATAAGATTTTGTCTGCAACCCAAATGTTTGTTCTTAGCCATTCGCCTCCTAGTTCTTAAGCTATCCAATCACCTTAAATATATTAATTCTTTCTCTTCCTCTATTTGCATTTGAGTCTGTTCCACTTTGTCATGATTTTCTTTTTTTTTTCATGGGGGACTATTTTTACATGACTAATTTACAGGGCCGGTTCCACGCTAACTCGCGCCTAGTGCAGTAAATACCGATTTCCCCCCTATTTTTTTTTTAATTAAGGCATTCAAAAAAGGTTATTTAAAAAAAAAAAACACGATGAAAAAGAATGCATTAGGCGGAAATCACGCCCGCGTTGCATGCGAGTATTCTACCACTGAAATGCAGTTGCTCCGCCATAGTGTCATTATTATTCTATAATAATCTTTTTTTTTTTAAATAGTCGAAGATAACTGTTTTATTAAACCGAATAATGCTAAAAATCTAAAATTAATTCTAAGAACCTACCTCGCAAAAATAAGGCCGCTGGGACTTGGCAACAGACAAAAACACAAAAAAAAGTTAAAAGAAAACTTTTTATGTAATAACTTTAAGAACAAGTTACTTCGTATATACAGATGTATTTTATTTACTAAAGATGGTTCAGGCTGAACTGAAACTGGTTAGTTTACGTATTCAATAAAGTGGTGCTAAAATTGTATTCAAATCTAATTATCTCTGACAAGAAAGTTGTTGCCTCCTGTAAAAAAAATATAATTGTATTTTGACAGCGTGCCAGCCTTGCTAGAGATGGTTCATATCTAAAATGGAGATCTATCACTGTCACTGAGGAAGCGGTTTCTCCGGAAAAAAAAACATCTTGCAATCTAGTGACCACAAAGTCACTGTTGAAATTTACTAGGAACCAGAATATAGACCACCTCATACTCTGTCATTTTAAAAGTACGAAAAAAATGGCCTCCTGAATGTTTGGTGGCTGCGCTTCGCGGCGTATGGGATCTAAAGCACACATTTATGATTCGCTCGACCAACTATTGTGCAAATAGTGAATAATTTCCGACACAAAAAAAAAATTCCATACATTTTTTGACGATTGTTCAGTGCACACTTCGGCGCCATAGAGACCTAGAGACGAGTTGTAAGGTTACCAGCGCAATAGAATAGACGGCATAATTAGTTCATATTATGGGACATTTTAGGTAATTTTTAAATGATTTAGGGAAAAATTTCGACTCCATTTCAGCTTATGTTTTTTGCACAGTATGAACGTATGGCAGATCCGGCGCTGACAACGTTCCACATTTTTTGGAGGTGCTTTGACTTACGATGCTTTCATGCTCCAATACAATACCTATTAATACAAATCTTTTCCTTAAATAATTAGATCATTGCCAAAGCTATCTCATGCAGTAAAAAAACTATCTGGTTATTGGCAGGTAACTTACTCTTTCAATGTAGCAGCCAGAGCAAGGTCTGGTCTGTACTCGAACCTTGCTTGAGAGTAGAGCCGCAACAGGGCGTCTCTCTCACTCTCCAGCATGCCGTGTGCCAGGGCCACTGCCCCAAGGAGGTGGTAGCTCTCCAACTCGGTGCAGCCGTACATCAGCTCGTATCTAGAAGACGAAGAAAATGATCAACAAAAATTAAAATAATTTTAATTAATAAAATTAAAATAATTAAAATAATAAAATTAAAATAATTATCACGAAGGTAGTTTTATGGAATCATGTGAACTACCAAACTTTGCATCATTTTTGACAGAAAACATGTTATCATTCAAATGAAACCTGAAAGACATATGACAAAGAAGCTTTTAGGTGTCCACCATCGAATTTGAAAATTTTAAGTAAACAGGATTTTAAATGTATTTACTAACTTAGTCTGGAAACACAGTGATACCTATTATTTTTATACATTATAATCTTTTTAAATGTAATCTTTAAAAATATGTTTTCCTTAAAATGATGACATATCATAATTTAATTAGAGTAGGACGACCGCTAACGAAATGGATTAGTCTGCTAGCAGACAGCAGCTGGTTCCTCTTTCAAAAATGAACTGTCGCGCTCCGTGAAAAAGGCAATTAATTTGACAACACTTGCTTAAATTACAAAATGGTAACGTGGCATTATTTTTTTATCAATTAGCTTAATAATATGATAATAAAATATAACTACTTTAAAAGTACCAAAATAAATTATAATATTCCGTTCAAAGAATAATAATTAACTGTATCAATGCGGAGACTTTGAATACGAAATTAATTTATTTGAAGATTTCTTATAGAGAAGATCGATATTCTCATACACGTACGTTTTCTTTAAATCTGTTTGAAATACCATTCAATATTACATCGTTTGTGTTCGAATTTGGGCGCGAATGAACAATCAACTCATATAATAGCCAGATCAACGCAAATGTGGAGTGCACAAACATAATATCTACGGTGAACTCTGCCCAGAAGCCGGTAGATTGTGCTACCCCGTTGAAATAACCGGTTTGTTTGCTAGCGCGTTTAGAATTCTTCGGACGTTCATCACAGTTTACTTCAGAAAAAGTGAAACACTGGCTGCTTTACTAAATATTGTAATCTAATAAGGTAGTACAAGTAGTATTTTATATTTATTTGTACATAATATTTTATGTGTTTATCATACAAATTGCACGGTTTACACACATTAGTTGAATGCAATTAAATTTTAAGCATGCTTTTTTTTTTTTTAAATTGTTTCATTATGAAAAAAAATGTGTTTCGAAAGGGATTTAATAGAGGACAATAATGACAGGTCTTGAAGTTGAGGTATGATATCGATGAAGATGACGTAAAAGTGAACTAGTCTAATTAGCTCAGTTGGTAGAGCGGTAGTCCCGGTAAGACTAAGGTCTTGTGTTCGACCCCCAGATGCGACTGATATCTTTTGATTTTCTGTGTTTTTTTTCGGTTTCGTGTTTCATTTAGGATTGATTAATATTGTCTTCTTCAATAATTAAATATTAAAATGAGGTTTATAAGCTACAATAAGTTATTAAAATAAATCGAAGAGAGTATATTTTGTTGTGAAGACTTTTATCCACTTTGTAAATTTGTTATTTAATTTTATTTATTTGCTACCGGTTTCAACACATCCATGTCATTCACTACCTTCTTAAAACGCTCTAAGAATGCTAGTGAATGACACAGATGTATTAAAACCGGTAGCAAATAAATAAAATTAAGTAACAAATGTACATTGTGGATAAAACCCTTAAAAATGTGTAGAAATTGTTAAGTTAATACAAAAAATAAAGTATAGACTGATATAAACTTTTCAGCAGAATTCAGAGAACATCGAAAACACGTCATATCCAAATGCGGCAACCCATAAAAAACATCCTTGATTCTTTAATCCGACATATTTCCGATTTTTTTCTGATTAATATAATATTGAATCCAGCTGAAGTCAGTACTTTATTTATTTATTTAATATACCAATGAGAGAACCTAGAACCCCAGCGATTTAATATTCCAGTTCACATTTTCCACAAGCTCAGGCAAAATTTGAGTAACGATATGTAAATAACATCAAAAAGCTGCAATTCCCCAGCCTTCCGTTATTACTAAATAAATCTTTAAAGGCAGGATTCAGATTGAAGAGCCTCACTCTAAAATATTACATGAAAACATGCTTCAGTCTCCGAGGGCTGTTTTCAGGAATCCTTTTCAAGATGCGCTCGTAGATTTACGAGACCTCTCAAGGACGTTCATGGCGAATTCTTCAACTTAAAACGAGAAGACAAAATAAGGAAATTCGTAGGGAAAATGTTCATTCTATGAGGAAAATTCAACGTTAAATATAATTTAAGAAAAAAACACAATTTTTTTTAAATGCGTTTTTTTCTATACACGGTAGCCCGGGTAACGTGCAGTTCCTTGAGGTGACCGATAAATTTATACATATTGCATAAATCAAAATTTTCCGCACTTTGCAAAAAAACTTGTCTGTCTACATTATACCAGCGTTCTATTTAGATAATACCATAGGTATATTTCTAAAAAAACACTAAAGATAGGTAAACATAAATTAAGCCACTCAGGCAATTACAAACTATGTTAAAATGACTGCCCTTTGTTCCACATAGGAAAGACATCCCGTAATATAAATATCAGAATCAGGGAACGCTTAAGATGTTTCAACAACGGTAATTTTTCAGAGTTTGCCAGTCATCTTATTTCAACCGATCATTTTTTTGATTATAATAAAGGAATTCAAATTCTATACGGTAAGCCCAAAAAAAATAGATAATTTGGATTCACGGGAAATTATAAAATCCCTAAATAATAATTCTAGTATATTGAATAACCAAGTAAATTTAACTCTTTTAGATATTTTTCCAGTGAATAGAGCGATTCACTGGAAAAATCGCTTTCTTCTTTTGAAAATAAACCCTTTTATCGGCTCCCACTCCAATACCTATATATTCATGTAAATTTATCATTATTTTATATCGTTGTTTAGTTTTAATATATTCCTGACGAGGGAAGGGTACTTACGAAACCGGTCGAGATTATTATATTAAATTAAAGTGGTTTAAAACAAATGTATCCGTTTATTTGAAAAATTAAAATATAATAAACAATATTAATTTAAATAAATAATAAATGTTTTGTATATACTACTATTTAATATATAAATATTATTATTACATGATGGGGGAACCTTCGTTTCCGAAACATGTTCATATTAAATAGTGGTTTGTACAAAATATTTATTATTTATTTGATTAAAAATAACACCATACAATAATTTAACATCTATTGATCAAAAATTAAATAATTTATTATGGAATAAAAATACGAATATTTAAAAAAAAGTGACTACGTTATTTAGTAACTAGAGCAGACCCGTGAAAATCACGGGATGATTTTTTTTTTGTTAAATTTTAAATCTTGTAAATAGGTATGTTTTCAAACTTTTCTTAACGGTTTCGAAATTGATTTTTGACCTCAAACCAAATGAAAGGTCATTCGATGCATCAGACTTGGCCTACCTGAGCGTGAGTTACCTCTGAGTAAGATTGTCCTTCGGGTAGAGATCAGTCAAGTATTATGGTGTCAGTTCAGCACATACCATAAGTTTTTTAAACTGAACTCTATCTATGACTCAAAGTCAGTGTACTTAATCACGTAAAAGAGGAGTGATATGACAGTATTTGGTTTATCCGCATATTAGACGAGCTGGCGCGTTGAACACTCCTTGTAGTCGGTCCAAATTTACATTAGACAAAACCATCATACAAACAATTGCATTAGTCCAATCTGGAGACTACTAGAGCATTCAGCATCTAGAAGAATCTGTTGGGAGACACCTTCTTATGGATTTTAATTGGCTTAAAAAATACCCTAGACTTTACCGTATGGCCAACGTGAGTATTCCTTGAACCAATATTTTGGTCCAAGTAAACGCCAAGAAAAATAACTGAATTTAAGGGAATAATATCCACTTCAGAGACTGTTATTGTACTATTGTCAATTAAATACGTATTCTACATATACGAACTGATATCTACTATAAGTGTGCAGTCTCGTAATTAAAAATGATTGAAACAAAAAACAAAAATTGGCTGAAAAATACTAATAATTAAAATGTTAATCTTTCTATAAATACTAAAAATTAAGCGACTAACTAATTTATTATTAATTTATCGAAGAAAGCAATCACTTTGTGGCTTGACATTATAATTTGGCTTAGAGTTCGATTTTAAGGATGTTTCCTTTCTTCCCCTCCCCTTCCATACCCTGCCACTCTACCGACACCCCCTCTTTGATGCTCTGCCCTGTTCTACTCTAATATATTGTTTCGTTCCCCCACTTTCAATGTCTTCATTATGATATCTCTGTATGTTAATTTAGTTTATAAATGTACGTTCCTGATAAAGATTGAGTTTAACCGAAACTGGTCGACAATGGATTAATATAAATAAAATAAATGGTTTAAAAAAATCTTTCATTTAAATACGTTATTGTTTAAGTACGGTTTCTATGGATACAGAACATACAGAGATGAACCTATAGATAAGACACAGTTAAGCGATGTTGCCACTTTTCACTTCCGGTATTTTTTGGTTATGGTAATATCATGAAGAAATATTTGAACTCCTTCCGTAAGTTTAACCTTAGACTTCATATTTTAGTAAAGATATTTATAAAGGAGCTAACCCCAGACGAACCAGGAAACTAAATATGGACAGAAACTCACTTAGGGAACTGGTAGGACTACTAACGGGACACTGCCACCTCAGTAGACACGTGTAGCTCTTGGGAGCGGAAAACACAAATAGATGCTGGAAATGTGAAGATGATGAAGAGACTCCAATTCACATATGGTGCTAATGTCCCACCTTGATGGGAAGAAGGCTCAGCTACCCGGGAAGACATATTCCTGAACCAAGAGACATAGCCGAATATCCAATGACAACCCTGGTGAACTTTATCAAAGGGACCGGGTAACTGTCAAAGGAATAAGGTTAAATGGGAGATAGCATAATGGACCTATGGCCTGAGTGCTCACGGGAGCTATGCAAACAGTCTCCGTATCAATAAATAAAAAAAATTATTTAAAATTATTTTTTCATTGAAAAATTTAATTCCGAGAAGATTATTTAAAAACATGGGTTTCTTTTTTCCTGTGTTACCACATATGAGCCAATGGGACCAAAATAAATCAATTTTATAGTAGGGTTTATAAATTTAAGAATTCATATCATTATTATATTCCATTATTTCATTAAAAATACACTTGTTTAAAATGTGACAAAATTAATATTATTTCATAATATTTTTCATCATTTTTGAGAATGCGTGGGATATCACCAGCCGTGATGGTACACACCCGTATGAATGTACGTGTATCCTGTGTCATGTCACTTATCATAATTGAATGTTCTATGTTTCGACAAGCGCTTAATTGTATGAGATGTGTTTCCTCGCTAGGTTGTAAATTTCCTATTTCAAAATGGGAAATAATTTTGGGGTTAATTTATATATTATATTATGGTATACAATTAATACTTTGCAGCTGTTCATTAAAAAAAATTTAAATAAATTCACTTAGTACAACACAACTACAATAGAGTATTTTTCTGACTGGTTTCGGTAACTCCGTTCATTTATCAGGGTATATTAATCTACACTATAATTTCTTCAATAGATTGGTATTCACTTTGTGGCATCATTATTGATAAATGAATTAAAAATTACTTTGTATTCACCACTTTATTAATATATACATATCTACATGTTTCAAAAGCGATTAAGTTAATATTCAAGACCCGTGCAAGTTTTATTCAAGTTCTGTTACTATTTAAGCACTGTGATACAATTGGCCACTGACGTAATAATAACAGAATTCGGATAGGCCTTACACGGAACTTGAATATTAACTTTTAAATTTTGATGAATCTTTCAAAATTTTTGAAATAACTTGCTCTTAGTAGATATACTGAACAACAACAATAATTTCAAAATATTACACAACGCATAACTGGAGCATTTGATTCCTTAGAGCTGACAATCTGCCTAGCAGGGAACTAACATCGATTTGAAAAGACATTATAGTAGTTGTACACATTTTAATTATTTCAAGTTGTTGAATTGTTCTCATTCTCATTTTTCAATAGTTATTACACAATATTATGTACTTTATTTTATGTTAATTTATTCTATATAAATGTATCTACGTAATTTAACTTTGTAAATACATAACTGAGATATATATATATATATATATATATATATAGAGATCCCCTCTCGTACTATGTTGATCAGGCGCGACGGTACGCCAGGAATTTGTTGATCCGGAGGAATTTGTTGATCCACCCTAATTTGTTGATCCAATACCAAATCTGGCATATAAACGTTGATCCAAGAGATCAACTTTCGTCACATAGATTTTGCTGTAAACCACGCCCATTTTTCCATCACATATACATTTTACACTTTTTCCCTTTGTTGATCCGATTTGAATGAACCAATCAGGGCGCTGTGTTTATCAAAGGCGTGCACGTGGTTCTTCACTGTGCTCATTTGTTGGTACGATTTAAATGAACCAATCGGAGTGCTTTGTTATCAACTGGTTCTTAACGAGTATAGCTACCGCCGCCCCGGAACGATTCGTTGAATTAACACTACCTTGACGATTTTTTTGCGAATAACGCACAAGAGTCCCAACTGCTTCTAACTTGAGAGATTCAATTTCGGAGGCAGGCGTAGACACCGCCACCCGGAAACCATTTAATGGATAACCAACACCTCTGCCATAGGTCACCTCAAGTGGTTCGTTACATTTAGTGACTTAGCAGGGGTGCCCGGGTTCTTGCGGGTGAGGTTTGTTCAGGTCTTAACAGTAGAGTATTTATGAAATGATGTATGATTTTTCTATGTGAATACTGCACAAGAGTCCCAATCGGACAAGAGTCCCAACCGTATAAGAGTCCCAACTGCTTTCAACCTGGGAAATTCAATTTGAAAGGCGGGTGTAGGTACCGCCGCCCCGGGATTTAATGGATAAGCATGACCTCTACCATAGGTCACCCCAATTGGTTCGCTAAGTTTGGTGACTTAGCAGGGGTGCCCTGATTCATGGGGGTTAAGTTTGTGCAGTCTTAACAGTAGAGTTTGTATGAAATGATATATGATTTTTCTATGAGAATTCCGCACAAAAGTCCCAACTGCATAAGAGTCCCAACTGCACAAGAGTCCCAACTGCTTTCAACCTGGTAGATTCGATCTAGGAGGCAGGTGTAGGTACCGCTGCCCGGGAACCATTTAATAGATAACCACATCTCTATCATAGGTCTCTCCAAGTGGTTAGATTCGTTTGGTGAATTAGCAGGGGTGCCCGGGTTCATGGGGTTTAAGTTTTTGCACGTCTTAACAGTAGAGTTTGTATGAAATGATATATGATTTTTCTATGAGAATTCCGCAGAAAAGTCCCAACTGCACAAGAGTCCCGAACTGCACAAGAGTCCCAACTGCTTTCAACCTGGTAGATTCGATCTAGGAGGCAGGTGTAGGTACCGCTGCCCGGGAACCATTTAATAGATAACCACATCTCTATCATAGGTCTCTCCAAGTGGTAAGATTCGTTTGGTGAATTAGCAGAGGTGCCCGGGTTCATGGGGTTTAAGTTTTTGCACGTCTTAACAGTAGAGTTTGTATGAAATGATATATGATTTTTCTATGAGAATTCCGCACAAAAGTCCCAACTGCACAAGAGTCCCAACTGCACAAGAGTCCCAACTGCTTTCAAACTGGTAGATTCGATCTAGGAGGCAGGTGTAGGTACTGCTGCCCCGGGAACTATTTAATAGATAACCACACCTCTGTCATAGGTCTCACCAAGTGGTTAGATTCGTTTGGTGAATTAGCAGGGGTACCCGGGTTCATGAGGGTTAACTTTTTGCACGTCTTAACAGTAGAGTTTGTATGAAATGATATATGATTTTTCTATGAGAATTCCGCAGAAAAGTCCCAACTGCATAAGAGTCCCAACTGCACAAGAGTCCCAACTGCTTTCAAACTGGTAGATTCGATCTAGGAGGCAGGTGTAGGTACCGCTGCCCGGGAACCATTTAATAGATAATCACATCTCTGTCATAGGTCTCACCAAGTGGTTAGATTCGTTTGGTGAATTAGCAGGGGTGCCCGGGTTCATGTGGTTTAAGTTTTTGCACGTCTTAACAGTAGAGTTTGTATGAAATGATATATGATTTTTCTATGAGAATTCCGCACAAAAGTCCCAACTGCACAAGAGTCCTGACTGCACAAGAGTCCCAACTGCTTTCAACCTGGTAGATTCGATCTAGGAGGCAGGTGTAGGTACCGCTGCTCAGGAACCATTTAATAGATAACCACACCTTTGTCATAGGTCTCACCATGTGGTTAGATTAGTTTGGTGAATTAGCAGGGGTTCACGGGTTCATGGGGGGTGAGATTTGTCCAGGTGTTAACAGTAGATTATGTATGAAATGATAAACGATTTTTGTATATGAATACCGCATAAGAGTTCAGACCGCACAGGAGTCCCAACTGCCTTCAACCTGGGCGATTTAATTTGGGAGGCAGGTGTAGGTACCGCCGTCCCGGATTTAATGGAAGAGCAACCCCCCTACCATAGGTCACCCCAAGTGGTTCGCTACGTTTGGTGACTTAACAAGGGTGTCCTGGTTTATGGGGGTGAGGTTTTTCCAAGTCTTAAGAGGAACGGCTGCGCTGCCTGTTTCATACATAACTTAATTTTGGATTTAAGGCCAAAATACCCATCGAAACTGAATGATGTATTTTTTTTTTATTAAAGTTTTAGTATATTATAATAAAACAAATATAAAACTTTTTTCCACTTTAATTTTTATTTGACCGTAACCGGGTTTCAGCTCGTTAGGGCCATCTTCAGACTGGTCCTAACGAGCTGAAACCCGGTTACGGTCAAATAAAAATTAAAGTGGAAAAAAGTTTTATATTTGTTTTATTATAATACACTATAATGGAATTCCACCATGTATTAACAGTTTAAAAATAGAAATATTAAAAAGTTTTAGTAAATATCTAGTACGGATGATAAGTATTATATGTATTTTTGTTTTAAATTATGAAGAATATGCCATGAGAAAAAACAAATTTTCACAATTTTAGAGGCAACTTTGAAAATTATTAGCGGGTTTATTGTTTTTTTTTTTAATTATTATATTTGCTATGCAAACATGATTGCGTAAATAAAATTATAAAAACAATACGTTTAAAAAAAAAACGTTTTTTCGGGTCGATATTTTACATCATATGTACGGCAACTTTGTGTTCCAACATAAATTGGTCGGTTTTAATTTAATGTAATGTCCACCATAATGCTTATTTTAAACATTTTTTTTAATATTATATTTCAGTGTATTTTAAGAACACGGGGCAAAACTTTTTTTTTGAATCACCGCTAGACCACAAATAATTGTTTAAGCGCCTCTAAAATGGCAAATAATCAATTCCTTTAATGGCCTCTTATCAAATAAAATTGCTTAAATGGATTTTACTGTGTTTTGTGACTAGATCTGAATAGCCAGGTACTTCCTCACATTCCTTTACCCACCTTCTTTCCATTCCCTCTACCATCAGCCTCACAAAATACCCAATTTTGGGGTACAATAATCTTACTTGCTTGAGCGGTGCTCACAAGAATAAAAGTTAGTTAGGTGCGCTGTTATTTGTTTTCATTATTTAATGTTCAAACGACGAAACGGCTTTACTAAAATTTATAATAAAAATAAAACCGGGAAAAATACATTTAAAAAAAATGTATTTAAAAATATTATTATTAAACAGTGTTGGCGATAAACCGTTTTACTAAATTTTATAATATAATTAAAACTGTGGAAAAATATTTAAAAAGAAAACATTAATAAAATCGGCACAAGTTGGATTTGAACTGTAACCACCGTAACTAAACAATAATTTTGGCGACCGACTTAACCGCTCACCTAGTTGTCTGTTGGCGGAAATTGCTGATTTTAGCTATTTATAGTAATTAATTGTAATTTTTGTTAAAAATCATTGATTATAAATTTATTGTTTGAGCACTGTAAGACATATGATTTTTGTATAAAAATTGCTTGAAATGGCTTATGCCGTATTTTGTGACCAGATTTGAATAGCCAGGTACTTCCCCACCTTCCTCTAACCCATCTCCTTCTCATCCCCTCTGCCATCAGCCTCACAACATACCCCAATTTGGCATGACACAGTCTCGCTTGCTCCAGAAGGTTAGGAGCAGTTGTGCGGATCCTAGTGTGCTGCTCACATGAATATAAGTTTGTTAAGTATCGTTTAACTAACTTTAGCAAAAAAAAAATTTATCTTGTACACAATTTTGATTGTAGGGCTACAGAAAAGTATTAAATATTAAAAAAAAGGGAAACTCTAATGCAGGAATAATCGTAATGATTAGAATTACAAGTTGATAATAGCCTAAAAACAACATAATTTAAATAAAAGGATTTTTATAAAGTACATACTAATAAGATTGTTTTAAGTTTATCTAACTAGCAATCACACCGTGTCCCCAAAGGGGTGGGCAGAAAGGACGAACCGCCGAATAACTCGATCTTGGCACACACTTCTTGCTTTATTCACGTGCCATGACTTGGGCATCCTCAACTACTTCTATCATTTAATTTCACGTCATATATTATACTTTCAATACCTTTTTCTTTCATCCACTCTACATACCCAAACCATCTAAGTGTACGCTTTAATCAGCCTTTCAATATTTCCAGATCTTCAATTTTTTTAACACAGTCGTATATATTAAGTTAGTTTAAGAAACATAACTTACATATACCTACGTAATTATATTTTTTAGTATTATCTCTGGGTATAAGATAATAATAGTAATAATAATAATTGGATGATTTGTATAGCGCCGCTTTTGTGAAAAATCACCTCAAGGGCTCTCTAAGAGAATGCAAGAGAAAATACTATAATTATTATTAGGTCATTCATTAGAACATTATTTATTTCATTTAGATATGTTTGATGTCGTTGATGACAGCTTATTTGATAGTTTTATGAACATGATAAAAAAATATAAAATTTCTAATCTAGCTCAATTGAGGGCAACATATGCAAACATGCAACATTCCACTACTATAATTGCAAAAATTAACCTTGATTGCCATTTCATGGAGAAAAACTCTTTTTGGGAGCTTTAAATCTATATCGTTTACATGATTGTTCACGTAAATGATCCATGTCAAAATATGGTGAAACTTTAAAAACCGGCTTATTCCAATTCCATTTAGCTTCCAATATAGAAGTAAATATCACCTGTATGCTCATTCAGAGTATTCATCTTATTGCCGCGAATTGAAGAACGCACAATCGATTATAATCTGCACAATATTTAATACCATTTTCATCGATTTCTCGATGAAGAAAAAGCAATAGTCTCGACAGGTCTAAAAATCAAAACTCGCTAGAAAACTCACCGAAAATCTCTAGGAATGCATAAAAATGTGAAAAACGATCATGTTATTTTGTTGAT
Organism: Halesus radiatus; assembly: GCA_022606495.2. Lineage (NCBI taxonomy): Eukaryota > Metazoa > Arthropoda > Insecta > Trichoptera > Limnephilidae > Halesus > Halesus radiatus. Next base: position 222,432 of record JAHDVE020011948.1, read on the forward strand.
TTATGCAAATATTAAAAAAAAACTCATAAAGTTCGACAAAACTACTGAATTCTCTGAGTTTATCACATACCTGGGCATTTTTGAAAAGCGTTGTTTTGTATTATTAGGGGAATCCTACAATCCACAACTTGTAACGAGCGAGATAGAGAATCCAGATAATGTCACTCTTCTTTCAAATAACTTGTCAATGTGTTAGACAGAGAAAAAAAACCATAAACATTCATTTCAACTTCACTAACGAAAGAACAGTAAATATATACGTTTTATGTTACATCTCTTTCGTTATCATCAGTGAGAAACATCAAGAAAGAGATATCATATTGAACGTATGCTCAAGTCGTCGACTGTAAGATTATCTTGAAGAAATTCAAATTAGCTGATTTTTTAGCTACCTACATTTTTTTAATTCACTATTTACTAAGCTACTATATATATATATATAGGTACTGTAACTGTAAACAATTTTGTGTTTGGGATTTGTTTTTTTTTTTGTCTAATATCTTCTTTCTTTCTTGTATGGTATGTGTGGAAGTTTTTATTGTAATATAGTTTGTCTCTAAAGTAAGGTGGTTGTAAATTGTTAATATTCTATTTTTTAATATTCTATAAAGGGGACGGTATTAGAAATTAAATGTTTTATTATTTAAAACAATTAATAATTAGAATTAATATAAATTAACACAACTAAAAGTTCACAGCGTAAGATAATTAAAAAGTTTTTATATAATTCTCATTTAAATTTGGTATTTATATACCAAGAAGTGTAAATTCCTCTCCATTTACAAGCGAATGCTTTTGATGCAATATAATAGTACAAAAAAGGTCATGGGATTGTTTTAAGTAGGAAACACATTTTTCTTATAACTACATAATTATATTTTTTAGTATTATCTTGGGTTAAACCATAAAATATTTTTTTAATATATGAGAAAATAGCACAATTACTCGCTCATTAGAAGATTTCGCGCAAAAATATTTTTTGAAATCGCCGATAAAACACAGTTTGACTAAAACTATATTATTTCTAACCTAGCTCATTGATCATGATTAGAAAGGTTAATATTATTATTCCGTTGATAAAGTTAATTTTTCATCTTTGAACGGAATATTTTTATTCCTTTGTAACTTATACGATTGTTAAAAACAATAACCACATATTTTTAAACAGAATAAATTATGCACAATAATACCACCTTATCATTTTGAGTAAGAGAAATTGTTCTCAAATTAATTGTATTTTGTCAGCGCGCTAGAGGTGATATTTAAAAATCAACATGTCCTACCGCCGAAAAGCAGGGCTCAGCGTGAACAAGGCCGGCGGCTGGACTGTGAGACAGAGAATTCGTAGGTTAGCGTTCTCTTTCCGTCTGACGAACTCCCCCTCTCTCTCCCCGCACGCCTCAGCCCATGTTAACAATCTTCGTTGTAGGTACCTACATACATATTAATTTCTAGATCAACCTGTATCTAGAAACTGAGAATACATCAAACGGAGCAACAAAAGGAGAATAAATTAATAAAACATATATGATCAACTTGTATCTGGAATCTGAATACACATTCATTTTAGATCAACTTGTATCTAGAAACTGCGAATACATCAATCGGAGCAACGAAAGGAGAGTAAATGAATAAAAAATAACCGTTAAACTGGAGCAAATTTGTAATATTTTGATGACGAACATACCGACTGGGGTCAGTTGCAAACTGACAACCTTGGTAATGATAAAGGCACTGTTGCCAACTCGTGCAGATGTATCCCACCGGAGCCAAGATAAACGGTGTTAAAGGTAGATCAACAAAGGTCATGTAAATCTTACTAGATCAACATAGTACGGGAAGAGGTGATTATATATATATATATATATATATATATATATATATATATATATTAAAAAAGGGGTGTAAATAAAAGTTTTCTTTTTAAATAAAATAACGATTTATTTATAAAAAAAGTTCTACTGGGAAATTGTTATTACGCATGAGAGCTGTTTCGCCTTCCAAAGGCATTATCAAACCACTCACAGACGATCTATTTATATTATTTCTATGTAGGTACTTGAAACGAAACTATTCATTTTTATTATCAATGCTCTTATTAATTTCCGAGCAAATTGATGGTTATATTACACTTTAACGTTTCCCTATTAAAGGCTTTTCATAAACTATTGCTTAAAACATTCTCATTGAACAATATTTTTGAGACTTTATGTTTTTTTATTGTGAGTTTTTGGTTCATACATATAAAAAATATATAAATAATGGAATAAACAAGTATTTTACAAAAAAACGTAGAGTTGAAAAAATAACAAAAAATCCACTAAGACAAAGTCTGTGCGTGGGTATTATATTTATTAATAATTTTCAATGTTTACCTGTAGTGTTACTGAAACTTTCAATGGTATTCACTAATTATAAACATAAGATTAAGGTACCGCTAGAGTAAAAAGGAAACATTTTTGAAATGCAGTTCTAAAATTTCACAGGTGCTTCATAAATCAATAACTATTTGACGAATAAATGTATTTGGTGATTATATATTGATTGATTTCTATAAATTTGATGTTTTTAGTATAACAGAAATCAAAGGAGCGTGAATTAGGATAAAGCTACTTTTTAAAAATCCATGTAGCGTCAAGACCAACCCGACAAACCGATTTTTTTCATTTGTCCGCATGCAGGACCAATCTTAGGATAAATTCTCCAATTTCCCGTATTGTTGCGCAATATAAGGCAAAAATTCACAATATCGACATTCTTCACAATAATAATAAAAAAAATAATAAACAGATTATTTGTATAGCGCCGTTTTTGTGAAAAATCACTATCGATCCGAAGTATTGCGCATGACCTCAAATTGATGCACGAGTATAAAACGTATCAAGAGTATCTTCCATCCCGATCCTATCTTCCTCTTTCTCTTCCTCCTCTCTCCTTCCTTCTTAATTTTTTTACTCATTTTTTCCATAAATTAAACATCTGTATATAACCAAACTGAGCGCAGGAAATTGTGTTGGCTTACTTTTTGTTAAACTTCCTTTGTATATAAATTTGTATTAAAAGCTGTTTGTTTCTTATAAATAAATAAATAATGAAGCTACTCACCAATGTTTAACTTGAGTTCATTTATTCCATAACTATTATAAAAAACTTATGAATTAATTGCACAATATAACTTAGGACACGTAAAAAAAATGATTAAAAAGACAAGTAAAATGATTAAAATACTGAATAAAGAGAGATAATCTAATCATAACGTAACGCCGAATAACAGGAAGAGAGTGAATTTATTTGTGAAAATCGACGAATATATTGAATATGTAGATTTTTTTACATTAACTGCACACAGGAGACCTCGAGGAAAATAATTTTCCTCAGGGCTTTTGTCATTTTTGAGGATGTTATATGTTTTTTTGTGTAAAGGAAAGAGAGGAAGTTCTTGAAAGGAAAAAAAATGTTCGAGGTAGGAATCTGGGGGTCAGTGCGTCCAGGAGTTACGTACGTATGAATCCATCGATCTCAGCGCAGTGCAAGGTGATGGGCAGGGAGAGTCAGGCTGAAGAGGTAAAAGGGTCTCCCTATACCGGCCCGCCATGCAGTCCGTGGGTGGGCCTGAACAAACCTAACCCCATGAACCCGGATATTTATTGTAATTTTTAGGTTTTATGGCCAAAATTCCACTCTGCATCTCAGAAAGGAATAATTACTCACTGTACCATGCAAATACCGATGTATTTTGTCTATGGTAACGTCAATCGGCTATCAATCTTGTAAAAAGTAAAGCAAGTTAGTTTATGTAAATCTATTTGTGTTCCCTATTCTTTATTCCAATCCAGAAGCCATTTTCTGGCTCGAAAGTGATGGCCTTTAGTGAAATCTTCATAGGGTTGGAGGTCTTGGCGGAGAGGACCAGCGTGAATTTCTGTAGAAGCTGGAAGATGATGGCCTTGCACTCCATCAGGGCGAACCTGGAACCTAGGAAACAGGCGAAAAGTAAATGTTAGAATCAGTTTGCTTTGCATCTTGGTTTGTAAATCTGCGCACAAGCTTAAATCAACAGTAAAAAGGCGAATTTTATCACAGTGGGTTTTAAATGTTGCAACCCTGAATTCGTCATTTTGTACGATAATTAGAAAGAGACTGACAAAAAGAATAGAACTGTAACCGTTGAGAATATTTCATAAGTTTTTTATGTAATTGATATTAAAATCTTACCAATACAATTCCTAGGGCCAATTCCGAAGGGCAGATACGTCAGTGGGTTGATGGAGCCCTTGTTCTCGTCGGAGAATCTCTCGGGGTCGAAAGTATCGGGATTCTCGTAGTATTTAGGGTCGCGATGGATCTCGTGAAGAGGGATCCATAGTGCGTCACCGACATTTAACTAGAAATACAAGATATTGATGAAATAGAACGTTTTTACGTTGGAAGAAACAGAAAAATTGTGGGAAGAAATAGTGGAAACGGAGCTACCGTAGAATGATACCGGGTGTGGCGTAAGATATGCTATGGGGCATTGTCATGGGGCCAAAGGAACATAGGTTGGCTGACTGTTGAGTGGGTTGGCTCAGGGTGTATGAGGCGTGTTTGATGGTTCTGCGTGTAGTTGAACTTTTTTTTTGCATTGCAAGTAATTTACAAAATATAATTAATTGAAGGGTATTCTTGGTCATGTAATCATAAAAGAGAAGTTCTTTTGTCTGATAAGGGAGCCACGATTCTTAATTTGGTAGTTACATAATATTTAATTGGCTTCTATTTATAAAATGTTTTGTATGAAATATTTATGTATGTAACTTTTTTTTGAAGAAGAGTTAAATTTTAATTTTTGTTCTGATTGGTCATTAATACAGCTCATTTCAATTGGGACGTTATTGTAGTTTTTTAGCTTGACAAATATAATCATTTTGCGTTTGAGTTGTTTTAAAATTAGATTTTATGAATTGACTTCCATTTCTCATAAGTTTGTAATATTAGTGATTTTCTTTAAGATTTTTCTCTTTATTCATTTTTATAATACAAACTTGCTTAAATATATCTTCAATATTTGATACTGGAAAAGCGATTTTGTTAACAAGGTGGATTTTTTTTAAATATAGCTTTTATGATGAATCTTTGTGCAACTTTTACTGAATTTAAATTATTTTTATAAGATCCTACCCAATCAATAATATCGTAAACAAGCAAAGGGTGAACAAGGGCGTAGTACATATTTTCATGATATTCTAAATTTAATTATTTCCTCGTAATAAAAAATTTCTTACAGTTATCCCCTTTTCAGCAGAGTTATTTGGAGGTGGAAGAGTGTAGGTTTTCACACATTTTCTGTCCAGCGCAACGCCGGGTGGCCAAAACCTCAATGTTTCTGTAACACAGTTAACATATTTTTCAAAAAAACTCAACGTCTTCAATATTATTTTAATGGTTAAAACTTGATTAAGGACTTATACCAAAGGTCGAAAAATGGTTATTCTTCGTTTTTTCTTATGACCTAGCGAATACTTTAAAATTGACTTCGAATATATAAATAATAAAAATCACACCTGTGATAACCATATCCATGTACTTCATTGCATGCAGATCAGTGTAGTTGACCTTCTCCCCACACTTGGCTGATACTTCATCTATTTCCTCTTGCAGCCTCTTCTGAACCTCCGGGTTCACAGCCAACTCGTGGGCGGCAAAGCACAGTAGGTTGGATGACGTCTCGTAGCCGGCAAGGAAGAAAACTACGGCTTGGGCAGTTATCTCGTCGTCGGTCCAATCTAGAGAGAAAATATTATTTGTATAAGAAGTTAAAAACCTTAAAGGGAGTTCTGGAATCATTCTCTTGGTGTGTGGAGGAGAAATAAGTCACAGGCGGGCGCTTTTGTTTTGAGTTTACTGAAAGGTCATGTAATCAGAATAATAAAGGGAGGTTACACATGTAAACAATAGTGTTTTACCAATGAAGAACCAAATGTTACAAGGACTGCAAGAATAGTCGGGATCTTAGAATCTTAGATAAGTAGTTAGTAGATTAGTAGAAATTGGACGGGAGAACTAAGAAAAAAGAAGTTCGCCTCTGATTCAACATAAAACGGTTCAGGATTATGGTGGTTGCCCTCTACTGTTAAACCAAGTAGAAGCCAATAATAGCGACCTTCTCTTTTCACTGGTTGATGAACACTTCTAAAGCTCTCTCCATCATTCTTAAGTGAAAAAGTCACTTTACAAGAGGGTTAGCAGTAACAATATATTGACACGGACAACACCCAGACCGAAAACCACACCCTCAAAGAACAAATTAACGAAAACGCAAGTGATGTTGTTTCAACCAACTTCTCTTGACTGATTGCTTCCCCACTGCCGACTCCAGCACCGTGGCAAACCCGGCCTCTGTGCTGCCTTCCTCCTTGCTCTCGTGCTTCAAGGAGCCCTTATTGGCTTCCATTAGCAGTTGGATCATGTCTGGTCTGATGATGTGCTGCTCCTCGCGAGTCTTCATGGTGGTCAACACCAGGTTCCTGAAGAATGCGCTGACTTTTGCAGATAGGATAGTAATGTGTAGCATCTGAAATGGAAAAAAGAAAATGATCAATTTCGAGTAATGAAAAGTCACGAGTTTTTACACTTTGAATTCAGGATAAGGCTTTTTTCCTATTTTTCATTCCACTTTGTGTGAAACTAAAAAAATCTAAGAAGAATGCTTCGAAATGGATCGAAATATTTTTTTGAGACACATGTTTTGGCAGATGGAATCAAAATGCCTATTTTACAGAATAGTTGGATAATTGCCCTCGAATGCTCATGAGTCAGAATCGAAACGTTTCTTGAAATAACTTTAGCCAAGTTTAACGTACCTAATATGGCTGTTCAAAAACTTTCTCTTTCCATTTTTCATCTTAATCCACTCCCTCACTTCCTACAGCTTAACACTACCCCAAATCGTCCCTCTGCAGCAAAAAGCCTCCAAATACGACATTGGTAAAAATCGAGTTAAAAGCCAAATTAGACACCTTTCAATATTGTGTATTCAGAAAAAAATCAGCAGATCTCTACCGGTCATTATTGTCCTTATTATTTGATTGTCATAAAATCAAAAAATCGATTGCCGCTCATTTTGAACCGAATAATCATGATCATTTCAATTTTTTTTTATTGTGAATTTCTTTCTCCACACAGCATCCCCGAAGATGACATAGGCTTTCAGGGAAATTATTTCCCTCAGGGCCTCCTATATGGATTTGATTACTTTTTGTTGCGGAGGGACGAAGTGGGTATGCTATCGTCCACCAGGACCGGACAGCTGAAACTCTTGTGCTGTATCACATAAAAAAAACCTTCAGAGGAAAATATTTTAAATTTATTATAAACTTTGTTCAATTATTTTTCTATTATTATAAAAAAATAAATTAACTTGAATGGAACAGAGATGATAAATATTTCATAATAATATGAATTTTGCTCACCAATGTAATATCCTAAACGAGTGAAAATTTTGAAAGTTTAATAGGTGTGCGAATTGTTCTCTTCAGTAAATTGTAAACCCAAATTATTCAACGAGACACTGAAAAAAAGTCGCGTTGATCTGGCGGTTGAGATGCCCCCCCCCCCCACTGACCTTTAACACCTCGACTCCGGTGATGGGTCTGATTTGACCCAGTGTTTTTTAAATAAAAGATTTTGCCGCAAATATTTCGTTTAGGCTAATTTCCTCTTGTCTATTCTTTTATCAAATATTTACCCACATCTCGACTCAAAAATGATTAAAATCGGACACGTTTTAAATAAGTTATTAGAATAATTGTTTATAAAAACACGCAAAAACTCTATCTCTTCTCATTTGAATTTGAGCAGCCGACGAAACAGTATATCTCTCGCTCTATCCTTCCGTCTTTGTCCCTCGCAGTCCTTAACACGCAGATGTTGTCAACCATTCGGGCACATTTCTAGTATGGTGATTATATTTTTATAACTTTGTTTTAATTTTTTTTATTTCGTACCATACTAACGCAATGGCAAGGCAACATTATTTAGCTGATAATGAGATTGAAAAGCTACTTAACAGTGAGATCAGTGATGATGGCGACTTGGAATTCGAAGCATTGGATCCAGAATTTGAAAGTGATCCGGAAGACATATTACTAGAGGAAATATCTGAAAGTGAAAATGGAAGTGATAATGCAGTTAGTGTAGGAAATCTGAGTGAATCCGTTGCAGATCAACTTGTCAAATTCCGGATTCCTTTAATTTTTTAATGAAAATTGTTCATTTAAATTTTTTTTGTTGAAAAATAAAAGTTTTAGTATTTTTTAACTAAAATGTATGTCATTCAATGGTTTTAATTGTGACAAATAAATGTGTGAGAAAATTAAATACTCAAATAAGAACGCCATTATATAATATTTTCTAATATTTGCATAAGCAATCATCATATAATATGGCTATAAATTTAATTTATTTTCTTTTACACATCTTTCTATTAGAGGTACAGCCACAAGGAAGAATTAAATAAGTGATTTTATTTCTGGTATTTTAAATCATACATGATATACTTGTAAATGCACACCATCGATTTCCCGAAAATGTTAATAAATATGTAAGCAGAAATGTTCGTCTCCACTGACTTCCTGGGGCGAGTCCTTTACCCCCTCCCGCACTGCTCTCCTCATTCCGCTGACCGTCGGCAGCGGTTGTCTCCAGACGCTACCGATTTAGTTGTTGTTTTGCTCTCGCGCGGTATCCCCGCGCTGCTGCATATCGAAGAACCGCAACATTTACGGAATACTAATTTCTAAAATATCTATCTTTATACAAGAAACACAAGGGATATGTTATGAGTTTATGAGGAATTACATAATATCATATAAAAGTAAGGATATGAACGAAAAATGCATAAAAAAGCCTTTTATTTTCATCATTTCAGCCGGGTCAATCTGGACCCACCATCGCCGAATGTGTTTTATTTTGAACCTCCGGGTATTACGTGTTAAAGATGTGATGGCCCGCCCTTCCTTCGTTTATGATTTAATTTATTGATGTTTTTACCTGCGATTTACCCACCCCCAACCCTGGTGGATATGAGTTCGTCCACTTCTTCCCTGGCCACTCCCCCTTCTTCTATTTCACTCTAACTAAATATCACATTAGCCTATTGTTTATTATGGGTAATAACCCTTACTTTTACAAAAAACCGATATAAATCAGAGTTAATCGAAAACCCATTATATTTTATTACTTTTCCTTAAGTAAATATTCCTATCTTCCCTGTATAACCTTAATTGTTTGTTTGTCTCTTTATTACGCCAGTTTCATGTTCATCTGGTCGCTTAAATACACAATTCTTGTCGCCTTGTTTACATTAGTCATTGACAACCTCAAAATTTTACCTAAATGTATCGAACTATATTCAAAGTAGTAGTCCATATATCTCAATATTTCTATTGAATTCCTTCAGTTTAAATTTTATAATTGATTGATACATTTCTCATCTACATTTTCATATTATCTGATGTCCCGAATCTACTCAATTAATACCTTTTATCACCTAAAATCAGTCTAGTTTCACTCCCTTGTAATAATCTACGTTCCTGAAATTAGAAAATTGTACTCCTATTTCGCATTAGTCCCGCCTAAATCGCCTCTTAAGTTTGCCGAAGTTTCCATACTGTATAATCTTGTTTCTTCCCTTTTTCATCTGTTGAAGCTATTGTTCTCTGAATTATTTTCTCTAATTCGTTGTTTTTCCGCTTAGCCTTACATGACACGCCTCTCTGTCTAAATTCTAATGCAAACACACCTTTCCCCGTGCAAGATAAATCATCACTTTGTAGTTTTTTTTATTTGTAATTAACATTTTGCGTATTATTTTTACTTCCTACTTCCATTTTCAATGGTTATTCATCTCTGCATTACCCATTGTTTTCTTTAAAGTTCACGACCTCTCCCGTACTATTCGTCCTCTGGTGGAATATTTACATTATAGGCCGTCGATCTGAACCCTTTCGATTCACATAAATAATTAATATTTCCTTTGTCCTGTCACCACTAATTGTTGTTTATGTAAGACGCCCGTTTGATTGGTAACGTTTTCGTTGATTTGGCCCAATCCTGTGATGTTTATTTATAAGAGGGAACGCCTTCTTCCCACTGCCATCTCGTGGTTTTATGTTGCAACGAGTTTTATGAATCAAAAATATTGGATTATAATTCACTGTAATCAAACTCTCCACAAGTCGATAGATGTCGCTCCCTTAAGCTTTTCTAGCATGAAAGTTATGCATATAAAAAAAAATATTTTCCAGGGTTCCTTTAAAAGAAAATGATGATGGTTAGACCATTACACGGTGGATCTCAATATAAAAAAATGAAATAAAAGGGAGAGACGAAGATATCCACCAAATGTTCTCTTAGTTTCAAAATATGTTTACCTTTATAAGACTCGGGAATACGATCATGAAGAAAAACTTGACGATGACGATTCCTTTGAAGTTGGTGGCTTCCTTGCCCATTGTGATGAACTCGTTGTTCCTATCCTTCAGAGAGTTGATCTTTATCCCGAAGGCGGAACTTGCTATCACGTCGTTGGTGTATCTCGTAAAGAGGTCTTTGAATTCCAGTTCCAGGTGACCATTATCTGAAATGTAAAAAACCTATTAAAGTATATTAAATTGACTATTTTTTCATTCAACAAACTAAGTACATGTTATTGAATATCCATCAATATTCTGTACATGACGACATAAAAAAAAACATTCCCTCAATTCATTGTTTTTTACATGGAAGTCTTGATATTTCAGTTTTATCAAATAGTTATTTCGAGAATCCAGCAAATAGAAAAAAAATTGCAATAATATTAATAAGAAACACTTAAGTTAATAACAATTGCTTTGTTCAAAACTACTATTTTAAAAATGTAAATATCTAAATGTTTCAGAAGCATAGCTCCCCTCATCATGATAAACAATATACCTACAAAAAAAAAAAATGAAAAATCAAAAATTATTTTAAAATGTTAAATAAAAGAATTGTATTATTTTTATTATTAATGTAAATAAAATCAAGAAAATAGCAAGGCATAAAAAAATAGTGGTAATTATTTTTAAAATTTATATTAATTATAATTAATATTATGCAAGGTGTGTTCAAAAGAAAAGGTGAATTTTGAATTTTCGCGGGCTGTGTACATTCGATTATCAATTTTTTTTATTATGTTGGTACACATATGTTTATCATATGTTAAAATTATCAGCCATTTTGGATCTGTGGTTTGCTTTTGACGACTGGAAAGATTAGTCACGTTTTTGGGTGTTCTTCGATTTTTTACTTTTTATTATTTTAGTAAAAAATCGATTCTTTTAAGAAATGCTGATAAGGACATGGGAAACAAAGCAAATCTAAAATTTCACTTTAATCGGACTGATGATGCCCCAGAAAACGGCTATCAAGTTCGGACTAAAACTAGGAAATTCCTCTATCCAAATTCACAATTATTAACATTTAAAAAAAAAAAAAACATTTTTTTTGAAGAAATGCTGATGAGGACATAGAAAATAAAGAAAATCTAAAATTTCACTTCAATCGGACTGATGATGCCTCAGAAAACGAACCTAAATAAAAAAAATCGAAGAACACCCAAAAACGTGACTAACCTTTCCAGTTGTCAAAAACAAACCTCTGATCCAAAATGGCTGATAATGCTAACATATGATAAACATATGTGTACCAACATAACAAAAAAAAAATCGATAATCGAATGTACACAGCCCGCGAAAATTCAAAATTCACCTTTTCTTTTGAACACACCTCGTATAATATTAATTATAATTAATATAAATTTTAACAATAATAACCATTATTTATAACTTACTTTATTTGGGGGGCCCATGTTCAGGAGTCCCATAGGGTTCATACAATAGTTCAAAATTAAAAAAAATTATAACCACCTTTATTTTCAGATTTTTTTAACTCTTCGTCGAAGTGCGACATTAAATCTTCCCCACACTCCGTAACAAACTGGAACATCCCCCTCATCTTAGAGCTGGTGAAGGCCGGACTCAGAGTTGCTCTCATGTCACGCCATTTTTGACCTAAAATGACGTTAAGTAGTAAATTGTGTGAAAGAGGGATGGGTGATAGGCCGGCGCGTGCGCGGATAATGGATTGATGATGGCGGTTGGATATTGGAAGTATTATGATAAATGTAAACGATAGGAGTTTAAAAAAGACTATCTTTATTTAAATGTCACTTTTTATACTATTGTTAAGAATCATCAATTAAGTCGTCACGGTATTTTTACAGCACGTTCAATCAATTTTCATACCAGTTAGTGCCACCAGGTTGTTGCCAAACAACGGGTCCATTTTCTCATCCACAATGCTGATGTGATCCTGGAAACTGTCAAAGTCCTTGATGGTGATCTGTTTGATAAGCTCCAGATCCGTTATCATGACGATGGGGTTGGATAACTGATGCAAGCCTACGTATCTGGAAAGGTATATATTACGTTAAATTGATCATGTATTTTAACACCCTTCATCTCCCGAAACCTTGATCTATTTATATTTCTCAAAAAAAAAAAAAACTTAACGCAAACTAATCATGAAAAAACTTATTTTCCGTAAATCATTTAGTGCATACCTACACCATGTTTTAGTCTCAAGTGGTCTAATTTAAAGCCAACAAACCCAAGAGGTCTTATTTTCCAACAGGAATTTTCAAACTTTTGTTGTTTTCGTTCTTCTAATTTTAATTGTTTACTTTGCTTCAAGCAGCTTAACTTTTTACGAAAAACGGAAAACGCTGCTTCAAATACTGCTACGAACACCTTAAAGAGCTAAATAATATGTAATACGCACTCACAGATGGTTCCAACTTAAATATTTTTAGAAACAACACTTTTAGCACGAAATGCTATTAACTAACTAACTAACTTCTCGACGGCCTCCATGGTCGAGGGGTAAGGCTCTCGACTACGAATCCGAAGGTCGCGGGTTCAAATCCCGGCGTGCGCAAGTAAATTTTATTTAATTAATTTGTGTTGTTTCACAATTAATTCATTTTAAAAATAATATATAGTATATTTGCGCACGTTCCAGAGTGGAAGATACTCTCAGTATCGCCCTGGTGAAAGACCACCATTCAGAATTGAAACGTTGCTTGAAATGGCTTTTAGACGTATTTGATGAACAGATCTGAATACCCAGGTATTTCCCCAACATCTTCTTCCCTTTCTCCTTCCCCTCCCCAATACCTTCAGCCTCACAAAATTCCCCCCCAATTGGGAATGCCGTAGTCTTACTGGCTCCAGATGGTTGGGAGCAGTTAGGACTCTTGTGCGGTATTCATATAAAAAAAAAAAAACTAACTAACCATCACGCCGTTTCTCCGCAGGGATAGGCAGAGAGGACGTACCGCCAAACAACTTGATCTTGGCATACACTTCTTCCTTCATTCACATTCATGCAACGCCTCATACATTCTCTTCTGTTATTCCGACTTCTGACATGGCCCGACTGTTGAGTATTTGATTCACTTGATCGTGCCATGTCTTCCTCGGGCGTCCCCGGCTTCTTCTTCCATTCACATTCGCGTCATATATTCTCCTTACACTCCTTTCTTCGTTCATTCGCTCTATATGCCCAAACCATCTAAGTGTCCCTTTCTTAATCTTGCTCACTACACTTACATCAGCCTTGCATTCTTTACGAATCTCAACATTTTCACACGATCATACATGGTTTTACCACACATTCGTCTCAGAGATCTCATTTCTACAGCATTCAGTCTACTTTTATCCTTCCTCTGCCAGTTCCATGCCTCGCTGCCATACATGAAGGTTGGTATCAGCACTCCATTGTGGATTGCTAGCTTCGCTTCCTTGGACAGCTTTTTGTCTGCGCCAACCGCGTTCAGTTCTCCGTTAATGGAGTTTCCTGCATTCACCCTTCTTTCAATATCCCTATCAGTCTTTCCATCTCTCGTATACATACTTCCCAAATACACAAACTCATCGACCTGCTCCAAGTATTCATCATTCACAACTATATTATATTGCACACTGTTTTCGTACTCTCTCTTTCAAACATCATGACTTTGGACTTATTTACATTCATCATTAGCTCATTCTTCATACATACTTCGTTCATCCTAGATACGAGGGACTGTAGATCTTCTATACTATTAGCAATCAGCACCGCATCATCAGCATACAACAGACAACATACTTGCAGACTACTCATTTTCGCGCCCAGGCCCACCTCTTTCAATTTTTGGATACAATTATCCATGTATAGATTGAATAACCACGGTGACATTACACAGCCTTGCTTAACACCTTTTGTGATGTCAAACCACCCCGTAAAATCACCGTTTGCCTTAACACATGCAACGCTTCCTGGTACAGCGTCTCTCTGTTTTTTGCCAGAAACTTCTCTGTGAGCATACGCAACGAGGAAATCTGATCCATGCACTCTTCCACTCATAAATGCACCTTGCACATCCCATATTGTATCCTTTGTATTCATTTGTACCCTTTCAATCAATATCCTACCATACAGCTTACCAACTGAACTTAGCAGGCTAATAGCTCTGTGATTTCCACATTCCATGCGTGACCCTTACCTTTGTATAGAGGCATGATCACGCTGCAGCCCTTTCTCCAATCTAATGGGGTGTAACCCTCCTCTAAACACTGGTTAAAAAGCTTGCATAACCATGTGAGAATTATACGGCTATTTCCTTTAAAGCATTCAGCAGCAATATTGTCGAAACCAACAGCCTTACCATTCTTCATACATATAATTGATCTTTTAATTTCATCCATGCTAATTTTGTGAACATTCACCCCATCGTCATTCATACCTGAAATGCTATTAAATATTAAATATTACATGGAACATGAAATGGAAAAAATTGTTACTGCAGATTAAAGCTCAAGTCCCCCAAGAAACTTATAAAAATACAGTATGTTATTATAAAACTAACATATACAGAATTTTTAAAAGTTTCTTGAACGACTTAAACTTAATAACGATTCATTCTATTTGATATTTCATATGTACTGTGTACACCCGCCAACAAACAATTTAAAGTGCTAAAAGTTTTTTTAAGAAAAATATTTGAATTAGCGCCATCTATGAGCTAGTATCGCGTTTCGTTTAACCTTACTTCATCACGTGGTTGCACTTTTACCATTATTAGTTCTTAATTCAGTGAAAAAATCTAGCCAAAAATATAGACAATTAATCAAAATTTCTATGTTTTTAGAATCATAGAAATTTTGATTCAACCTATAAATAACATTTACACAATAATTCTACCTTCTGTTTCTCACAAATTTCTCAGTATTACAGCCTTCACCAAATCAGTGTAAAATATTTCATGATTTGTTAATATTATTCTTGAATTTGAGATATGATATCGATGAAGATGACATAAATTGAACTGGTCTCATCAGCTAAGTTGGTTAAGCGGTTGCCCCGGATGGGCAGAGATCCTGGGTTCAAGTCCCAGATGCGACTGTTATTTTCTGTTGTCTTTTTTTTATTTAGGTTATGTTAATATTATTTTCTACAAATGATTAAATATTAAAATGAGGTTTTTAAATCTCAATAAAAATAATTAACAATTAAAATGTTTACATTCAGTTTCAACAAACATGGGTTCAATACCAATCTATAGTATAGTATCATTTACAAATACAAAGAAACCAGACAAGTCCAAGACTTACAACCTCGGGTAAAATCGGGGACTACTAAACCAGACAGTTTTTTTTTGAGGAATCGATAGAGCATCTCAATATGTCACCGAAGAGATAAACCCATAGAAATGGGTCTGTTCAAAGTAAGGTCAATTTCTTTCACTTAGGGTGAAACCGATCAAAAATTTTCAAATTCTGAAATTCTTTCATGAATAGATAACCAATTTTATTGGCCTGTCTGGGGCCTAGTAGTTTAATGTCTTATTGGCGACAGCACTTTTTATTTTAAATTTGTATAATTTACACTTCTAGGTTGTTTTAATCAGTGGTTTTAGAGAGAGAGAAAAAAAACACTGTGCCAAGTTGTGTTTTGGGAATTATCTAATTCTCTAGTCGCTTGAGCAAATCAAATTAAGAGCTATTAAATAAATTCATCATTATTACAATCGAGTTTGTGTCGGACAACCCCATGTAATGTCAATCATCAGGGCAGATGTTGGACATTGATGGTGGACAGTGCAAGGTTGTCTAAAACTTTAGCTAAGGAATCAGGAAGTGCAATAGGGCTCTTATTCCAAAATACAATCAACATTTCAAAAATATACAACATGCTACCAGAAAACCTCAAAATTTATTTGGATATATTCCAATGATCGAGCCTAGTGCAAAATCTTGCTGCGTTGTATTATATGTATGAAACAAATGTTCGCAAATTAAAATAATATATTGCTGTTTTCAATCGTGAACTACTGGTCGATGGCGAAGCTATTTTTAGACGTGATGCGCGATGAATAAAACATGACTGAAATATGTTTATGATGATGAAAAAATACTCAAATATTCAACTAACCTCCAAATATGCATTATGCATACTTGGCTAATAATAATAATAATTGGATAATTTATATAGCGCCGTTTTTAATAAAAAATAATCTCAATAACGAAATGCATGTACTCCGATGTATAATCGGGGTTATTTTTATTTTTTTTGCATTGTAATCTGATTCAGGCTGTGCGTAAAAATAAAATACTGAGCTAAAACAGGCGCAACCACTTCCTTTATATTTATTTCTGGTATTACAAGTACCTAATGAGAAACGAATTATGTCAATAATATTATAAATTTCGGTAGACTTTCTACGAATATCGGTATATCGATAGATTTTAGTTAAAATGGCATCACTAGTTTGGAGTTCGTAGTTGGAACGTTGGCCGATCGTGTAGTTTCCCGATTTATAGTCACCATACGATCGGCCAACGTCTCAACCCGAACGAGACGATGGACGATTGTGTGGTCGAGGCATCAGACTCACTTTTCATCTGGGAATGCATTATACAGGCGTCTTGTCATTGCGCTCATGTGTTCCCTAAGCATGAACACCTTGGCCATATTCCCAAATAGCGGCACAGTGACTGGGATAGCTTTCACCCCCCTGCTGGGGAAATAGCTGTTCACCCTTCTCCTGTACCAGAGGAGGGCCAAAATCAGCCCTGAGATGAGTACTGTCCATTTGGTGCACAGACAGTTGCAGACACATAGATCCGCAATGGATGCCATCTGAAATAAAGTGAACATTATTTAGAAAACTTATAATACGTTTTTATATACTAGTAGCGTTTAAACTAAACTCCCAAATATTCATTAATTGATAAACTAAAGTTTTTAAGACAAGATTTTTGTGCATAGCGCAAAGGGTAACAATTATTTTTATAAACAATAATTATTAGCCTGAAACACTCATCCAAATTGAAAAAACCTTCCGAGCAAAGATAAAGGTAAGGACAGACTGGGCCCACGTACGCAACGTATGCGATCCTACGTTCCCAGGCCTACGTGCACACTTGTCCTACGTACGCAACGCAAAGATAGGTGAGGACACGCCTTCCAACGCGTGTGATTGGTGTTTCTAGGTGACGCATCACTCAGTTGATTTGACGTTTCTTTTTTAAGGTTATGTGTTTCCCTTGTTAGCATAGCATAAACTATTTCTGTTCAGTAAATATTTACACATTTCCCAATATTAATTGCTTACACACATACATATTAGGAATGTACTTACCTATACATCGCTTCTACGCAAAATTAATTTGTTCTAAGTAAAACATAATATTTTCATGAAAATAAAATCACGAAATTTTTATTTACTTTATATTATTGAGCAGCATAGGCATAAAAATTAAACTTATCAGTTTAATTTTTATACCCTGAAGATGCTTATGTTAAGCGAAACCGGTCGGTCGTAATAAAATTAAATAAAATTCTCGTGGTTATAAACAAAGTTATTGTTTATTTAAAAAAAAAAAAAAAAAAAAAAAAAAAAAAAAAAAAAAAAAAAATTATATTTTCCCTTGTTATCGGTTGATATATAAGTTACTCAGCCATTTTAAAATACTATATTGATTACAACTGATTTAAAAACCGAATCAACCGAACCGAACCAACTGTTGAGGTTTGTAAGAACCTACTCTTTTTTTTAAAGTTTGCAAGTGAAAACTAATATTATTATTGTCTTTTTAAAAAATGAGAATATCGCACAAAAGTCCCAACTGCTCTCCACTGTCTGGAACCAGTGGAACCATAACATTCCAAATTTGGGAATGTTGTGAGGTTGAGGGGAGTGGGGAGAAGAATGAGATAGAGAAGAGGAAGAGGAAGAGGAAGGTGAGGAAGTACCTTGATATTCAGATCTGCTCACCAAATACCATTAAAATCCATTCAAGAAATGAAGTTAGAGTTGTTAATCAACTTATCCGAGCTTACAGTTCATCACTCAAAATGGCACTATATATCAAATACTACAAATGATTTAGCTGTTAATTAAATATGGGTAGTATGGAAAATATCTAAGGTTTCGAGTGACAAAATCCAAAATTTGTAATCTTTTAAACACCAAGAAAAATACAAACCAAAATATCTGTAATGCGTGTAGTTTGAAAACAGGTGAAACATTTTACAACGTTTTACCTAAAATAAGTAAGTATGTATTTCATTTATAGAACTTAAAAGCCCAATCTAAGAACTTTTTTACTGGAAACCTTATACATTTTCCTGATTATCCGCATAGAAATTACAGATTAATCATTCGTAGTATTTCTTGCGTCAGCAGACCACAAAGGATGTATTTTAGGGTGTTGATCTTTAAGAAGTAATTTAGTGCATTAATTGGCTAGTACTAAATTTGTATGCAGTGTGATTTGAACTAACCATGGTTCTTTAAGGCGATGAATATCAAAATTATAAAATTTTGTTAAATGTTTTTGTTATAAATTTGATCACCTAGATATTATACATGATTTAATTTTTAAATTTTTTAGCGTGCCTTTCGACAAATACCTTGAAAAGAATATAGTATCGGAGGGCTGTACAAACGTTTTGAATTGTCGATTTTCCTACTTACGAATCAATTTTAGTATTTTGATTTTTTTCATACGTGGCAAATTTGGCCAGAACTTTGGCAAAAACAAATAAAATATCGTATTTGGTAATTTTTTTAAACTAAATTTATGGGAATCACTAAAGCAACAAGTGTGTGATTTCTAATGAGTTTCAAGGTTACACGGGAAATGCTTCGCTTTTGGGTTAAGATGGTTACCGGATAAATCAACACACGTATGAATCGGCACACTTTTTATAAGCGATATAAACTTATGAAAAAAAAGCCCGAAACCGAATTTAACCCAATCTAATTAATCATGTATTTTATTTTTTAATAATAATATTAATATATATATATTTTTTTTTTTAATAAAAAAAGTGATATTATAGGTTAGTTTTTTATCACTTTTCAAAAATGTGCCGATTCATACGTGTGTTGAATTATCATGGAAGCCTTTGAAAAACTTAGATAGATTTGTTGTTGTTATAGGTTTGAACTAAGCTAAGATACTACCTTGTTTACGTACTTTTTATATCATCTGTTATCTACTATATTTTTATCTGCTCCACTGATCCTAAGTAGGTGTAAAGATAGTACATGAATAGAGGGGAAACAGGTAGAAGACCTTGGAAAAAAATCTATTTATTGACTGCTATATTTCTAAAATACGATAAAGTGATATTATTCTTTGCCATACGACGATCTCCGTGGTTGAATGGTTACGATCTTTGGCTACGAATCTAGATGTCGCGGGTTCAAATTCCGGAAAATATAAATTTTATTTGATTAAATACTATTATTACACAATTTATTACTTTAAAAAAAATATGTAGTATATTTGCAGCACTTTCCAGAGTTGCAGATAATGTCAGTATCGCCCTGGTGAAAGACCAATATTCAGAAATTAAATATTGCTCGAAATGGCTTTAACCGTATTTGCTGACCATATCTGAATATCCAGGTACTTCCCCACCTTCCTCTCCCCCATCTACTTTGCCCTTCTCAATACCTTCTGCCTCACAATATATCCCAATCGGGAATGCCATAGTCCCACTGGCTCCAGACGGTTGGGAGCAGCTGGGATTCTTTTAGATATCATAAAATAGAAATAAATTTCTAGATTAAAGCGTCGGTTTTGATACGGATTTTAATTTATAATTAATAATTTTTTCTTACAGTTGATTTTGAAAATTCCCGAAGGGGTCAAGGGAGGGGGAAGTCCACAACGTTAAATACGTTAATTTTACAAACACTGTGAAAAGGTAAATAAAGTGAAACAAATAAGTTATAAATACCTGCTCTTCTTTTGCCAATGATCTTCTAATAAATATACTATCAAGGACGAATAGGATTTAATCAGTAACTGCAATATCATGCAATGTGCCGTGTTTTCTAATATTGTGTCCTGTGCGTGCAAAATTATATCTTCGCGGTTCGCAGATCTTTGCGAACGAGTGATCTGCGAGATCCGGTGAGCCGCGATCCGTATGATCTTGTTGAATCAACGGGTCTTACGGCTTGCAGATCACTTTGTTGCTCGTTGATCGTTCGATCACAGATACATGGAATTTATTAAACGTCATAATATAGGGATTCGTAATTCTAACACTTCAGTCGTGGCGCCAGCGCTCGGGCTACATTGTATTGTTTATTCTAACAAGAATAAGGTTGAGCTTTTAACAATAACACGAATTAAAGTATTGTGTTCATTATTTATTTTCAATAAATCTAAAAAATATTTGAATTTTTTTTTAGTAATAACAATGTTTTTTGTTTGTTGAGGTATAACAAACGATGTTCAACGATTATTTTCCTAACGATTTTTTTTTTACAAAACATTTTTTTTTTTTAATTTTGGCTACGCTTATTTATGGCACAATTAATAAATGTTATTTTAGTTTGTTTATTGTTCCAGATAGTTAACACGACACTGCGAATTGATTTTTAATGAATAACAAAAACAACAACAAATTAACAAAAACACTTTTTTAAAGATTATAATTTAAAAATAAAACAACAGATAGTTTTGGTGATGTCATGTTGGGCCTTTTTTTGGTGAACGTTTGATCAAAAGGGGGATCCCAATAAAATTGGGATTCCCTTTTGAAGGCCTGAAATATTTTAAAAGATTTAAGAGGGCCGAGTGAGCGGGGGAAAGGCATGGTGCGGAGGGACGCGAGCCGTCGTTCAATCCGGAATTCGATCCGGAACATTACAGTGAGCTAATTTAGTGATCCGGTTCGCTAAACCGAGCCGCTTCGCCCACTGCTACTAGCAAGCAGTATTTGCACAGCGCCCTTGAGGCGATTTTTCACAAAAACGGCACTATAGAAATAATCCAAGTATTATTATTATCATTGCG
This sequence comes from Halesus radiatus, assembly GCA_022606495.2. Taxonomy (NCBI): domain Eukaryota; kingdom Metazoa; phylum Arthropoda; class Insecta; order Trichoptera; family Limnephilidae; genus Halesus; species Halesus radiatus. The sequence goes on from JAHDVE020011948.1 coordinate 243,854, forward strand.
CAAGCAACATCTTCCGCTTATAATGCTGGTAGTATTTGTTTAAAACGTTTTCAGGTCATTTGTAATCCGGGAATCAAAATTTAAAAAAGCTCTGAGTTTTAATTAACATATTAAAAGTCCGAAATATAACATATTATTATCATTAAAAATTCAAGTAACCGTCATCACAGCTATCAATAATACCAATTTAACTCTACCTTGAATAAATTCACCTAAAATATCTACCGCTCAATGTAAACAATTCACCCGCGAACATCGGTAAAAGAATAACAAATAACAGAGCACGAACGTTCTTCACTGGCACCAAACAAACACTTCAGTCGGCGATATTTTCGGCACTGGCAATATGGCAATAGTGAATAGTGGCAATACTGGCCTACAGGCCTACTGAGTAAGAACTAAATGAAAATTTCAACATCCGTTTGGTTATTGGTCGTAAATTATTGGTGAAATGGTTGTAAAACTGTGAGTAACGGCCCGACTTTCAAGCGGCCAAATTCTCGTAAAACTACTCATGTACATGTACCATAAGGTTACAATATATATAATAAAAACATATTTAACAAACTTAAAACATAAATATTTCTCAAGAATCTTACTCAAAAATATTTCTCCAAAAATATATTAAAAAAATAATAATGAAAACATAGACAGCAATAAATTATACATGAAATAATATTTCCCTATTATCTAATACAGATAGCTTCTTTCAGCTTGCAAGCTTTCAATATATTTATTAACCTTCCAGCTAGGAACCATGTGAACTAAAGTATTTTGTCCATATTTGTTTGTATGCTTAGGAACCATTAATCCTTCATTAAATTTGAGACGAGTGTTGTAAGTGTGATCTAGTCTATTTGTATTATATATAGGTTATTTAAGCTAAATCAGATAATATCGAAACGCAGTCCTTTTATCGTAAATAAAATATAAATATAGATTTGTACAGTGCCCCTTTTGTAAAAAATCACCTCAAGTGTGCTGTACAAATGTCACTTGCTAGGGTTTATCGTATTATGTAAAAACGGATAGAGAAACATGCTTACCTGGTAGGTCACTTCAGATTAACACGTTGTATTATAAAGTTTTAGGTTGGGGTATGATTGTATTATATTTTCTAATTTGTATATTATATATTCATTAATTGTTTTCTGTTTAAGTCGTAGAACTCCATTAAAATTCTTAAAAAAACCAATGTCATTTAAATTTTATAATGTTATTATTAAGGTCTGGTAGTATTTTTTAGTTTTTATTATTGTGACAGCTTGTTGGGCATTTAAGGCCATTTTCAAACTGCATTTTGAAATTGGTTAAACGCCGAAACAGCTGTCACAATAATAAAAAACTAAAAATACTTGCAGAACTTAATAATAACACCATTAAATTTGATTTAAATTAATTTTTAAAAAAATTGTGTATATTCGCTAAATAGTCATAAATCTATTCTTAACAGTAAAAATATGTCTGGTAAGCAGTTTAGATTCTTGGACAGTGAGAGTTTGCTAGAAATTAGCACTGTTTTTTTTATGTATTTTAAGACGATCTGTTTATAGCTCGTAAGGTCATTCACTAATATTTCAGAGCTTTTAAAAATCAACGTAAAAATTAAAACTTTAGAAAATACGACATTTCGGTTGTTCCGTAAGTATGTTAAATAAATATTTTTTCGAAAATATAAATAAAATTTATTATTTCACAAATTTGCGTCGGAACATCATAAAAGTTTAACATTTTTTGTGATCAATTAATTAATACATTTGTATTCCTATGGCGTTTGATTTGAGAAACACTGAAAAGAAACAGATGTTGGGCTCTCATCCACTGGCAACAAGATCTAAAGATAATTACTCTGTACACTGTACAACGCTCTGTGTCTGGAAACTATTAAAGCGATCAGTAAGTACATCAGTTGTGATATGCGCCTTGCCTACCAAAGATAATCTATACATTTTCAAGTCATACAATTTTAGTTATATTTTTAGGTTGATGAGTAATTCACCATTAATTTAAGGGTTACATGCGCATTAGGTGCTGTCACCATTACTGTGCATAGTAATGCACACGTCGGGCGTAAAATACTCGGAAGGTTGTTACCTACAACGAAATTTCATGTTATTTACAAATGTAATAGTGAGGACAGAATTTTTTGAATTTGTGTAAAATTTAATTTTTTATTTATTTTTGGGAAAATTAACAGCAAATCCACAATTTACATATATATAAAAATAAAAAACAATAAATCGTGCTAATTATAAATTTTATTTTATTTTAATAATACCGAATAGTACCGAAGATATACGTCGTCCAAATGTTGATAATCTCTCCTGCCGGCGGTCGATAAGCGTGTGACGTCACAGTTTCTAAAATGACTGGCGCGGCCATAGATATCGTCAATGCGGCAGTATGTTATTCGATTTGTGAATTGAACTGCATTGTGATTAGTTAAGTCACGAGCGGTCGTTTTACCAAAGTTCACTTTCGTCATACCTTCGTCATTTTTAGAGTTATCGAAAAATTAAATTAACTGGAATTCGTAAGTCTTTAAATTTAATACATTTTCATCAATATGAAAAATTGGGAGACATCCTCATTGGATGAATGTGGACGTATAGAAACAAAAAGAAAATGTCGTAGATGAATGTCCCCTCCAACAGTTTCCCGGAGAAAAAATAGTAAGACAGAGATTACGCCTAACTCTATCACCGCCGTGCGACCGTCAATTCGGTTTCGTCCCCGGTATGTCCACCGAGCACGCCATTAAGTATGCGCTTGATTGGGTGAAGGTTTGCACTAAGAAGTACGTTATAGGTATATTTCTGGATATCTCGGGTGCCTTTGATCATGCGTGGTGGCCGATGATACGAATTAAACTCAAAAATCAGAATTGCCCGCCGAATTTATTTAACATTCTTGACGATTTCTTTAATAACGGAACTGTTATAGTCACCTATTGGGACGTAACTATTGAACGCGAGGTAGATATGGGTTGTCCACAGGGGTCGGTTCTCGGCCCTGACATGTGGGACGTACTTTTCGACGATTGCTCCAGATTACCCTTGCCTGAAGGATGTATCTCGGTCGACTACGCTGATGACAAGTTGTTTCTGGTCTCTGGGGATAGTAGAAAAGAAGTTGAGAGTAAGGCATAGGAGGGTTTGCGAGAAATTTTAAAATGGGGAGAGAGAAACAGATAAACTTCGCCCCCCATAAGACCACGGGACTCCTTATGAAGGGCTTCCTCAATAGAGGGAGAAATCCCTTCATCAAAATGGGAGGCTCTATTCGCTTTGCGGAAAACACAAGATATCTGGGCGTTATCTTGGATAGATCTTCTTCCATCTTAGCGCACGTCCAAAGTGTCTCTAGCAGGGCCCAAGCCCTGTTGCCCCTTGAAATTGAGAAGGCTCTCTACGACCGAGTGGGGATTGCGTTCTCCGGCTCTGCGTCTCCTATAGTCTCGTACGTTGCCTCTGTGTGGGTGCATCACTTGGATAATATTTTGATCCAATTGGCAGTCAAGCGAGGCCAGCGTACTCCCCTGCTAGCGCTCTCGGGTGCATATAAAACTGTGGCCTCTGACGCATTGCCAGTTCTTGCTGGTATTTTCCCTATCGACTTGGAAATTAGGGAGGTTCTGACCAGAAAAGAACTGACGCGTGGTAGGGCTGCTGTCCATCTGGAATTGACACCAGGCGGAGCTGTGTCCCTGCCCGGTCTTCTGAAAGAGATGCGGGAGCGAACTCTGAACGAATTTCAGGCACGATGGGATAGGTCGAATTCGGGAAGATGGACCTTCTCGTTCTTCCCGTCGGTTAAAGACGGAATGGAAGGGGCGTACACAAAACTGGACCACCACAAGACCCAAATTTTGTCCGGACAAGGCGAGTTCAAGGGACGGCTACATAGATTGACCCTGTCTCCTCATCCGAACTGCTCATGTGGTGATACAAACCAGACTGCCGAGCACATTCTGTGGCACTGTGAGTTGATGAAGGATGCAAGAGAGGAAATTCTTGATAGTCCGTGTGGAACAACTAGACCGGCATGGAATATCGACCAAGTGTCGAACAAGGAGAATTTCGAGTGTCTGAGAAGGTTTGTTAAGGTTTGGGTGGAGAGATGGCCTGTGCTTAGTGTCGCTGAATAGACTAAGCTCATCTTTGTTTCAGATGCCGAACGTACTGCTCCTGTCTCTTCTCTGTTTCACTCCCCACTACTGCTCCAATATTGCATATGGCTATTACCTGTCCTTGTCTTTTGATTTTAGATATTGTGATGCATTGACGATCATGTCTCTATTTTATTTTTACATGTGTAGACCTGCTTATAGTACTATTTTTTTACATGTATTCCTGCTTTTGCTTGTAATACCTTCGTTTTTTATTTTTATTTTTATTTTCTTTTCTTCTAGCTTTGATCGATGTGCTCCAATTAAATTTTATTTTTCTTATATATCCCCTTTTTATGTATCTTTTTATATATACTGTTCTTAGTGTTATTAGTTACTAATGACAACTTGTTTGTACGTATGTTCTGTTTTTTTTGTTCAGATGTGTTTTGTTAAAATTGTTTTATTTTTATTATTTTCTAAGGATCTATGGTGAAGTGCTATCCTTGTTGCTATTTGATCAATGTGATTCAATCAAACTTTTTTTTTCTGTTGATTTTCTTTACATAGGTATTTTTTTCCTTTACTTGCTGATGACAACTAATCGAATGTTTTGATTACTGAATCTATAATTAGATCGAATGATTTAATTATAGATTCGTTTAATTAAAAAAAGAGAGAGAGAGAGTCCTCGACGTGCACCCTGAAGGAGTAACCATAAGTTACTTATACCGGGGTGGGAAAGTGGTGGGTAACCACAACTATCCAACATCGCGAAAGGCGCACTAATGATTATTTAAAAAAAATACTAGTTATGCTTTATTTATAAAAAAACACAAATTACACATGTTGTGTGTTATCATATATTTATTTTCTCGGCTTCAGACCGATCCAGAAGCCATCGCGCGCGGCCATAGCGAAAGAGCCGAGTTTAATCTGGAGGGGGTCCTGGGTGCGCGGGATCTTCACGAAGTCGAAGTTGCGGAGGAGATGGTAAATTACGGCCTTGGCTTCCATCAGTGCGAAACGGGAACCTGGAATAAAAGATCTCTATTGAAAAACAACTCTTCCTTGCATAACAATAATATAACCTGCAATAAGCCCATCTTCGATGGGATACTAGAAAATGGTAAATTTCCTAAAGTCCAACCCCTGGAACGTTTACTAATCTGTAAAAATACTATTTGTATATGCAGACGACATTTAAATTCTGTAATTCCGCATCCATTTTTGAATTACTTACCATTGACTGTACTCTGTGTAAAAACATTTAAAATCGGTGTTGAGGTATTAATTTCCCATCTCACTATGTGTGAAACGCCTGTCCCGAGATAGCAATTTATAGGGGTGGTTGTTCAGCTAGATTAATTTTATGTAAAAAAGACAAAGCAGATTACAAATTACAATATTTTTGAACTATTAAACCAATTTAAAAATATTGAAGGTTAAAAAGACATTCGAACCATTTGGATTTAAAACATTTCATTTTAACTAAACAAAAGAGGCATAATGTTAGAAATATAAGCAAATAAGAATAAACCACTTATATATATGCTATACATATATGCATAAATACACATACATACACATTACGAAATATGAAGTATTCAGGATATACATGTTTATTATTGATGGTGATCAATGATCTTACTTTTGAAGGAACTTTTGGTATGCGTATTTCTAATATCAGCAGATAGGGAATTGAATATCATAATGGAATTGTATTTAAAACTTCTTTGCTCGTAGGAGGTTTTACAAACTGGAATATTAGAAAATTTTACATACGATTTTTTAAGGGATCTAGTGCTTGTTATGTCTTTAAACATGTGTGATATTTTAAAAATAAAATCAGGTAAAATGTACTTGAGAAAGCTGCAAAGAAGATAATCCTCAAGGTGAACGAACTAAGTAGGTAAATACTTTTGTTTCACAAACTTAATCATTTTACAGATAACTAAGTTGAATTTAAAAGAGAGTGTGAATTTGTGTACTTCGGAACTCTTGGTACACCGTGAAATGAGATAAATCTTTAAATATACAGAAACAAATATGAAGGGAGAATATCAAGCAGAGACTCATTTCAAGAAAATCAATAGTAAGGGCAAAGTTATGAGTGGTGTACAGGGATGGTAAGGAGTTAAAGGGGATTGCGAATCTATAGACACGAACCATATGCAGAAACTTTGGAGTAATAAAATAGAATAGATAAAATAAAAACAGTAATTATTGAATGAAACACTAGTATATATTGATTAACTTGGCGGGTTTGCGATAAGCCGACGTAGCTCAACGGTAGAGGATCTGACCGGCAATCAGAAGGGTGCAGGTTCGAGTCCCTTCGGCGACATTTATTTTTTCTCGGAAGGTTTTTTCAATTTGGATGAGTGTTTCAGGCTAATAATTATTGTTTGTAAAAATAATAAAATAGAGTCTGACCGTGCGGTGGACAAGATCGAAAAACCATTTATACTAATATACTAATGAAGAGCAGCTGTAATTGACAGCTCAACAAGATTCATAAACCTGGAACGGTAGGACTCGTAGCAACGATAGAAGGTAGCATACTATCAAAGCGACTCATTATAATCCTGCACGACGAGTATTGGACAAGCATAATTTAGGGAGCTTGTAGGCAAACCCTTCACTTTCGCTCTGAAGCATGAGGAACTAGAGGGATCATTTCTTTAGAACTTAAGAGTACTCTCTAAAGGACACATAAATACATCACCAATGGTTATGATGGCATCTAGAGAAAGGATTGCATATTATTGCGCCAATGCTTTTGGTTTTTTTTTAAAGTTTAAAATTGTAATTTTGATTAATTATTTGATGAACCTACCGATGCAATTTCTAGGTCCGGCTCCGAACGGGATGAAAGAGAATGGCTTGATGTCTCCCTTGTTCTCGTCTGAGAATCTCTCCGGGTCGAAGGTTTCCGGGTCCTTATAGTAGCGCGGATCATGGTGGATGCAATAGACTGGGAACAGAATGCCCTGCCCGCGTTTAAGCTGAAAAAAAAGTTAAAATACCAATCGTTTGAAGAAATTACGAAAAAAATTTCACTTTGATACCTTTATCTAATCGTGTCCAAGTACTGGCGAGTAAAAAGTTTATGTCTACCAAATACTTAAAGAATCTCTTAAAATTGAATCACTGCGTATTTACAGTCTTACCTGATAAGATTGTTTGCTAGACTCATTTGCTGGAGGTAGAGTGTAGTCTTTCGTGCATTTTCTGTCAATATTCACGATAGGTGGCCAGAGGCGGAGGGTTTCTGAAATAACAAAAACACGAAATTAACTACATTTAAATTAAATCTTGGAAAAATAAATGTTAGCCTAAAAACATTGTTCGTCGGTCTAACAGGATGTTCAAGTCAAGCCAACAATAACGAAGGAACAAACGTGGGCGTTATCTGCATGGGGGAGTTCAACAAGTTCGTAGAATGTAGAATCCAATATAAAGACAATGGTTAGGAAGTAATTTTAATTTTATTTCTTAAAATAACCCCTTTCAAGATCGACGTATTTCATTCAACGATGTTTGAACGTCATTATGTCGGTTGTTAGTGCTATTTCTCAAACTCTCGAAAATAGACAACTTTGTCACATATAAACTTCTCATTTAACTGATATTTCATCCCAGCAAGCAATTTTTTCAATTGTGAGAGCAGATACATTTTGAAAAGGTCTGATTTGTTGAATTTAGGGTATGAGAAACCAATTGAATGTCGATACAATGAATTTTCGCGACTGTTGATCAAAGAGCCGGTGCATTGCCGTGATTGAAGTATTTTTTTCGTTGTGTTCTGGATTGTTTTTTATCAATGGGAGGGCGTAAATTGACCAAGTGGTCAACATATTTTTTTTATTGTTCTACCCCTTTCCAAGTAAACACGAAAAAAATCCTTGCGCATACCTAAAAAACTGAAATCATATATTTACCAGCCGATGGAGCAGGTTTCGACCCATTGTTTAGATTGTTATTTAAACTTATTTTGGTTACGATGAATTTAAGTTATCAGGGGTCACAAATCGATACAAAAAACATTCTATTAAAGTTCATTAATCATCATGGCCACTACTACTAGATTTTTTCAAAATTTAACATTCGAGGCACCCATCTTGATAAATCCTTTTACGTCCCCAAAAATATCAGTTAAAATGTAATAAGTCTCCCTTGTTAATATTCCTTAATCCTATATTATGTTATGCACATTCACTCGCCATTTAATACCATAAATTATATCGTGCACTTTTGGAACATTTTCTAAAATAACTGACCTCAAAGGCCTACCGCTGTATGTTCTACCCCTTCAAAATTAATCTTCCCATTTATCACTCTGTTTTAGATAGATTGGAAGTCATAGTAAAAAATAATAATATTTTCAAAAAAAATTATTGCTTTTTTTCCATACATAAGTAAAAAATCAATATTACATTTTTTGATTGTCTACGTTTCATAACAAAAAAAAAACCGAACATATTCCATTCAAACTCTGGAAAATTTGCATAAAAAGATTAGCAGGATGCTAATTAAGGTTGGCATTAGAAAATAAATTTTATTTTACCTTTGTAGAACATCGCCTTTATGCCAGTTCTACGAACTTATTTCGCTGCTCCCTACGTAGGTACTATATCTTATATCTTTATTAGTTTTGTTTATTAACTTTTGGAATATCACTCCGTTCCGGAAGTGTCCCTACATCCTTTCATTCTTCTTTGTTTGATGAGGGTCAAAATGGAGTGTTGAAAGGTGAAAGACCGCGATTCATAATTAAAACCTTACTTGAAATGGCTTATGTCATATTTAGTGAACAGATTTGCCCGATACTTCCCAACATTCCTATTCCCCATTTCTTTCCACTCTCTACTACTTTCAGCGTGACAACGTACCCCAATTGGAGAAGCCGTAGTCTCACTGGCTCTAGACGGTTGGGAGCAGTTGGGTCTCATGTGTGGTATTCACTGGTTCAGGAGCTTACAAAGGTTCCTGATATCAAGACTCACTGATCCATTCTGTTAGACCTATTTTTAACCTCTGTGCCACACGGTTATAAGATTGAGTTCACAGCGTCTCTATGTTCCACCGGAACCGCTCGTGCGGTGATCTTTTCGCGTATGTGATGCAAGTTTGGGGGGATTGCCTGAAACGTTACGGTGAGACCCAAACGGTTGCACTGGAGATTTCTAAGGTCTTTGACCGGATTTAGCACCGAGGAATTATCAAAAAACTGTCTTCTTACGGACTTCCCGTATCCTTGTGTACGTAGATTAGCGACTCTTTGAGGGAGAGATTTAGATGGTTGCTGATGGAATCACCTTTTCCTCCTATTCAATAAATGCTGGTGTTCCACAGGGATCGGTTCTGTCTCCGATTTCGTTTTTGTTGCACATCAATGACCTTTTTAATGTGCACCAATTCATTGTTACGCGGATGATAGTATAGTCTATGATAGCTTATGCCCTTTGGGATAAACAAACTCCAACGGCTTGGGGGAATTCGAAGCAAAGAACGGACGGTTACATCGAAAGGGTATTTATTCTCTTGGGTATGGATAACGTCGAGTTTAATATTTCAAAGACCCAATCATATCTGATTACATTCAAAAGGGATCGAAATGACAATCTAGTCTCTTTCAACGTAAGCAATCATCCAATATGCCTTCTATTGATATGCTTGGTGTAACTATAAGTGACCAGCTCTGGCACGGGGGCTCTATCGAAGCAATAGTCAAGTCTCTCAGAAGCTGGGCGTACTGTATAGGGCTAGCAAATATTTTCATAGTAAACTACTGCTGCCTTTGTAGAAATCGAAAGTGCGCTCCACTGTTGGATTTGGTAGCAACCTCTGGTCTGGAGCCCCAAAATACCTTAAAAAACCCTTGACTCTATTCAAGACGGGCGGTCCATTTGATAGATTCCCCTATCTTAACAAACGGATTACAATCTTTAGAGCACAGGCGTTAGGTGGAAATACTGTCCTTGTTTTACCGGTATTTCAATGGAAGATGCTCCGAGGAATTAGCGTCATTGATCCCTTGGGCACTGATGCATAGTTGGGAAACTTGATGCGCAACATTTGTACACGGTTGACATTTATCATATGAGAACGGGTAGTTTCTACCACTCGTTCTTAGTTCAACAGCCGGCTGTGGAGAGACTTGACCGGCCTCTGTGTTCCCTCCCTCTTATAAGATAGGTCTCTTTAAGACCCATGTTCACTCTTTCTTCTCCTTAACAAGACACTCCACACAGCATCCTCAAATATGACAAAGATGACTCCTGTGTGGAGTTAAGGAAAAAAATATTCACAAAAAATGCCCATGACATCGGAAATCACTTGATTCAGCACAGATGTGCTTCTGGGAAATTGGTGAAATGTTTTCGTATATTGGAAAAGTATTTCAGAATCCTGCAACGACTGCTTCATATATTCTACAGATATAAATTTCTTCAGTAAAATATAAATAGAGTTCGTTCATCCAGACTGACCTGTCACAACCATGTCCATGTACTTCATACCCTGCAGATCATTGTAGTTGAGTTTACCCCCGTTGGAGTTGGCCAGTTCATCAATTTCTTCTTGTAGTCTCTGCTGAATGGCTGGGTGCAGCGTCAGTTCGTGGGCCATGAAGCTCAGGAGGGTTGAAGAGGTCTCAAAGCCGGCAAACAAGAAGAGTACTGCCTGAGCAGTCAGCTCGTCGTCAGTCCATTCTGCGGTAATAGAACGAAAATCAGTTCAAGTTTGAAGCCTCAAAATACCCTTGAATGACAAGGTCAGCAATTTAGAAGTGTTTCGTCGAATGATTATAAAATGTGATATTGTACTAGCTATAAAAGAAATCTCAAAATTTTAGTAATATTATGAGAATCGAAGTTTGATGGAAGACGAAGCAGAGGAAGACGCCGAAATTCATGGTTTTCTAATCTACATGACAAGTGGTATGTAAGAGTACAGTCCCACAGAGCCATTCCGGGCTGCAGCCTTCTGAATTGCCCTGATTAAGATTAAACACGACAAGAAGTATTTACTTACTCCTTTTGACGGTTTCCTTCCCCACGTGAGATTCCTCCACAGCGGCAAATCCGTCCTTAATGGTATCTCCGTGTTTATCGTGTTCATGCTTCAGCTCTCCCTTCTTAGCATCCATGAGCATCTGGATCATGTCATGCCTGACTATGTGGTTCTTTTCCCTGACTTCCATCGTGTCGCCCACCAGGCGCCTGAAGTAATTCTGAACTTTCTGATTTATCAGCGTGACTTTGAAAAACTGAAATGAATACGCAAACATAATGTTTTTTTTTCTTATTGTGAAGTATACAGTGACACAAAAAAGTAAACATTCCGTTAACGGGCTCTTACAGCTTCACAGCGTTATTTAAATGGAAAATCCATAGTTATATTGATTTCAAATACTTCAAACTCTATAGTAACGTACATCTATATAAGTGTATGATTTGTGCTGATTGTTAATATCATAAGTCGTTCTAATGAAAAATCTACAATTCTCCTTGTTTCCTTTTATAGTAACGTACACCTATAAGCACTGGTGGCTCGTGACTTTTGAGTGAGCTAGAGTGCTAAGATTGAAAAAAAATGATGGTGGGACACTGCCCTACTTACCACATAAATCTTCTGTTACGTAACGAAAGGATGGCCCTGAGTTGAGTTCTAGCTACTCGTCTTAACAATAAGCTGGGCAAGCAATCCCAACATTTCCCGCCATAACTAACCAATCCGGTGATTTTAGCGCTCAAATAAACCAATCAGAGCATACATTTGTACGGTCCGATAACGAAGCAAGTGGAAGCGATGCCAGCGCCAACCGCGGCTTGGCGGCGGCCACGACTGCCCTTCCATCTTCACTTCCCGTCCGGCGACAAAACTGCCAACAGCGTCTCTGAAAAGAGGCCGCCATTTTGTGTTACTAATCTGTGAGGCTACGTATTATGCATGCGGGTTGAAACCCGTAGCTAGTCGTACCATTTACTGCCAAAGCACCCAACATGGTGACTTGCCAATTAAAAGCCAATTAAAAACTCAGTGCGGAGATGTCCAGCCCTGACGTCCTTGCCAGCAACTCCCGCCGCCCAACCAGATGGAGCTGATTCTGCATCTCCCCTTAATGTGTTGTACTAGCCTTTGTCATACTTGCAATTCCTAGTTAGAGATTTAAATCAGAAAGAGAGAATTTTACGAAAGAATCATGTCTAGAATAGGACTTTTCTACTAACTACTCGATTGTTCCTAACTTACTATGTTTGTTCGACTCTTACAATAAACTCTGAGATTGAAAGCACTTTACTCGCCTCATTTAACGTAGAATTAGAGACTCCCTCAACCCAATTAAAAGACTGCGGTCGAATCACGACCCTGAACGATGAGAACCTACTGCCACTGCCGATCTGAGCTAACCAATGTTTGGACCAGACTTCTCATCTAAGAGGCCATCTCCAGGATAAGTCCTGCCTATAATTGTCTCCCTTAACTCCCCCTTGTAACCCAACCTTCCTCTTTCCCATCTCCCTTTCCCCCATTTTTATAATACTGTCGTCCAACTTGGGGCTTCATTCCCTCCTTTTCATAACACTTCATACCAAAAATTGAAGTTTTGAAAACAATTAAGATATAAATAGAGTATATGATGCTTTACGTCACTCTCATTTGGAATATGGGATTTCGGGATGGGGCTCAGCTACATCAAATTACCTAAAACCATTAAATACAACCCAGAAATGCATCATTAAGACAAACATTTCAACGTTCCAAGTATCCAAAAAATATTTGCCCAAAATATTCAAGATTATCATCTTAAAAATGGGAAAATGGCTATGACTCCTCATGATCATAATACCAGAACAAAGCAACTAGACAAGATAAATATACCAAAATGCAATACTACTTTTGGAGAAAGAAGCTCTGAATTTTTAGCTATAAAATTATATAACAAACTACCACTTAATATCAAAAGAAGTAATTCAATAATTGCATTAAGTCCAGCAAAACTTGGCTTAAGGATTTACCAGAACAAGAAGTGACTACCATTCTAAAAAAAACGTCATAGAAGTTACTGGAAAGACCCTTCTCTAACCTTGAAGTTGAAATATAGAAGTCGCTCAAACCCCTTTATTCAAAACCTGGTCCGCCTCAGCACAGGATCTCCTTGTGAGGAGGACTATGAAAAAAATCTATATTATACATGTATTTTTAATATTTGTACCTTACCTTAAAATATCAAAATTATATAGAAACTAATTAAAAAAATTAAAATCATTCAAAAACTCTACCTCACTCAAAAGTCACAAGCCGCCACTGCCTATAAGTATACGATTTTTGCTGAATGTTAATATCAAAAATCGTTCTAATGAAAAATCAGCAATTCTCATGGTTCCAAATAGTGATGTATACCTATAAGAAGTGTTTTGCTCTTTGTAGCCCAGAGTGCAAAAAACGGATTTTTTGAAAACCCATGCTATGGATACACTAAGATTTTCCGCAGTTATTTTCAAATTCCAGCTAACGATTAGATATACCTTTATCAATTTAGGAGCTGAATACAGAAGAATGGTCTTGATTAGTTGGACCCCAAAATATTCGGTGGCTTCATGAGTTATCTGGTAGAATTCGTTGTCCCTGTTCTTAAGCGAATCGACCTCCAATCCGAAGGCTGTAGTTGCAATAACGTCATTGGTGTACCGGGTGAAACCATCCTTAATCTCTACTTCGACTAGACCCCTCTCTGAAAAATAAATACAAATATTTTAAAGAAATATGTCTTGCTCGTAAAAAGGAGATGGATCTAAGAATTTTTCTTGTGGCAGGTACAATTTTTTGTGGTTGCAACATAAATGCCAACCTTTATTATCCGGCTTTTTCATCTGTTCCAGGTAGTAATCGGACATGTTTTGTCCACATTCGACCACGAAGTCGAACATCCCCCTCATCTTGGAGCTGGTGAAGGCTGGACTCAGAGTGGCCCTCATATCTCGCCATTTCTGACCTGGACATTGAACACATAATAAGTAAATTTATTTTTCTATGGAACGAGCAAATCTTCATGCTTACGTTTGATCAGGCCCTAACTTCTGAGGAATAATTGACGGTAACAGAAAAAAAAATTAAACACACTTGACAAACTTACTCGTGATTGCGCTTGAAACTATCGTAAGATTCTGTAGACCCAAAAACTGTGATTGGCTGGTCATGTGAAAAGAATGTTCTATGAAAGGACGCTAATCATGCCCCAGTGATAGTGTAATTCAGAGATAGACAGTGGAAGAGGTGTGATGCGTACGAAGATTGTTAGAAACATTAAAGTAACAGGAATGTGGAATTAATAACCAACCAAACCACGCTGTCCTAATTTTTGGAGCATCCAATCGTCTCTCTGATGTAAAATTGATTACCTTTGACTTTGAATTTACTTTGTTCACAGAGTACCTAAACATGAGTTTACTGACTCTAACATAATTATAAAAAGATTTTCTTAAGAAGCTTTGCATGAGTTTAATTTTTGGTTTTGTTGGAATTTAGAACTTATAAAACTATACGCTGCAAATGTGGTAGGGGATTCACTCCTTGCGGAGGACTATTTTAGGTTTTTTTATATTTAAAATTTTCATTCTCGCTATATTTAGCGAGAGAATTTATTGTAGGATTAGGGTAGTCTGCTAGGCTACCATAGAACTTAGTTGCCTGGGTGACAATAAAATCTTTTATCAATGGAATGTTGGAATCATTATGGATAGTAGAAACTCTACACCATTTTGGCGCTGATAGCGCAAGTCTGATGACTTTATTTTGAAAGGTTTGCAATTTTTTGATGCTAGTAGCGGCGGCATACCCCCAAATGGGGCATGCATAAGTAAAGCAAGGCCTGATGGTTGTTTTGTATACATGTAATTTGTTGTCCGTTGATAAACGACTTTTTTACCCATCATCGGGTAGAGTGCAGACAAGTATCTACTAGCTGATTTTACTTTTCGGTTATGTGTTTTTTCCAAGTTAGCTTTGAATCTAGTATTACACCGAGATATTTGATTGATTTTTCCCGAGGAACTTTTTCTCCAAACATTTTAATATTTGGAGGCCGTCTTGGCGTTAGTAGGGTTAATTGATATTCTCCATTTTTTGCACCATTCCTCAGTGAGAGTGGTTTGCTTTTGTACTCGGCTTGTAGCAGTGGCCTCTTTAGTAGAGCTAGAAATGATATTGGTGTCGTCCGCAAATTGAGTGATTTTAATGTTACTATTTATTGGTTTCGGAATGTCGCTAGAGTAGATGTTAAATAATGACGGAGATAGCTGACTGCCTTAAGGGACTCCGGCTGAAAGGGGCCGTATAGTGGAGAAAATATTGTCTATTTTTACTTTGAATGAACGCTTAGGTAACTATTTATTAATTGAATGATTCTAAGCGGGTAACCTAGAGAGTACATTTTGTATATTAGGCCGTTATGCCAGACTTTGTCGAAGGCTTTACTGACGTCTAGAGAGAGAATTACTGTTTTTTTCTTAAAAAATTGATTACCGAAACTCCATAATATTGCTGATTGTATAAATTGGTATAAAAATAACCAATTTTGACTGTAGTTGAGAGCAAAATTGAGTATAGCTCAATCATTAGTATGGTTTCCCCTTTACAAAACGCACACTAAGAACATTGAGCAACACCAAGCAAATGTTTACGTTTTATAAATTTAAAAATATATATCGCTCTTCGGACTTGAGCAGCTGATGCTGATGATGATATTGACAACAGTGATACAACTATTATATTTAGCTTCAATCATGACTGAACACCAGAAAATATGAACCGTTTGTTTAAAATCTTTTGTCGATACCACTTAAGAGTTCATATGCACAAACACAATGAGAGAAGGCTTCTGTAAATGGGCAATTTAGTGAGGCTGAAAAAATTTAGGTTTTAGTCAAGACGATAAAAAAAAAAATAACAAACCCCCAAGAGTGAAAAGGTTGTTCGCAAACAGTGGATCCATTGTCTCATCGACTATTCCCAGATGGTCGGTGAAGTGGTCGAAGTCTTTGATGGACAATTGCTTGATAAGGTCCAAGTCCGTGATCAACACCATTGGACTAAGGAATTGAACGATTCCAATGTATCTGAAATTTGAAGAATGCGGATGTTTATGTTTATGTTTTTACATTAATTCCAGACAAGAGGCCCCGGGAAATAATTCCCCTCAGGGTCTATTCATCACTGGGAACGCTGTACGGAAGGTCTTCTTGAAGAAAGGAAGGAGTGAATGGGGATCTTTAAGAGACCCATATTATACAAGGAAGGACACACAGAGGTCGGCAAATCATTCCACAGCCGAGCTGTTAAACTCAAGTTGTAGAAACGACCCGTTCTCACGTGGAAAACATCAACTGTGTATTAATGTTGTGTTTCCCGATTATGACGCAAAGGACAGCATTCCTACCTGACGCCTGTGCTTTAAATATTGCAACAGAAAAATCTATCAAATAGCCCGTTTCTGAACAGGGGTCGAGGGAATTTACTTATTATTTTTTTTTAGTTGCTTTGGGACTCCAGACCAGTGGTGGCTGCCAAATTCAGCGGTGCGGCGCACTTATGATTTGTATGTTGGCAGTTGTGTTCTATAAACGTATCTACGGTCCTGTACAGTACACTCCGCTTCTCAGAGGTTATCTTGACTCTGGCTTCGACGAATCTCCACTGACGAACTGATCACCAGTTAGATTTACACCAAACACATAAATGGAAGGCCTATTGGAAAGATTGCTTCCGACGAAGGACTCTAGATTATCATTTCGATCTCTTTAAGACGTATAATCAGATATAATTAAATCTTTGAAACGGGGGGGAACTCTTTCGAGGTAACCGTTTATTCTCTGCTTCAGAGCCATTGGAGATTGTGTTTCTTTTGGGAGCTTTTACTATCAAATGGCAATCCGTCCATTTCAGTACTCGTATAGGATTTGAAACTCCTTCTGAAAGATAGGAATAAAAGAAACGCGAAAGAAGGAAGGTAGGAAGAGACATTAGTACAGAACTCAAATATATAATTGAAAGCGGAAATTGACAAGATGGAAAAGCAATGAGCAAATTGTCATTCAATAATATCCAAGAGTAACCAAGAAGAGTAATCAAGAGTACCCAAGAGTAACTGAGTGTAATCGAGAGCGATAAAAAGAACCGAACCATTGGAAGGGAAAGCAAATCAAGTTAGGAGGAAATTTAAGGAATCGTACAGCAAGGAACCTAGAAAAATGGAAGTAGCTTGGAGATTATCTAACGGTGGTTCATGTTTTAAAGTTTATCAGAAAGGTTTTTTAGGTTACTTAGGGTTCTGATGAACCTATTTGTGAAAGTTATATTGCCTTACTTTTCCCCAGGGCTGTAATTGTACATTCTGGTCGTCCAGTCTCTGAAGTGCTCCTTCCCTCGGATGATCTTCACCATGTGGCCCAAGAAGGGCACATAGGTAGGAGGACTCTTGACCCCCCGGGAGCTGAAGTGGTTGTTCTCCCACCTCAGGTACAGGAAAAAGAAGCTCACCAAGCCGATTACGGCGTAAAGGACGTAGGACAACATTTCTGGAAACTAAATAACAGATTATTGAAGAACCAGAGAAGAGTGAACATACGTGTAGGTGTCACCTTCAAAAGAATTCAAAGAAACATGAAAATGAATGTTTTAACTATCCAACATCTACTGATATGTTAATCCCTTTACAGGTTATATCCTATCATTTATTAAATTCTTAATTATAAATGTAATCTAGTGATGATGTGTACGGCGAATATTGTGATAAAATTGAAATATCGAAAACGAAATATCCTAAAGTCAAGTTTAGAATTTTTGGGGACTTCAATCTCCCAAACGTAAACCCATTGAATCAACAAATCTAATTTCAACTAAAGCCCAATTTATAAAAGATACATTTCATTTTATTAATATAAAATAATGGAAGAAAATTAAACGACACGAATTTTCGGCATTGTCATATCAAAAATTAATAATTTAAATTTCAGTGAATCACCCGAATCAATAGAATTGGCCCACATCATCCCCCTTTACAATTGATAATTTAACATATTGACCCGCTTACCCCCCAACCTTCCATTTGAACACTAAATTACAAGAAAGCAGATTATAAAATGACAATGGACCCAATACAATGAAATCGTGAAAAAGCTGAAGAACAAAAATAAAGATCAATCGTCGAATTCCATCATCCAAACAACACTTAAACTAGGGAAAATAATAACATCGAAAGAAAGGATCAATATTAGGTACACAAGAACACAAGTAGAATACTGCGATTCACTGAAGCAATATAGCAACACTATCATTTTCTTGGTTACATACGCCTTTCACATACAAAACTAAGATGCGTAGAAAACATGAAAAGCCTCAGATGCCTCCAAATCCGCCAATAAACAAGTCATCTCAATATTCATACAGAATCTAAGGCTGATGTTAATGTAATGAGTAATATTAAGAAAGGGACGCTTAGATAGTTTGGGCATGTAGAGCGAATGGATGAAGTAAAGGAGTGTAAGGAGAATATATGACGCGAATGTGAATGGAAGAAGAAGCCTGGGACGCCCGAGGAAGACATTGCACGATCAAATTAATCAAATACTTGTGTCGGGCCATTTCAGAATTCGGAATAATAGAAACAAATTTATGAATGTGAATGAAGCAAGAAGTGTACGCCAAGATCGAGTTGTTTGGTAGTCCGTCCTCTCTGCCTACCCCTGCGGGGTAACGGCGTAATGGTTGGATAGTTATTTAATCTCAATATTTGAAAGCATAACCGGCTCAAAGCGTTTTTTTCTAAAAAATATATTTTCCGCCATCTGTGAGCACGTATCACGTTTTGTTTAAGCTAAAAAGATTTAGATTTAAGATAAAAAACCACAGAAAAAAAAAATCTAAAATGATATTGAAATGGGTAATGAAAACGTAAAAATAATATGGAAAACAATAAAAGAAAAAAATCCAACAAAAAAAATATTCAAAATAATTCTATAGACGCCAAAAGGGAACCGACAAAATGCGCTAATACGACATGTGACTTTAATAACTATTTCGATAATGTGGGACAAAATTTTGCTAAACAGGTCGATGCAAATTATAAAATTGATATTTTTAAGAAAGAAGACCTTAAACAAAATAATCTGTCTCTGTTCCTATCGGTAACAATAAATGATATCGAGAATATTATTATTTTACTCAACTATTTCACAATCATGCATTTAATACGCCAAAACATACCGCCCGACAAAATTAACATTTTTTCACAACCCATCGAGAACTGATCCCGAACCCGATACCGAAAACAATGCAAAATTTATACTCGTATATCTAATGGGTAATCTATACCCTACCAGCTATGTACACGTGAAATTATAGATAATAATTTGATAGAATCTCACATACAAAACTAATAAACAAATTAAATGATATTGGCAATATTGGCAAGTTTACGTATTTGTTTTAAAGCTATCTAAATCAAGGAGACCAAAAGATTAAATTAAATAAAGTAACGCTGAAATTATGAATACTGGAATCTCCCGATGGACTGTCATTGAACCCATTTTATTTATAATTCACGTTAATCAAATATTTAAATTATCACTTCATATTAAAGTTATATCTCTTGCTGATGACACTGCAATAATTATCTAAAAAAGACATGGAACGAGATTACCAATGCAACCAATCAAGACATAAAGGTTATCAAAAAATGGGTTGATAACGATTTATTATTTTTTTAATAAATTAAATTAAGTTTGCAGTTATTTAAGAAGTCATTACATATAACTTACCGAGCATATTTTAAAAAATATATGTAAATACTCCTCCCATAACTATTGATCATGATTTATGGAGACAATTTATGGAGAGTAGAATAAAAAGAAGAAAAAAAAAATCAAGTATTTTAACATATTTATACTATCAGTGGTACTTCGTGACTTTTATATGGTGATTTAAATGGTAGGTAGGGCACTACCGTCTAAATCTCAATACAAAAAATTGAAATTTTGAAAATAAAATAAAAATCATTTTCGGCTTCAACAACATCAATAACGTTGTATACGAATATTTGAATCTTAGCACTCTAGCTCACTCAAAAGTCCCGAGCCGCCACTGGATACTATAATACGGATTATGTTATATTTTTGTGAACAAAAATATTTGTATAAATAAACATAGGAAAGTACGTTTATATTTTTCTACGCTTAATTGATATCCCATTTTTATGTCTACAAACTTTCCCCTTTTCCCCACCTTCTTCTCTCCCTTCTCCTTCCCCTCTCCAATACCTTCAGCCTCACAACATTCCCCAATTGGCAATGCCATAGTCTCACTTGCTCCAGACGGTTGGGAGCAGTTTGGGATTCTTGTGCGGTATTCATATAAAAATAAAAAAAAAACATACAAACGTAGAAGATACTATAAATCTGTTCGTTTACATCTATTGTAAATCGAACTGATTGTTACCCAAAATGGTTTAGTTCTGATCTAAAAAAGTTCATTCTCTGCTCACAAATACTTTACTAACTCTATTCACTGTTTATCGTTTGTTTTATTTTAATAAAATTTATTAATAACTATTATTATTAAAAAACGTTCTGCTAGGTAATTATTATTACGCGTGACAGCTGTTTTGCCTTCTGAAAGCTTTTTCCATTGACGGGTATTATTATTTTTTTTAATAGAACTTAATAATTTTTTTTAGATATTTAAAATAAATCAAAATTTTATTATTTTTAATATTCTGCAAGTATTTTTGTTATTATACAGATGTTTCGGCGTTCAAGGCCATTTTAAAACTGTTGTTAATCCACATTGCGACGACTTACTTATGTGATTTTATTTACTCCCACCCAATTCTAATAAAAAAAAACATAAATTTAAAAAAATGACTAGTATTTCTTAACAAATGCAACACAGATTCTGTTATGGTACATATATCGGGCAGACTATCAAGTAAAAACGAAAAAAAATTTAGAATTATGTAATTTCTCTAGAAAATAATGGTACGTAAAAAAAAAATCTTTACAATTACTTTAATTCTAATGATTGTTACGACTTGTTATCCCTATTTACGCATCTATGCAAAAGCAATACCCTTAAGTATGGTAACATGACGTGCGAAGGAATACTCTTCATATTTTTATTAATATTATCATGTGTGTGGCTTCAGCACGGGTAAAGCACTTACCGAGGCTCACATTATTAAATTGAATTTTTTTAAAGATAAAAAAAATCTAATAATACACCAAGAGAATGTTTAAATATTGAATAATCATTACTTATCTAATATGAAGAAAAAAACGCGGATCATGGTGCTTTCCTTTAGGTATACGTTATCTGGACATACATAAAAACAAGATTTATAAAAAAAATTGACAGTCATCAACAATAAACACACATAGAAAACATGATTCCTTGGAACATAACATAACATAAGGATCTAAAACAATATAATTATGTATAAGTTAATAGTGATCGGTTTCTATTGATTCCTAGTTCTATTTGTTTCTCATACCTTATGAGAAACACATAGAATATTGTTAAAAAAAAAATCCGTTTACTTGTAAAAAGTTCTGCTAGATAATTATTATTACGCGTGACAGCTATTTCGCCATACGAAGGCATAATCAAATTGTGAAGAAGCTACTTATAGACGATCTATTTATATTATTTCTGTGTGTACTAATAATGAAACTCCGAATAAATAAACCGAATTGAATAATAATGGTTATTGTAATATTAAAAAAAAACTTTAAATAAAAAATGGAGTTCTACAAATTAAACTTGAACACCATAAACAGTTAGTTAACTTGATATTATATCCTTGGTTATTTTTATTAACTCAGGAGTTAGGCAATTCATTTGTAAACATACTCATTTTCATGTAGACCCAAAATATTAGATACGTTGTTTAAAAATATACATGTATTCAATAATTTTATTGTAAAAAAACATCATAATATGTCGAGACTTACCTGCGCACTGCACAGCGCACACTGGCACTTCACAAAAACAAAACAATTATTGAAGTTCAATGACACGATAACACAAAAGTAAATAATAAATGTCTATAACACTGAATGTGTTTAGCAAAGTTTAAAATGGATTTCAAAATAAACAGACGAAGTTACATGAACCAGTCGACAGTAGGCGGTATTGGACAATGTTTATAAATTTTAAATTTCGTCACATTGCGTAATCGATTTCACACATCGTCAAACATGACAAGTGCTGAGAGAGATAAAACATGGTGATATTATTTTAAATCGCCAGTCGTCAGCCGTCAGTAGTCAGTTTATCATATTTCGGTAACGCTACGGTTCTAGGACTATAGGTATAATAATTGATTATTAACCCATCATTTATTAAAAAAAAAATATGAAAAAAAATAATAAATTTTA
The DNA here is from genome assembly GCA_022606495.2 of Halesus radiatus. Classification (NCBI taxonomy): domain Eukaryota; kingdom Metazoa; phylum Arthropoda; class Insecta; order Trichoptera; family Limnephilidae; genus Halesus; species Halesus radiatus. Next base: position 266,399 of record JAHDVE020011948.1, read on the forward strand.
TTTTCCATTGTAGCCCGTTCTATTAAAAAAATATGTTTTCATATGAATGCCGCATAAGAGTCTCAAGTGCCTGGAACCAGAGAGACTACGGCATCCCTAAGTTGAGTATGCTGTAAGGTTGAAGAAGAGATAAGCGATGATAACGCGGCATGCATGCAATGGATGTATTTTTGCGAATTACCATGAACAAAGTGAAATGTTCTTCTATTTGGGAGGCGGGTATGAGTAACGCCTCCTGGGAACCATTCATTGGAAAACCAACACCTCTGCCATCGGTCATCTCCAATGGTTCGCTACGGAGGTGACTTAGCAGGGGTACCCGGGTTCATGGAGTGAAGTTTGTCCATGTCTTGGCGGCCGACGTATTTGCCAATCAACTGCGTGGTTGGCCGGATCGGGAAAGGTCGGTGGAGGGAGACCCTTTGACCTCTGCAGCCGGTTTCTTTCAACCCATCGCCTTGCACCGCAGTGGGAGGGATGGACTAATACGTCCGTCACCCCTCACCCTTCCCAGAACAGAATATAATATGTAGTTTATGATCGGTGCTTGAATTTATAACCATATCAAATTGTAAATAATAAAATAGCGGAACAAAATCAAAACACTAAGATGTTATTAACAAAATATGCAATTAAATTTATACTAAGATCAATAGATGTCGCCAATTGACTGCTTCCTGCTCTATCAATCCAGCATTGGTGAATTTTATGGATACAGAATTCACCCTAAAATCTCTTACTTTAATTTAAAGTCTCGAACCGATAACATATTGGTGGTTAAGGTTCCCTCGGCCTTCCTAAGAATATTGTGGAGGGAATTATATAAAATTAAATCGAGTGAATTTGAAAATACGACTTACGAGTATGAATTTTTAACATTCAGGTAGCTTCAAAACATTTCAAATTTTGGGGTCGCCCAAGAGTCTAATTTAGGACCACTGTTATTTTTCATGTTTATAAATGACAAAGCTCTATTTATAAAATTTATAAAATGTTTGTTTTTTGCTAACAATATTCAACTATATACCAGTACAGCGACGAATGAGAACTACATTAGTTTACAAATCGGCAGAGAAGAATGGAGTAATCGAAATAAACTTAATATTAACACCGGAAAATGTACAATTACGTGCTTTACAAGGGCAAAGCGTACATTGCATTTTTTTCTAAAAAATGTTAAAAATCGTGTTCAAACATATTTCTGTAGCGAAGGATTTATGAATCACCTTTGACACGCGTGTGACTTGTCGTTTTCATATCGATTAGGCGCGCAAGTCTGACAGGCGGAATATGCGATCTATAAACTAACGTGATCCATATTACATGAAGCTATTTTTGTACAGTATCTAGGAACACAGGGATCAAAATTGGATAAATTAGTTCATTACAGTATTAATCATAACCATTAACCATGTATTACTTTATTTACGTTTATATGTTTTTTTGCAAAAATAACGTACCTAACTAACGTTGTGGACGTTGACCCCTTATTCAGGATTTTTCATAATTATTAAAACTCTCAGATAGAAGACTTGTTCTTGATCTAACTATTATTTTCAAAATTGTTAATGGTATTCTAGATATCCCTAATATAGTCAGTATAATTAAATTTTATATTCCTACTAGAACTACTCGATCTAAAATTTTATTCAATTGTAACAATAATTTCAGGATTGAGTCATTCAAAAATTCTCTTGTACCTAGACTTTACGCAGAAGTTAATACTTTTTCAGACATAGAGTAGATATGTTCAACTGCTCGGAATACAAATACAAACAGATGATTATTGAATGCATCCTCAACAATTATTAAGATATGTGTCTAGAGTATAAGTATCAGTGAATGTGAGGTATATTTTGAATATTCATCATGTAGATTAAAATCCGTAATCAAAATCATCGCTTTCACCTCGTTTGGCAAATAAAAATTTATAGTATTTTAGAAATATCGTTGTCAATAAATAAATATTGTTCAAAGGTCTTCTACCTGTTACCCCTTTATCCATAGACTATCTACACACCTTAAAAAAATATTCACTAGAAACTCGGACGAAACGGGATAGTAAAACTAGATTAATATTGCTTTTATTTTTTGTTAATAAATGATTATTTTTCCACATTTCTTATGCTTAGGTCAGGGATAATATTAAAAATTCCACCCAAACCGATCAGATAGTGATCCTTAAAAATCTGCAATCAGATTTATTTACATCGTAAAGTTAGGCAGCTTTAGTTCTTGGTTTTAATCCAACCCAGAATCCCCTTTCTGCCACCATGAATAGGTATTTTTTGTTCATTTTCAGCGGAATTTGGGTCTTGGCCGTTGGAACGAAGTCAAACTTTGAGAGCAAGAAGAACATTACTGCCTTGATGCTCATGAGGGCGAACCGTGAACCTGAAAATAAAAATTAATAAAAACTTACATTTATTTATTAAGTAAAGCCGTTTGTGTGAGAACCAAATTATTCAGATTTAAATGTACCAACTCAAAGAAACCATAACATAAACGTATAAATTTGTTTTTATCCACTTCAATTAAATATAATGATCCACCGGTTTCAGAAGTATCCTTCCTTCGCTAGGTATGTATAAAGACTAAACTAAGAAACAAAATAATGAAAACCCCTAATTACCCCGTCCCCTTTGGTCAGTTTCCACTCCAACATCTAAATATTCATGTATGTCTGTCATTATTTTGTTTCTTAGTTTAGTCTTAATATATTCCCGACGAAGGAAGGGGACTTCCGAAATCGGTCTACTATTATACTAAATTGAAGTTGTTCAAAACAAATTCACGCCTCTATATTATTATTATGGCAAAGCGCAAAGTAGATGCTTTTTACGAATATGTTACAAAAACCATTTTATGAAGAACGGAATACGATGCTTCAAATACTTCCAACACCTTAAGGCTAAAGGAAATGTAATACCCGCTCACAGATGGAGCTAATTGGCACGTAATGCTTTTATATATTGAAATAAATTATTTAATGGCGGGTATTTAATCGGAATATGAAATGGATTAAATTTTACCGTATATTTAAGGTTAAAGTCCTCCAGGAAACTTGTTAAAATACAATATATTATTGTAAAACTAACTAACAGTAAAGGAAGCTTCGCTCTCGAAACATATTGATGTTTATATATTAAACAGTGGTGTAAACAAAATACTTCTTATTAATTTCATTAATAATAACGCCATAAAATAATTATAAATCTATTGAAGAAATAATTTATTACCATTTAATAATAATAATTAATTGATTATTTCTATAGCGCCTTGTCAGAAAATCACTTCAAGGGCGCTTTACAACATAATTTGTCTAACATATCACTTCAATTTAAATAAATAAAATACTAAAAAAAAAACAAACTTACCAATACAGTTTCTGGGTCCAACCCCGAAAGGCATGTAGGCTAATGGGTTTATTTTTCCTTTGTTTTCATCGGAAAATCTTTCCGGGTCAAATTCGCTTGGATTCTCGTAGTACTGGGGATCGAGATGGATGGCGTAAATTGGAATCCACACTGTTTCATTCACGCCAATCTAGAAATATACATAGATTATTATAATTATTGTCTCGGGCCAATGTTTTGTGTGAAAAGATTTCTTTAATTTTTGGTAATCCACGAATGTCATTAAAATAATTTAGTTTAATTTGTGCCTCTTTTTTACCTTGACTTGTTTAGCACCCGAATCGTTTGAGGGGGGTAGTGTATACGGTCTCACACATTTCCTATCTAATCTTATAATTGCTGGCCATAACCGCATGATTTCTGTAAAAAGATAAAACTCTGTAAAGATATCATATGAACAAAATTTAAAAAAAACACGTGTCGGGTAAGACAAAATTTTATTTATGAATGAACAACAGGCAAACCCTAATTTTGAACAAAGAGTCTGTGAAAATCTTTGAAAACCCTGACATAGATAATATTATGTAAAATAATTGGGAAAAAATATTCCATGTACCTGTAATCACCATGTCCATGTATTTCATTCCATTGATATCGCTGAACGAGACTTTCCCGTTGGTTCTGGCATACACCTCGTCCACCTCATCCTGCAGCCTCTTCTGAATGTCCGGTCGGACGGCCAACTGGTGGCCTGTGAAGCATTCCACCTGTGACGTTGTGTCGAAGCCAGCTATGAAGAACGCTAGAGCCTGAGCTACGAGGGTGTCGTCTGTCCATTCTGAAAAGACAATATATTTATGGGGATGGTAAATTCTCGGTAAAGACAAAATTAATCGAATTTTCCAAGACAAAACCACGACGATATTTCACAGACATTGAACGTGATTGAAATACTTTGATAATGATTGATATTATTTTGTTAACAGCTTTTACAAAATAGCTGAGGTTCAGCAGTTATTGCGGTAGTTTTAAATGTTAAAATTTTAATTAAATAATTTAAAATATACTTTGTATACACTACTTTTATTACAATATATAAATATTTCTTCATGTTTCGAAAGCAATGCTGACAAAATATTTTTACTATTCATATATTCCTGAGGATGACAGGATTGCTGTCGAAACATGAAGAAATATTTATGTATTTTAATAAAAGAGGTGTATACAAGGTATATTTTAAATTATTTAATTAATAATGACGCCATAGAGTTACAAAGCGTTTGAAGAAGTTCAAATTTTACGTTAGAAAGCTGTCTTGTTAACCCTTACCACGCCTTTGTCGGGTGCCAGCCGACATCACTATTTGTACGCTACAACTCCGTTGTCGGCTGGCGGCCGGCAAGATAAGATGTGCCCGCGCGGTGTATTTTCGTGCGCAAAACTTGACACGTGACGTTGTTTCTTGTGATTATTCGATAAAAAACATTTCAATTCTGTTTTAATAAGATTTTGACCTTTTTTTTACTATAAAAAACCCCTTTGTAACTGCCTATCAATAAATTAATATTTTGACGTTATTTAAATTAAAGTTGGCTGACAACGAATATTAAAAAATAATGGAGTGGTAAGGGTTAAAGTAGATAAATATAGAGAATCAATATTATGCCCTCTATTCAAACAACTATAAAAATATTGTAAAATACACGGAATTCCTAACAGAAATCACGGAAATACTCATCGAATTTTCTCCAATGCAAAAGAGAATCAAAAGGTATTTGGTAGAATACGATAAATTTACATGGTAATTTAGCAACAGATCATAAAAGAAAAATAATGCGCTTACTTCTGATACTAGACGTTCCCAAAAAAGTTTCCTCGACAGTTGAAAAACCGGTATCTTTGCTATTTCCCTCCTCCTTATGGTCCAACTTGCCCTTCTTGGCCTCCATGAGCAGATGAATCATATCTGGCCGGATGATGTTCTTCTTCTCCCTGGTGTCGATGGAAGAGAGCACCAGGTTCTTGAAGAAGGAGCCTACGTGTTCGGTTATCACGGGAATCTTCAATAGCTATAAATAAAATGAGAACTTTTCATGCACCTACTCATATAATTTCAATGGAAAGCGATTCTACATAGCAAAATAACTGTCCTTCAAACATATTTTAAACTTAAGTTTTAGTACCTATCTCAAGAGTAGTGTTATTTTTTAATTGACAAGTGCGAAAATCATTAGAGTTAGAAAAGAGGGTATGTACAAAAACATGGCCATGCTTGTTATCCTCCCTATTTACCGCTCCAAAACAATTGTTTGACGGTTATTTTAATTATGACGTACCTTAACAAGTGGGGGAAATGAAAGCATCAACATCTTGAACATAGTCACTTTAGCGAAGCCAATAGTCTGCTTCCCGTTGGTAAAGAATTCGTTGTCCTTTTCCTTGTAAGAGTCCACTTTGACGCCAAATGCGCATGTGGCTATGACGTCAGTGGAGTATCTGGTGAAGAAGTCTTTTAGCTCTACTTCTACAAGACCCTTGGCTGAAAATCAATTGTTTTTTTTTTATTGAAGGCATTCACACGTTTATAAGCACACCCAAACGTTAGGTATCTACCGAGTGATGTTACCTTTATGCTCACGCTCTTTCATCTCTTCCAACAAGTAGTTGGACAGTTGTTCTGCACACTCAGTGACAAACTCAAACATCCCCTTCATCTTGGAGCTAGTGAAAGCGGGACTCATCGTAGACCTCATCTCGCGCCATTTCTGTCCTGTAAATCAGAATCATAATCCGTACACTCAATTACTAACTATTAATTACATCTAAATTTGTATCTAAAGTCTGCAGATTTACAGACTATACGCAAGGTTTCTCTCTTTCACCGACTCTTAAATTCCAAAAACTTCTCAATGAAATTACATATACCCCACAATTGGAACTTCTAGATGCATCCCATTTACTGTTTTTTTTTCTTGTTTGGTGCGGTGAAAATAAAATTAATCAGTAGAGATATTAAGTATTTACCTTGGAGTGAAAACAAGTTATTATTAAAGAGGGGTTCCCTGTCCCAGTCCAGGAACACATTATGATCCGCGAAATGGTCGAAATCCTTAATTGCAACCTTTTTAATCAGCTCCAGATCTCTGAGGATAATCACCTTCGCTCGAAATTCCCTGAAGCCAAAGTATCTGAAACAAATAACGAACGGTTTTTAAACACGAATAGATGATTTTTTATCCATGCATTATTTGTGGAGAAAGTGGATAATTGTACCTATTGTATCAGAAAAGAAAACACCAATACTTGAAAACAACGAGAAAAAAAAATTGGAATTTCTAAAAACCACAAAAGTATGATGATATAATTACTCGCTTAGTCTCCATAACTCAGGTCAAAGGTGAAATTGATAATTTAATGAGTGATATGGAAAATAAAAGCAAAATCATTAAGCACCTTGAAATTAGACCGGCCTGTTTAGAATAGTCGAACTTAATGACTATTTCGAAATAACAGGAATTGAGAAAAAAGCAAATGAACATCCCAAAATAACTACTATAAAATTAATAGAAAATGTTAATCTCCAAATTAAACCGGATGGTCTTACCTCAGCAATGAGAATATGTTACAGAAGACTAGGTCATCCGAAAAAAAATCTCCCAAAAATTAGAAACCCGGAAACAAAAACGAAATTTTTAACAAACACGAAGGTGATTTCAAACCTTGAAAAAATAATTTTCCTGGGAGAACCACTATCTCCTTACTCTAAGGGTATCCTTTTGAACTCAAAAGTAAATGGTAAAGAATTCGAAATAATAATATACATGGTTTAAAAATAGATCCAATCTAATGAAAGAAGATTAAGGAAAAAAAAGGAGACAAATAAAACACGAAGATGACCTCAATAGAATATTGAAGAAGAGTAGTAAAAGGTATCAAACTGTGACTTGGATGACAATAAAGAACATAATATAACAATTAAAGGTTCACTAATATATAAAGATTCAAAGTTTTTTTACTTTGTATGAACATAAAAATTTTAATTAAAAATTTCGATGAAACTGTAATAATGCTAGCTTGAATCGAATATTTTCTTGGGGTCATCGTATTTTAGAAGCTCGGCTAAAAACAACTAATATACCTAATATTCCTGGATACACAGTTTATAGCACAAAGAAAAACTTTATAGCACAAAAAAAATTTAATACACCTGAAAATAATAATAAAATAATAAATCCCGTTCAATGGCGCAGAATCTTATATATATCCAACTTTTCCTCACTTAGCACAAAAAAATTTCCTTCTCACATTAAACCCGCGTTCTATACTGATAACAATTTAGGTAAATTACTAAAAAATACTAAAGATAGAGAACATAAATTAAGCCACTCAGGTATTTACCAACTATGTTGTAATGATTGTCCATCGTTCTACATAGGTAAAACAACTAGAAATATAAATATTAGAGTCACAGAACATTTAAGATGCTTAAATAACAATAACTTCTCAGAATTTGCCAATCATCTAATTTCCAAAGATCACACTTTTAACAAGGACACAGGGGTTACAATTCTTCACCGTAACAATAAAAGCAAAAAATTGGACAACTTAGAAGCACTCGAAATTAGAAAATCCCTTAATAATAATGCTAGTATTTTAAATAACCAAATTAACTTATCTTTTAGTCCCATTCTGAATATTTTCCCAATAAATCGCTCTGTTCTTCCCGGAAATCCTACAATTACCCCTACCCATTTGCTTACCCCCCACTCCAACACCTAAAATTTATATGTCTTGTCAATATTTTATATCATAAGTTAGTTTTAATATTCTCCTGATGAAGGAAGGGTGCTTCCGAAACCGGTAGAGTTTTGATAAAATAAAAGTGGTCTACAACAAATTTATGTGTTTTTTATTGCAAAGAAAAACTATTCGCAAAACAAAACAAAATGTTCAGGCGAATGTTGATGAAGTTGTTCTCCCTAGTGCAAACTGCCTAAGAATACATGTGATACATTCTTGGCTTGATAAATGATTGGGCCAATTTAAAGAAAAATGTGTTAACGATTTATGTAGTCAGAATATTCCAGGTAGCATTATTAGTTTTGCAGATGACACTCTCTTAATATTTGAAGGTAAAAGTCGTTAAAAGTAGTTAGTAGATTGCTGAATAATGGTATTTTAACTTTAAACACAAAAAGCCAAATAAGTCGCTTTTAGTATCTCATCTAAAAGTCATCCCCCTGTCACTCAATTGTACACAAATGTTTGCAAACATGTAACTTCCACCCCTTAAAAATGTAGATAACATAAAATACCCATGTATAAAAATAGAAACATTTTTAAGATGGATCATGTCGAAAGGTTGGTAAATAAAACCAGGAGGCTTACGTATATTTTCAAAGAACTCAGACACGCACTAGTCAAAGAAAAAGTAAAATTGCAAATTTTTCAATAATCCAGTCTCTGCTTTCTTATAGTTTGCCGGGGATTTTGCCTAAAGACTAATATGGATCAAATAATGTTCCTCAAAAACTGATTCTTAATGTTATGTTTTTAAAAAAATATCGGTATTCAATTTATTTCCTTTCGTCGTGAATGTCGTGAATGTAAAACAGCTATATATCACACAGACGATTTGTAGATTTTTTAAATACATCAATATTGCAGAGAGAACACAACAAATTCGTACTACTAGGATTGACTTTGCGATAAACTTTGTAGACATCCATACTAAATCTTCTGTTGGTCAAAGAAATGATTTGTATCAGGCTCCGCTTATATTTAACGGTTTTCCAGAATACATTAAATTGTTTAAAGACTACTTTTAAAAAACAAAAAGTTAAAATGTTTGTCTTAGCCGAGGATTGCCAACACTTATTTTCATCTCTGATATTCATAAATTAATTGCATATGGTAATATAAATATTTTATATTACAAGATTCAATATTATTACAGAATAACCCCCCATTGTTTACTTGATTATAATGATTTCTGATACCTTCAAGCTGCTTTAGTATCCATATTTATGAAAAAAAATTGTAACAATACCTATCTGTCGATTTTTCGAATATCAAATGAGACAGTATAAAGCTTTATTTTTCGTGTTATTTTTACTTTCACTTGTGTTATTTTTTTAATAAAATTGTTAACCTCGATACAGGGTTTGTCCCAATGGGGTGAAAAATAGAATTGTAAATAATAATTGTAACATGTAAAGAAACAATAAATAAATCATTAATATACCATTGGACTAGAGTTGCGTAAGAGTTGAGTTAAAAAAAATATACCACAACTTTTGGAAGTGCACTGTCTTTGGGAGGTTTCTATATGATTAACGATATCACGGCACTATCCTCATAGGAAAATACAGTTTTAACGTCCTCCACGAATATCCTACACCGATTCCGGTCCTTAGCTATTGGCAAATATTTCACCTCTTACTCTATCTATTCAATTCAATACTTTATTATTTTTAAAACATTACAAAGTTGCAACTTCATAGCGTTTTTAAATATGATAATATACTCATACGTGTTATAAATTAGGACTCATAATAGTCCACATAGTAAATAGGTATATATACATAAAGAAGAGAGAAAAATAAGTGATAACAATGGGTACGGAGCAGCAAGAAGCTTGCCGTTTAAATTCAGTCGCATTGATGCTAAATATATCAATATCCGAAGTGATTCTATTTAACAGTAAGATTGCCCTCCCCACCGGCATGACCATTGGAAAGTTGGTACTGCAGACCGAGAGATAAAACAGTATATGCTGTCGATGATGGAGATAACCATTGCGAACGTATAAATCAATGCTATCCATGATACCCGAATTTCCAAACCATCCACGAATCAATATGAAGAAATGTTTAGCAATATGCACATCTCTTCTGACCCGTAGATGGTTCATCCCGAGCATACCCAAGAGAGAGTCAGTAGAATTGAACCACGGTTAGTAGCCATTCACCCTAGGTAGAGAAATCTCAGAAATTTCTTATGAACTCTCTCCAAGATGAGGGAATACTTTTCAGTTCGCGTGGGCTCCAAACCACTGACCCACTCTCAAGCCTACTCCCTACAGATAAATTGTATAGTATTATAATAATAATAATAATCGGATGATGATAGTGCTATTTTTGTGAAAAATCGCGTCAAGGGCGCTGTACAAATCTTACTTCCTATTCTTATTATGAGATCATGGTGATCCTAAAATTCCTCGCAGTGCGTAGGACGAAAACCCAGCATTTTCAATGAAGTACCAGTAATGAAATACGGGTTATTTAAATATCAGTATGAAATATCAGCGTACTCTCAAACACAATACCAAGATCCTTCATAGTGGAGACACATTTTAAACATCTACTTACGGGTTGGTCCCACTTGACCAATGAGCACCCACTTGGTCATGATTGTCGATGTCCTATCATCTGACGTCCTCAATTAAAGTGATTTGATTATCAATTAGAGTCTCGAGTTCTTGGTCTATTTTATTTCTGCGTGATGCATATTTCGTGATACATCTGAGTACAATAAAAAAATACTAGTTTTAAAATGTTACGATGATAGGAAACTTGGTCTCTGAGAACTTCCAAATAACAAAAAACCCTCCTTTGGAAACCTCCTCACTCGATCAAGGATATTTAAAAAATCAAGTAATGCTTTACTTACTTATCATTCGGGAAAGAGTCGTAAGCCTCCTTCAGAATTTCCTTGTAGTGTTTCCGGCCTGATAGCCAGCCTATCAAATTTCCAAAGTAGGGCATGGGAATTGTCGGAGTCTTGATACCCTTTCTTTTGAAGTAGCCATCCTCCCATCTCCCGTACAGGTAAAAAGCTGTCAGGAGACCTACCAGGAATAGTAGCAATACCTCCGTAATGCTTAACGAAATCATCTGGAAAGCGACAAATATTGCTCATTAATATAAATATTTAATAGAATAAACCTTTTTTTATTTAAATTGTAAATAAATTATTTGATGACTTTTTAATTTTTTATTACCACGTTGATTATTAGTGAATCCAACTAGTAGCTACTAATATTTAAAAAAAAAAGTATATAATTAGTATCAGGAAATAGCAAAAAAAAAAAAATAATGACTGATAGAAATTCAACAAAATTCATTTGTCTTCAACACACTGTAAAGAAAAAACCTCAAAATAAATGGAATTGCTTCAACAAAATGTTTTTAAGTAGGCGATATAAGAAGGAGCAGGACACCTTCTGAGAGGAAGTGATAAACCAATGGGAACACTAATATCCAACACTTAACTCAAACTTACTAACGAGTATTAATTATGGTAGTACCTTGCCCTAACACCTTAATTATTTATTTATGCTTTCATACAGTTTCACAAGAAAAAAAAAATAATCAACTTCTTTGTGTGTGTTGTAAGACCAGAAGTTATACTTATTCTGACCTATAAGTATTACATTATCTCATAATAACAATAATAAGAATGACTATAAAATGGGGAAGATACCAGAAGATTTCAATGTTTATTCTCTACAAAAAACCATTTTTTAAATAGTTGGTCGTACACCTCATAGTATGGTCCTCTTGAAATTTGGTGCAGTCATTGATTAATTTGACAATTGAATTTTATCATCTGCATATACTAGGTAAATTAGTATTTAAAAAACATTTGTGGATATCGTATACATAAGTATCTATATATATATATATATATAATAAAAAAATACTAGTTTAAATATAGTTATATATATATACATACATTAAGCGATAATGGTCCGAAGTGCGAACCTTGAGGTACGCCGGAGGGTACAGTAAAAGGACTTAATTCCTTCAACTGATACATATTGAAGTCTACTCTGGAGATATAAAGTGAGCCACTTAAGTCACTGTGAATGCCTATTTTTTTTTAATGAGGATGGAATGATTGACCTTATCGAATGCTGTTGTGCTTGTTCCTGGAGAACTGGTGAGAGTGGATGCAATTTACCTGGCGACTGACTTAGCGAGTGGATGTTCACGTTAAACAGCGGTCGGGGTAGCGGGCGCGAGCGGGACATATCAAACCTCTACATTTATTTCAGCATGTTCACGTGCAACGCGCGCTCTTATATTTATTCAATGTATATATCAATTTGTATACATGTATGTATAACAAATACATATTTATTTTATTTTTATTACAGAAACAAAACAGTATATTGGTTATATTGAGAATCGATTTCCAGAAATTAAATATTACATAGTAGATATCTATAATATGTTTCCTTTGTAACGTCTTATTTATATGCAATATTATAGTTAATGTTAAATGTAGAAACATCTCCTTTCGGAAAGCATCACTTATTTCTGAACACCGTTTGGTTAAAGTCAAATATGCGAAGCTGGACCTTTATGCTTCTTTAAAACTTACATTCATTTTTCAATAAGCCACCATGCCTCATCGTAGTTCTAAAATCTCAGTTGTAAGTCCGCAGTTGTGTAATGTAAACAATCTACATTATTTTCCTTGTATATCTAAATACAAAAAACAATATATTTTGAATGATAAATTATACATTACACTAAAACAAAGCACATCTCGGGTTTGAACATCAATGGTTTGGCACATAGTTCTTTCATCATTTCGCCTTATCAAGTTTAAAATAACAGAGAATGTAGCTATCGCTAGTGACAAGTTCAAAAAAACTTGATGTAAGCTGGCGACGCACACGAATTGCGAGCAAAATCGCTAGTTCGATATTTTTTTATATTTTTTTTATATGAATACCCCACAAGAGTCCCAACTGCTCTCAACCATCTGGAGCCAGTGAGACTACGGCATCCCCAATTGGGGAATGTTGTGAGGCTGAAGGTATTGGAGGGGGGGAGGAGAAGGGGAAGGAGAAGTGGAAGAGGAAGAGGAAGGTGGGGTAAATACCTGGCTATTCAGATCTGGTCACCAAACACGGCTAAAAGCCATTTCAAGCAACGTTTCAATTCTGAATGGTGGTCTTTCACCAGGGCGTAGTGGCTTTCAAGTGTAATCCTCATCCTCAATATAGAGTATACATCGATTGTATAGAAAGCGTTCAAACGAAATTTATAAAATATCTCACGCACAAATTCAACAATAACTTTCAATATACCTTTCAATATTTGCAATAAAGGTGAACAGTAGCCGACTTAACATTTAAATATATAATTATAAATAATAATATCGAGTGTACCGACCTTCTTTCCCTAATTAGTCTCTACATACCTCTGAGATATGTCCGCCATTCAGGACTATTTCACACGCATAGTTACAAAACAAATGCAGCTGCAAATTCACCAATTAACCGTGCCTTTCCTTCACTCAATAATATTAACCTAAACAATTCAAACATTGATATTTTTTTGGATTCTCTTGCCACATTTAAAAGGAGCATCTTGGCAATAATATAAATTGCTCAATGCGCATACATCACATCTATAATATGTAGATCACCACTTCTCACATCTACAAACACATTCACACGTACGCACACAATTATACACTAGACATGTCATCCGGTAAATACACGAATAAATCAAAAATTATAAGGAAACACATCATAGGTAATTTATTTTCTGGAAATTGTTTTTCACTCTAACAAATGAACTGTTTTGTTTCTATAATAAAATAAATAAATAAACATCTTAAACAGAGCATTTGACTTTACAATCGTGGCGTTAGCTCGTGCACCGGCGTGTTGCACATGAACATGCTGAGAGAAATGTATAGGTTTGATATTTCGCGACCTTGCTCGCAACCGCGAAAGCAACAAGTGAGAACAATTTGTGCAGATTATATCTACTTGATTTCTAATGTTCATATAGCTCGTTAAATATTCCATAAAGTTTACTAAGTTTATAAAAATCCATAATGTTGGTTTTGTATGTTGCAAATAATGGTTGTACAAATTTGACCGTAAGACAATACGTTAAAAAAGTTAAATACTGAGAGTATTGAGATTCTGCAGTAATTTTCTGCGTTACTTTTTGAACCTGTTTTAGGAATGGGGGTTATAAATACTTTCTTAATTCTTTTCGGAAATTTTCTTACCTTTAGAGACACTATAAATATGTTAGTTTAAGGGCATGCAAAATTTTGGGCACATTTTTAAACAAAGTATGGCGAGATACTGTCACTGCCAGCACCCTTACTAACTTTCAAATTCTTTGGGTATTATAGATTAGTAAATTGTGTATTTGTACGTCTCCGATCAGGTTGTCCTTTTCAGGATTTCAGACGAATTAGAATTACGACTTACCCGGAGTGAAGGATATAGTATTCAACTCAATTTTCATGTGCGACAACGGAGCTCGGTCGTATTTCCATTTCGTCCATACCCACTTATTGTTTGAATGTCTATCTTTAACATGCATGCCCATTTTTTTAAATTAGCAATTTACTGGAAACGTAAGTGTGTTTGTTACTTTGTCTCAGTTTGAGTAAATACTTTGAGACAATAACATATCTATGTTTGTAATGTCATTGACCAAACCGAAAAGAGAATAATCAGTAAGAGGGTACTAACTTCACTGGCAACAAACAAACACTTCTGTCGGTGATATTTTCGGCACTGGCAATAGGAGCAAGGCAATTCGTTATTGGTCGTAAATTGCTGATATGGTTGTAAAACTGTGAGATAACGGCCCTCCTCACACGTGGCCAATTTTCGTATAAGTATCGCACAATAAATGATTCGAATGAAGATTTAAGCTAAATCGGAAAAAAAATCTGTCTAATTTTATTGGAACACAAGAAGGATTTTAACTGAAGGGTGATCTGCTTGTGGATCCACGAATTGAAACTATCGGTTGAAATATAGTTAGGAAGATGAAAATTCCGAACCTACAAATGGTTTTCCTTCGAATTTTTTAACATTTTGTAACATGGTTTCCTTCGAATTGCGTCAGTATGTCACCCTTGGATTTTTATTACATTCGGAACACAAGACTGGTTTTAACTTAAGAATTGCTTGTGAAATCATAAGTTTAGATTATGATTGCATTCTGAAGACTCAATTGATGTTCATCCGAATTTTGTAGCAGATGGTCTGGAACTAGAATTTTAGCTTGTACTCGGAACACGAGAATGGTTTCCTTCGAATTGCGATGGCAGATATGTCCGCAAATGGAATTTTTTATTTCATTCGAAATACAAGACTGGTTTTTTACAATGAGTGAATGTATTTTCAACATGCTTTTGTTATTGCGCGGAATATTTGAAGTATACGGTCTGCAACTGTGATGCAACGTGAAATAAACTCGTTCTCCTGTGAAGAATACTAAAAGTGTTATCAAATTTTGTGTTACGTTATCAACGTTATTGTATTTGGAAAATCGAAAAGAAACATTCATGTTTGTGCACATGGACACACACACGGCGCCTTATTTTTGTCTGCGGTGCTTTTGGTATGCCGGTCCAAAAGTACTCGCGGGCCGGACCAAATGGCTACCAAGAGCCAGAGGTTCCCCACCACCAATTTAAGGGATAATCGTATAGAATAAAGAAGAACACAAGAAATATAACGTGTAATAATTTTTTTTTACAATACTAATTATGCTTTATTTATATTTAAAAAAAACATACGAATTACACATGTTGTGTGTTATCATATATTTATTTTCTCGGCTTCAGACCGATCCAGAAGCCATCGCGCGGGACTATAGTGAAAGAGCCGAGTTTAATCTGGAGGGGATCCTGAGTGCGCGGGATCTTCACGAAGTCGAAGTTGCGGAGGAGGTGGTAAATCACGGCCTTCGATTCCATCAGGGCGAAGCGGGAACCTAGAATAAAATATCTCTATTGAAAAAACTACTCTGCCATGCACAACAATAACAAAATCTGTGATAAGCCCTCTTTCAATGGGATACTAGAAAAAAACGGATTTCCTAAATTCCAACCCCTGGAACGTTCACTAATCTGTAAACTGGTATTTGCATATTCCCATTAGGAAATTGAAAAAAGATACATGAAAAATATGCCACTGAACACAATATGGTCTATAACCTGAGTAAATTTGTGTTGATAGCGTTCAAAGCGGGCGCAGGTCCTTCAAAAATATTACCAGTTAGCCTAGACGATACAAAAAGATTTAAAAAATCCGAACTCAAGTGGACACACCATAACAGCCAAGCTTTAAGATGCATCAGGGCAATCATGATTTCTCGAAGAGTTATCAAGTATAGCCCAGAATTAAAAAAGCAACTTTTCAATGCATACTGCACCACCCTGTATACCTCGGAGTTCTGGACCAATATTAATAAAGAAACTCTAAAAATAATGGAAGTGCAATATTATAATTCGTAGCGAATTCTTTTCGGAATGTCATAGTATTGCACTGCCACTGAGATGTTTGCGGAAGGGCGCATTCCCGGATTCCGAGCCCTAATCAATAAACTGATCGACAAGTACAGAACGCGAATAGCAAAGAGCGAAAACACCCTTGTGATGGCAGCACTGGACTTCTGGTAGGGTCCCAATTACAACTGATGGAGCCAATTCCTGATTATTTATATATCAAAAAAAAAATTCTGTCACGTCTTATCATATCTTTTTGTATTTGTCCCTTACAATATTTATATCTTTCGTTATAATTTGATATACATATTATAGTATATGGAATTCGTGGGACTGCACAACCCTCCATGAGATCTGGAATAAACATTAAAAAGTATGCAGACGACATTTAAATTCTGTAATTCGGCATCCATTTTTTTATTACTTACCATTGACGTTACTCCGTGTATAAACATTTGAAATCGGTGCTGACGTATTAATTGGCCATCTCACTAGGTGTGAAACGCCTGTCTTTAGATAGCAATTTATAGGAATGGTTGTTCAGCTAGATTTATGTTATATAAAAAGGGCAAAGCAAATTACAAATTTACAACATTTTTGAACTATTAAACTGAGATTAAAACAATTTTTTTTCGTGTTGGGAATATTTAGTTCCTTAAAAATAAAATTTACCTCCATGGTCGAGATGTAAGGCTCTCGACTACGAATCCCAAGGTCACGGCTTCAGATCCCGGCGTGCGTAAATTTTATTTAATTTCTTTGTGTTGTTTCACAATTAATTCATTTAAAAAATATATATATAGTATATTTGCGCACGTTCCAGAGTGGAAGATACTATCAGTATCGCCCTGGTGAAAGACCACCATTCAGAATTGAAACGTTGCTTGAAATGACTTTAAGCCGTGTTTGGTGACCAGATCCGAATAGCCAGGTTTTCCCCCACCTTCCTCTTTCCCTTCTCCTTCCCCTCCCAAATACCTTCAGCCTCATAACATTCCCCAATTGAGGATGTCAGTCTCACTGGCTCCAGACGATTGGGAGCAGTTGGGACTCTTGTGCGGTATACATATAAAAAAAACAGAGAAAATTTACTTAAAGCTGTGAAGAAGATAAACCTCATGGTTGAATTTAAAAGAGAGTGTGAATTTTACGGAACTCTTGGTACACCGTGAAATGAGATAAATCGTTCAATTGAGAAAAAAGGGAGAATATCAAGCAGATAGAGTATGAGATTTCCAGAAAATTCCTTTTCAATAATATGTAAAACACATTTTAAAATTGCAAGGGTAAAGGTAAAGCAATGCGTGATGGACAAGGCTGGTAAGGAGTTAAAGGGGGTTATGTTTTTTATAGAGACGAACCATATGCAGAAACCTTGGAGTATTAAATTGAGTCTGATCGTGTGTTGGACAAGATCCAAAAACGATTTATAATACTATTCATATGAAGAGCAGTTGTAATTGACAGCTCAACAAAATTCATAAACCTGGACTGATAGCAAGAAAGGATTTCATATTGTTGCACAATTGCTTTTTCGATTAGTTTTTTTTTATGTTTTGAATTATAATTTTGATTAATTATTTGATGAACCTACCGATGCAATTTCTAGGGCCAACTCCAAACGGGATGAAAGAGAATGGCTTGATGTCTCCCTTGTTCTCGTCTGAGAATCTCTCCGGGTCGAAGGTTTCTGGGTCCTTATAGTAGCGTGGATCGTGGTGGATGGAATATACTGGGAACAGAAGGCCCTGATCGCGTTCGAGCTGAAAAAAAATTATTCACCTTGATTCCTTTATCTAATCATGTCAAAATACTGGCGACAAAATTGTTTATGTCCACCAAATACTTCTCTTAATTTGAATCTCTTAAAATTTAATCACTGCGCATTTACAATTTTTTCTTACCTGGTAAGATTGTTTGCTAGACTCATTTGCTGGAGGTAGAGCGTAGGCTTTCGTGCATTTTCTGTTAATATTCACGACAGGTGGCCAGAGGCGGAGGGTTTCTGGAATAATAAAAACACGAAATTATCTACATCTAAATTAAATCTCTGAAAAATAAACGTTTTCTATTCGTCAAGTTAGCAGGGTGTTCAATTCAGGGAATCCAGCCAACAATAACGAAGGAACAAACGTGGGCGTTATCTGCACGGGGAATTCAACAAGTTCGTAGAATGTAGAATCCAATATAAATACAATGGTTAGGGAAGTAATTTTTATTTTCTTTCTTAAAATAATCCCTTTCAAGATCGACGTATTTCATTCAACGATGTTATGTGGGTTGTTAGTGTTATTTCTCAAACTCTTTCAAACATTCCTCTCCCCATATCTTTCTCCTCCCTACTACCTTCAACCTCACAACGTATCCCAATCGGGGATAACGTAGTCCCACTGGCTGCAGACGGTTGGGAGCAGTTCGGTCTCATGTACTGTATTCACAAAAATATGGAACAGCATTTCAGAATGCTTCAGACGACTGCTTCGTATATTCTACAGATGTATTTCTTTAGTAAAATATTAATAGAGTTCGTTCATCTAGACTGACCTGACACAACCATGTCCATATACTTCATTCCCTGCAGATCATTGTAGTTAAGTTTTCCCCCGTTGGAGCTGGCCAGTTCATCAATATCTTCTTGCAGTCTCTGCTGAATGGCTGGGTGCAACGTCAGTTCGTGGGCCATGAAGCTCAGGAGGGTTGAAGAGGTATCAAAACCGGCAAACAAAAAGAGTACTGCCTGAGCAGCCAGCTCGTCGTCAGTCCATTCTGCGGGAAATAGAATGAAAACAAGTTCAAGTTGGAAGCCTCAAAATACCCTTGACTGGCAGGGTCACCAATTGAAGGTTTCGTCGAATAATTATGAATTGTGATATTGTACTAGCTACTCGTATAAAAGAAATCTCAAAATTTTAGTAATATTATGAGGATCGAAGTTTGATGGAAGACGAAGCAGAAGAAGACGCCGCAATTAACGGTTTTCTAATCTACGTGACAAGTGGTATGTAAGAGTACAGTCTCGCAGAGCTATTCCGGGTTGCAGCCTGTTGAAGATTTCCTTGATCATGGTTAAGCAGCACAATAAGTATTTACTTACTCCTTTTGACGGTTTCCTTCCCAACGTGAGATTCCTCCACCGCGGCAAATCCGTCCTTAATGGTATCTTCATGTTTATCGTGTTCATGTTTCAGCTCTCCCTTCTTAGCATCCATGAGCATCTGGATCATGTCATGTCTGACTATGTGGTTCTTTTCCCTGACTTCCATCGTGTCGCCCACCAGGCGTCTGAAGTAATTCTGAACGTTCTCTTTCATCAGCGTGACTCTGAAAAACTGAAATGAATACGCAGATGTATATTATTATTTATATCGAAGGAAGAAATCACTTTGTGGCTTGACATTATAATTTAAATTAAAAATGTTTTTGTTTTAAGCCACTTTATTTTTAAATATATATTTCTGCATTCGACCGGTTTCGGTTGGACTCAACCTTCTTCAGGTTATATAAATTATTATTTTTCCTCTTGTGAAATAGACAGTAACATAAAAGAGTAAACATTTCGTTAATCGAATCTTACAGCTTTACAACGTTAATTAGATGGAAAATCCATAGTTATACTGATTTCAAATAGTTCGAACTCTTTAATAATGTACATCTATATAAGTGTATGATTTGTGCTGATTGCTAATATCATAAGTCGTTCTAATGAAAAATCCACAATTCTCCTTGCTCCGAATAGTAATCTATACCTGTAACAGGTATTTTTCTATTTGTAACACAGAGTACAAAAACAGGTCTTTTGAAAATCCATATTGCGGATACATTAAGAATTTTCAAATTCTAACCCACGATTAAATGTACCTTTATCAATTTAGGAGCTGAATGCAGAAGAAGCGTCTTGAGGAGTTGAACCACAAAATATTCGGTGGCTTCATGAGTTATCTGGTAGAATTCGTTGTCCCTGTTCTTAAGCGAGTCGACCTCCAATCCGAAGGCTGTAGTTGCAATAACGTCATTGGTGTACCGGGTGAAACCGTCCTTAATCTCTACTTCGACTAGACCCCTTTCTGAAAAATAAAAACAAATGTTTTAAAGAAATATGTCCTACTCGTTAAAAAGGAGATAGATCTAAGAATGTTTCTTTTGATGGGTACAATTTTTTGTGGTTGCAACATAAATACCTACTTTTATTATCCGGCTTTTTCATCTGTTCCAGGTAGTAATCGGACATGTTTTGTCCACATTCGACCACGAAGTCGAACATCCCCCTCATCTTGGAGCTGGTGAAGGCTGGACTCAGGGTGGCCCTCATATCTCGCCATTTCTGACCTGGACATTAAACACATAATAAGTAAATTTATTTTTTTATGGAACGAGCAAACCTTCACGCTTACATTTGATCAGGCCCTAACTTCTGAGAAATAATTGAATAGAACAGAAAAAATAAAATAAACATACGTGACAAACCTAATTGCGCTTTAAACTGTCCCGAGATTCTGTAGACCCAAAAACTGTTTTTTTAATTAATTACTTCCCTACTTTCATCACTTACTATTATTTTTATTTATGTTTCTAATTTATTTTTTAGTATATTATATATCCTGATAAGGAAAACTTCCCTTTCGGAGAATGTTGATATTTTTATACTAAACAGTGGTGTAAACATAGCATTTCATATTAATTTTATTAATAGTGTCCCCACAAAATATACATATATTGAAGTAATTAACTTTATTTTAGCATTTCGCTTCAATCATGACTGAAAACAAGAAAATATGAAGAGATTGTTTAAAATATATATCCAATACCACTCAAAAGTACCCGAGCATAGATACAATGGGAGAAGGCTTCTGTAAATAAACAATTTAGTGAGATTGAATGAAATTCGGTTTTAACCAAGACAATTAAAAGAAATTATAACAAACCTTCAAGACTGAATAGATTGTTCGCAAACACTGGATCCAATGTCTCATCGACTATTCCCACATGGTCAGTGAAGTGGTCGAAGTCTTTGATGGACAATTGCTTGATGAGGTCCAAGTCTGTGATCAACACCATTGGACTAAGGAATTGAATGATTCCAATGTATCTGAAATTTGAAGAATGCGGTATATTTATGTTTTTTTAATTAATTCCAGAAAGAAAGTGCCGAGGAAATAATTTCCCTCAGGGTCAATTTTCGGAGGCCAAATTAACTCTGGCTTCGACGAAAATCCCATTCCCGAACTGATCACCAGTTAGATTTACACCAAACACATCAATGGAAGGCCTGTTGGGAAGATTGCTTCCGACGAAGGAGACTAGATTATCATTTTGATCCCTTTTAGACTTATAATCATACATAATTAGATCTTTGAAACATTAATTCGACGAGGTTACTCTTACCCCAAAGTAACCGTCTATTCTCAGCTTCAGAACCCTCAAAGCCATTGAAGATTGTTTGCCTTTCGGGGGCTTTTACAAATCAATTAGCAATCCGTCCATTTTTAGTAAATATGTACTAGTATAGGATTTGAAACTCCTTCTAAAAGATACGAATGAAAGAAACGCGAAAGACGGGAGGAAGGAAGAGACACTAGGACAGGGCTAAAGTATATATATGAAAGCGGAAAATGGCAAGATGGAAAATCAATGAGCAAATTGTCATTCAATGGTATCCAAGAGTAACCAAGAGTAATCAAGCGTAACCAAGAGTAATCAAGAGTAACAAAGAGTAATCAAGAGTAACCAAGAGTAATCAAGAGTAATCAAGAGTAACCAAGAGTAACCAAGAGTAACCAAGAGTAATCAAGAGTAACTAAGAGTAATCAAGAGTAACCAAGAGTAATCAAGAATAACCAAGAGTAATCAAGAGTAACCAAGAGTAATCAAGAACAACCAAGAGTAATCAAGAGTAACCAAGAGTAATCAAGAATAACCAAGAGTAACTGAGTATAATCGATAGCGACCGAGAGTACCTAACCATTGAAAGGGAAAGCAAGTTAGGTGGAAATTTATGGAAGCGCACAGCAAGGAACCTAGAAAAATGGAATTAGCTTGGAGATTAACCGGCGGTGGTTCATGTTTTAAAGTAGAAGATTTTGAGAGAGGTTTTTTAATTTTATTTAGTTACTTAGGTTTCTGATAAACCTATTTGTGAAGGTTATATTGCCTTACTTTTCCCCGGGACTGTAATTGTACATTCTGGTCGTCCAGTCTCTTAAGTGCTCCTTCCCTCGGATGATCTTCACCATGTGGCCCAAGAAGGGCACATAGGTAGGAGGACTCTTGACCCCCCGGGATTTGAAGTAGTTGTTCTCCCACCTCAGGTACAGGAAAAAGAAGCTCACCAAGCCGATTACGGCGTAAAGGACGTAGGACAACATTTCTGGAAACGAAATAACAGATTATCGAAGCACCAGAGAAGAGTGGACATACGCGTATCACCCTCAAATGAATTCAAAGAAACGTGAAAATGGATATTTTCTATCCGACCTTTACTCGTATATCCCCTTACAGGTATACCTTTGTTGAAATGCTTGACTGAAAAATATGTTATTAAAGACACACAGAATTTTCAAAATTAATTTAAATGTCAAGTATTGATTGTCAATACTTGTTATCCTTTATATGTAAAAGGAAAATCTGTAAGGATGGCAACACGATGTTCGAAAGAATACATTTTCTTCTTTTTATATATAATGCCAACATCAGACCAACAGAGTGCTTAAATATTAACGATTATTACTTATCTGCAAAAAAAGCTCCTAGTCATCGCGCGTTTTGCTTTATATAATATCTTCATTAAACAACATGAACAAGTTTTCATTTTTAACAAAATGAGCGGCGTAAATAATAAACATACAAAAAACAGGATTCCCTGAAATAAGGACGAACATCGATCGAATATAACGACCCAAAAATATTATAATATGCAAGTTATTAGCTATCGGTTACTAGTTTTGAAGTCGTAGTGTCGATGAGAAACAAATTTATTACTTTATCTGATCTTATTCAGTTTTATTAACTCGGGATATTAATATATATTAGGCATTTCATTTGAAAATATATATTCTCATTTACACACATGAAATATGAGTAATATTTCAGAGAAAATTACAATCTTGAAAGCAATAAAACAAGCTTTATGTCTATTTGATTTTTATATCGACACAAAAATACTAGGAACTCTCTTTAAAAATGTACAAATTTTAAAATATTTCATTTAAAAAAACATTTTCATAATATTTCAAGATTTACCTGCGCACTGCACACTTCACAAAAACAAAATAATTATTGTAGTTCTGTGTTACAATAACACAACAGTAAATTGATGGCAAGTGCCTACAAACACTGCATGCGTGGAATAAATTTTATAGATTTAAAGATAAATGAAGGGATTCGTGACCGACAACCAGTCGGCAGTCAGCGATAGTGGACAATGTATATATTTATACATTTAAATAAAGTTATCAATTTTGTCACATTGCGTAATCGACTTCACACTTCTTCACAGTTAGCGAGTGTGGGAGATAAAAAAAAATAGAACTATTTGATATTAATCAATTTTTAATTATTAATAATTTTTATTGAGATTTAAAAACCTCATTGTGATATTTAATAATTAATATTTGACAAATCTTGAATTTGAGATACGATATCGATGAAGATGACATAAATTGAACTGGTTTCATTACCTAGGTTGGTTAAGCAGTTGCCCCGGATAGGCAGAGGTCCTGAGTTCGAGTCCCAGATGCGACTGAAATCTTTTTATTTTTTGTTGTTTTTTTGCGGTTTCATTTAGGTTATGTTAATATTATTTTCTTCAATGATTATATTTGATATTATTTTCAATCGCCGCGTCGTCGGTTGTCATCTCTTCGCCTTTCAATAGCCCTACCAGGATGACTTTTTAAAGGGATCTAGGACTATTGGGATATTAGTTTATTATCAACCTCTCAACAGAAACACATATGTAAAATTTATAAAGTCGCAAAAAGTATTTGACGGCCTTCGTGGTCGAGGGGTCAGGCGGAATTACATTATTGTATCGTGGTGTGTAGTGAAGCAATTGTAGTATCGAAACGATACAAAATATATGGTTAGATTCACATAACCGTGTTGAAGTGTGTTGGGACGAGATGCGTCACGTCGGCGATCGCTCGCTTCCGATCGTCGTCAGAGCAGCAATGGCAGCAGGAGTTACGGCGCGTCCCAACATGGTGTGTTGGGACCAATGTGTTTCTACAAATCTTACGCATTCTTCAAATTTCAGATACATTGGAATCGTTCAATTCCTTAGTCCAATGAATGGTGTTGATCACAGACTTGGACCTCATCAAGCAAATGTCCATCAAAGACTTCGACCACTTCACTGATCATGTGGGAACAGTCGATGAGACATTGGATCCAGTGTTTGCGAACAACCTATTCAGTCTGGAGGGTTTGTTATAATTCCTTTTAATTGTCTTGGCTAAAACCGAATTTTTTTCAATCTCACTAAATTGCTTATCTACAGAAGCCTTCACCCATTGTATCTATGTTCGGGTACTCTTGAGTGGTATTGGCAAAACATTTTAAACAACCTCTTCATATTTTCTCGTGTGCAGTCATGTTTGAAGCGGAATGCTAAAATAAAGTTAATTTCTTCATTATATGTATATTTTGTGGGAACACTATTAATAAAATTAATATGGAATGCTGTTTACACCACTGTTTAGTGTAAAAAAATCAACATGCTCCTCAAGCGAAGCTTCCCTCATCAGGATATATAATAAACTAAAAAATAAGTCACAAATATAAGTGATAATTAACGGTAAGTGATGAAAGTGGTGAAGTAATTAATTAAAAAAGGTTAAAATATTTGAACAATAAAACAACAACAAAAATTATTACAAAATATTAAATAATAAATTTAGTATGCTGTGTATCCTGATGAAGGAAGCTTCGCTTCGGAAACAGAATCGTATATTAAACAGTGGTACGAAGAAAGCATTTCATATTATTTTTATACAGCTAATTGTTGTATCACTGTTACCGATATTATCATCAGCTAATGCACAGCTCAAGTAAAAAGAGTCATATGTATATCGTTAATTTTATAAAACGTAGAAATTTACTTGCGATTTGTTCAATGTATCTGAGCATTCCGATCTGACCTCCGCCAACCCTCCTCCATACGAATAAGGAGAAGTGTACAAAACATAATGTTTGAACTACGCCACATCGCGAAAGGCATAAAAATGATAATTTTTTTTTACAAGTATCCTTTATTTATTAAAAAAAATATGAATTACACATGTTGTGTGTTATCATATATTTATTTTCTCGGCTTCAAACTGATCCGGAAGCCGTCGCGCGTGGCCATAGCGAAAGAGTTGAGCTTAATTTGGAGGGGGTCCTGGGTGCGCGGGGTCTTCACGAAGTCGAAGTTGCGGAGGAGGTGGTAAATCACGGCCTTGGCTTCCATGAGGGCGAAACGGGAACCTCGAATAAAATATCTCTATTGAAAAACTATTCTGCCATGCATAACAATAACATAAACTGCAACATAAATGCAATATATCATGTTTAGCTATAGAAAGCAAGAGCGAAATTAAATACTTAGGCATAACAATAGACCAATGCCTAAAATGGTCCCCTCACATAAACTTACTCAAAGACAGAATAAGGAAACTAATATACATCTTCAGATGTTTAAGACATATTCTAAACAAAGAATTACTTAGAATGACGTACTTTGCATTCTGCCAATCAATAATACAATATGGCGTTGTGGGATGGGGTGGAACCTATAAAAATCACACGCAACTTCTTTACATAACACAAAAATTAATAATAAAAACAATTCTAAACAAGCCATTCACATACTCGTCAGATCTTCTATTTAAAGAATTCAAAGTCAGAAAATTAAAAGAATTATATTTCTATCATGTAACTTTGCAAATTTATAAAGATAATATTCTAAACAAAACTGCACCATTTAAAAATAATAGAAATCTTAGACAAACATCATTTCTTCCAATTCCAAAATGCAAAAAAACAATGGGACAATTTAATTATAAATATCTTGGAGTTAAATTTTTTAATTCATTACCAGAAAAAATTAGAAACATTAATAATGATTTAAAAAAATTTTAAAACACAACTTAAAAAACACACTGAAAATATACACTGAATAATATAACATAGAAATAAACAAAGAACAAAAAAATAACACACCCCCATACACACAAGCTCAGCTTAATTATAGGGGTACATCTTATATAAATATTGAACTTTTGAAAAATATTATAACCTTGTTTAATTATTAATTATGTATCTTTTTTTGAATAAATTAAATAAAAAAACAAAATAAATAATAATAATATGTAATAAACCAACTTTCGATCGGATACTAGAAAAAGGTAGATTTCCTAAAGTCAAACAAACCCCTGGAACGTTCACTAATCTGTAAACTACTATTTGTATATTCAGACAACATTTAAAATCTGTAATTCCGCATCCATTTTTTTATTACTTACCATTGACGTTACTCCGTGTATAAACATTTGAAATCGGTGCTGACGTATTAATTGGCCATCTCACTAGGTGTGAAACGCCTGTCTTGAGATGGCAATTTATAGGGGTGGTTGTTCAGCTAGATGTATGTTATATAAAAAAGACAAAGTAGATTACAATTTACAAAATTTTTGAGCTCTTAAACGAATTTAAAAACATAGAAGATTGAAAAGACTATTGAACCATTTGGATTTTAAAAAAATCGTTTTAATTACCTAAAAGAGGCATAATGTTTGCAAAACAAACAAACAAAAACGAAGAGGAATACACCTATATACGTGCAATACATATATGCATAAATACAATAAACATACACATTGCGATATATGAAATATTCGTGATAGACATGTTTATTGTTGCTTGTGATCAATGATCTTACTTTTAAAGGAACTTTTGGTATGCGTATTTCTAATGTCACTAGGTAGGGAATTGAATAGCCTTACTGGGTTTAGATCTTCTTTTTCTGTAGGAGGTTTTATAAACTGGAATATTAAAAGATTTCACATACGATTGTCTTGGGGCTCTAGTGCTTGTTAAGCCTTTAAACATGTGGGCATTTTTTAATAGGTGCAGCGGAATACGTTTGGAAATTTTTT
Source organism: Halesus radiatus (assembly GCA_022606495.2). Taxonomy (NCBI): domain Eukaryota; kingdom Metazoa; phylum Arthropoda; class Insecta; order Trichoptera; family Limnephilidae; genus Halesus; species Halesus radiatus. The sequence continues at coordinate 294,171 of JAHDVE020011948.1, forward strand.
TTTTAAAATAAAGTTCAGAATATATAGTTCCTTAAAAAATAATATCAGTAAAAACGTAATTAGAAAACTGTAAAGAAGATAAACCTCAAGGTGAACATACGTACTTAGTGGGTAAATATTTTTGTTTTACCAACTTAATTATTTTACAGATAACAAATTTAACTTTAAAAACTAGTGTGAATTTATGTACTTCGGAACTCTTGGTACACCGTGAAATGAAATAAACCGTTGAATTGACAGAAAAAAAATATGAAGGGAGAATTCAGAAAGAAAGAAGCAGAGATTCATTTCGAGAAAATCCGTTTTAAATAATAAGTAAAACATATTTTAAAATAGTAAGGGTAAAGCAATGCGTGCTGGACACGGCTGATTAGGAGTTAAAGGGGATTGCGTTTTTTATAGAGACGAACCACATGCAGAATCTTTGGAGGAATAAAATAGAATGTGATCGTGTGGTGGACAAGATCCAACAACGAATTATACTAATGAAGAGCAGCTGTAATTGACAGCTCAACAAGATTCATAAACCTGGAAAGGTAGGACTTGTAGCAAGGATATAAGATCGCATACTATCAAAGTGACTTATTATAATCCTGCAAGACGAGGAGTGTTGGACTACCATAATTTAGGTTGCTTGTAGGCAAACCCTTCCCTTTCAGTCTTAAGCATGAGGAACTAGAGAGATCGTTTCCTCAGAACTTAGAGTACTCTCCAGAGGAAACATATATACACCACCAATGGTTATGATGGCATACAGAGAAAGGATTTCATATTATTACCTTTTTTTTTCTTTTAATTTAATATTTATTTCATCATGTTTTGAATTGTAATTTTGATTAATTATTTGAAGAACCTACAGATGCAATTTCTAGGGCCGGCTCCGAACGGGATGAAAGAGAATGGCTTGATGTCTCCCTTGTTCTCGTCTGAGAATATCTCCGGGTCGAAGGTTCCCGGGTCCTTATAGTAGCGCAGATCGTGGTGGATGCAATAGGCTGGGAACAGAATGCGTTTGGGCAGAATTTTTTTTTTCACTTTGATATCTTTAACTAATCGTGTCCAAGTACTGGCGACAAAAAATTTTATGTCCACCAAATATAGAATCTCTTAAAATTTAATCACTGCGCATTTACAAACAGTCTTACCTGGTAAGATTGTTTGCTAGACTCATTTGCTGGAGGTAGAGTGTAGGCTTTTGTGCAATTTCTGTCAATATTCACGATAGGTGGCCAGAAGCGGAGGGTTTCTGGAATTAAAAAAAACACGAAATTAACTACTGGCACGGGGGCTCTATCGAAACCAGAGTCAAGTTAGCCTCTCAGAAGCTGGGCAGATACGTTCATAGTACACAACTGCTTACTTAGTATAAATCGCAAATGCACCCCACTGTTGGATTTGGTACCTCTGCTCTGGAGCCTCAAAATAACTTAAAAAAACCTTCGACTCTGTTTAAAAATGGGCCGTCCATTTGATCAGTCAAGGGTATATTCAGGCTTCAAACTTGAATTGATTTTCGTTCTATTACCCGCAGAATGGACTGACGACGAGCTGACTGCTCAGGCAGTACTCTTCTTGTTTGCCGGCTTTGAGACCTCTTAGACCCTCCTGAGCTTCATGGCCCACGAACTGACGCTACACCCAGCCATTCAGCAGAGACTGCAAGAAGATATTGATGAACTGGCCAGCTCCAACGGGGGTAAACTCAACTACAATGATCTGCAGGGTACGAAGTACATGGACATGGTTGTGACAGGTCAGTCTGGATAAACGAACCCTATTAATATTTGACTGAAGAAATTTATATCTGTAGAATATACGAAGCAGTCATCTGCAGCATTCTGAAATACTGTTCCAATGTACGATTAGATTTCACCATTTTCCCAGAAGCACATATCTGCTGAATCAAGTGATTTCCGATGTTAATATTTTTTAATTTTTTCAACAATATGATACTCAGATGAAAAATGATTATTTATAGAAATGTTTGACTCCCAATGACTTTAAACGGCCAAATCGCCATAAATGGGCAAAACGAACCGTGTGGCAGCAAATTCCTGGTTCAGAAAAGGCGTGGCCACAGGAAAGGAGAACGGAATTACTAGACCTAGTGTTTTCATTTTAAACATTTTAATCGAGTTTATTGTTTTTGATTTGACAATAATGGCAATACTTCTTGTCTCCGCAGAGCGAAGCGGTTTCAGAATTTGAAATTTCACTTTGGAAATTGCACTTTATTAATCGTTTTAAAGTAAAAATTATAAATAACGTTTAAGTTCGATACATTCCCTAGATACACACATATTTTGATTAGAATGTATCGTAACTATAAGTTAATTAAATATTTGATTTTTTTTTTCGATTTGAATTTCCTCTGGATTTCGCCAAATAAATACGCCACGGAACAAGTCCGTTTCACAGTTTCAGTTTCCAATTCGAAAAGTTGATAGGTATATTTTTTAATTTTATTTACTCATATTTATAGTTTCCGGTACAAAGTTTTGATTATTTTCGACTACCAAACTAGGCACATGACCGTATTATGGTAGTCGACATATTATGAAATATATTTTTTCCAAATAATATACCCGTATTATATTAACTAAAGTTTTTTGTTTGTAACAAAATTTTATTTTTTTCTATGTGATCTATAACCCGCAATTATCCAAAAGGTACCTAAAATAAATGTTATTTTTCTTGGATTATTTATATTAATATAATAGCCATTGTAGCTGTCAAGTGTCAGCGCGAATTTTTTTGTTTTGTGTTGAACACTGAGGTGTTCGTGTTAGGTGCGTGCGCTTTCGCTGACGTTCATATGATAACTGACAAATGTAGTAACTGGGAGCGAGCCATGGGTCGTACGCTCCCGGTAATGTTCATATAACCACTGGTGAAATCTGCTACGTAGCGGCAAAACATAATTTTGGTCAGGCCACCCAGCAGTTAGGCCACCCGCTCGTTTGAAAGCCACTTTAGACACTTGCTGATTTATTTCACAAAGAGTTGAATGCTGTCTGTTTTGAAATCTTGTAAATGTCAATTCAAAGATGTTACAGTCAATATACTATCGAACGTTTCCTCGTTGTTTTTATTTTTTAAGGTTTTAAATTTTATTTAAAATCAATTATTAGCTCTTGGGCCGGATTCAAACAAATGGGCAGCGGACCAGATTTGGCCCGCGCTCCGTAGTTTGCCGAACCTGATCTAGGGTAAATTTGAGTACCAACCAAAAATGCTATTTACCTAGTAGTAAAATATTAATTTACCTATGTAGGCTAAATCTTTAATGACAATTTGATCATAAATATATGTATCTTTTAATAATATATCGATTGTAGATGTTTCGCGAAACTCCGGTAGAATATTTTTATACTTGTATTGTCTAGATTATTTACCTAGGGTAAAGATAACATAAATTAGTTTTATATCTAAGTTTGAGAAACGCTGGGTATCATTAAATAATCAAGATTAATAAAGGTTGCTGCCTAAAATGATAAAGGATAAATTTAATCTACTTACCAGACGACGTTATACCGGGCGGCGCAAAACTACCGTTATGGTTTGAATGTTTAATAACTGAGGTCCGTTTAGAGGATTTTGGCCATATTGCACATGTTCCCGTATAAGGTTTAGCTTGTGCAAGAATTGAAGCCGATAGACTACCAACAACGGCTTGATTATGCCATTTCATTCCGACGAAAAGCAGAAGAAAATCGCGATTTCATTAACAATTTGATAATGAGCGATGAAGCCCAATTGAATGGTTTCGTAAACAAGCAAAATTGCAGGATATGGGCTACGGAGAATCCAGGAACAGTTCATTAGCAATAATTACACACACTTAAGTGTACTGTTTGGTGCGGTGTATCGTCTGAAAGGATCATTGGTCCATATTTCTTTGAAAATGCACAGGCGCCTCAGTTACGGTTAATGGTGCTGAATATCGAAAGATGCTGGACAATTTTTTGAAGGCAGCTGTAGAAAAAGCTCTGTTACGGGACCTCTTTGGCGAACGCATTATATCGCGCAGAAGCGATTTCAATTGGCCCCCGGGTTCACCGGATTTAACAGCGCCAGACTGTTTTCTTTAAGGTTATTTGAAAGAAAGGGTATACGTCAATAAGCCAGCGACCATACCACAGCTAAAACAAAACATTCGCAATAAAATTCAAGCCATAACACCGGAAATTTTACGAAAACTTATGCAAAATGTACTGGACAGAGCACGAATGTGCGAAGCCGAAAATGGCCACCACTTGCGGGATATAATTTTTCACACTTAAGCCAAAAATATTCCCCATTAATATACTTTATAACAAAAAAATAATAATAGTAATTAACCATTAAATAAAAAAAGTTATCACACATTCAAACCATATCGGTAGTTTTGGGCCACCCTGTAGTAATGAATTACATATGAAGGTTTTATTAAAATTTTACATATCTATTAATGAGCATATGTTCGCTTTTGGCCCTCTCTAAATCGAGAATCCATACATTGATCAGTTTACGCAGGACGTTTGTACTTTTCATTTTCCATGTATCGGGTATTATGTTGAACAATTTTGATACTAAATATGAAAATTGTCTTTGAGCAAGGGATGTCATTTTTGTTGAAACTATTGGATTACTTCTTGAGTGTCTGGTGTCGTGATAGTGATCGATAGATGGGTAGTGGTGACGTTGTTTATGTGTATGTAATACAATTTTCCTGATATACAGTTGTCTGACATCAAGTACTTGCATTTCTTTGAATAATTCATCACTGGGGTACCTGAAGGGTTTTTTAAGGATGACTCTTATTAGGGATTTCTGCGCTTTTGCCAGGGGGTCCAAAATTGTTTTGGCACGACCGCCCTTCCTAAGGATGCATATTCAAGTACAGAATTACACATGGCATAATATATTGATTTTAGATCTTTTACATTTAGAATATTTTTGATTGTCATGAAAAGGTGAGTGAGTTTTCTGACTTTTATGGCAGTTGAGTTGCCGTGTTCTTCCCATCTCGGGAATTTGTCAATAATGATTCCTAAATATTTTAAACTATCCACGCATTCTAAGTTATTGGAAGTACAAGTATTTATTTCATTGCAAAGGTGAGCAGTAATATTTAGCACATCTTTGGGTTGTCCCGCTTGCGTTGCACTGAAACGTATGAATTTAGTTTTATCCGTATTGAGAGTAAGGAGGTTATTGTCTAACCATTGCATAACCTTGCTTATACCGATTTCTGCTTTACTATGAACTTTGTTCCAGGTTTTGCCTTCATAAATCAATACTGTATCATCAGCAAAGGTGATGATGTGATCGGTAAGGTTACTGTTACATAGGTTATTGATGTATAAACAGTGAAACCTCTGTCTATCGTTTTTAAAGGAACCTATTGAAATTAAACGATGAATGCGGGAAAACAATGAATGCGGGATTAAGAGGACAAAACACAAGGAAATACGATCCAGTAAAGATACCATCCTCCCAATCTGCATAACCATTGGTATATTAAAATTATAAGAAGAAAATAAGTTTTAGATGTAAATAAATGTATTTATTTAAAAAAATACAAAGCTAAACAGAACCAAATTTTTTAAAAAGTTTATTGCATTGTAAATACATAATCTTTCATCGACATTTGTTTTTTACTGTTTTATTTCCGCAAGTCAACAGTATATTTTCGGCTTTGCAAATGATATTCTTTTCGGCATCAGTTATTGAGTGTGCGTAGTAGAAAGTTTTCAATCTTTCAAAAAGTGTGCATGCTTCTGAAAATGAAGCTGCAGGCAGCGGCTCCTCTTCATCAATATCTACCTCTTTTGTTGTCTCCGTCAATCTTGCGTCACACAAGCTTTCGATAGTTTCTATCCCACACGTTGGAATATTGTCGTCGAAAGTAACAAAATTGTTAAAATTTGTCTGAGTATCTAATCTAAGCCAATCATCTTCAGAAACCTCAACGTGTTCTAGTTGTTCATCTAAAGATTCTGACACTCTATTGTAACCACATTTGTTGAAACAGTTTACAACTGTTGTCTGTTTGACCTGACGCCAAGCAGTGAATTTGAAATGCAACGCTTGTAGAATGTCAATCTTTAAAGTTGCCTTATTTACTGAAGTGCCTGAATCCACCAAACACAGCCTTCCGCACAAGTTGTTTCCGATAAAATCCTTTGAAACATTTGATAATTTCCATATCTAATGGTTGCAAAACGCTCGTACAGTTTGCAGGATAAAAAATAACTTTTACATTCTTCAAAAATGTCGTCTCAGTTGGGTGCGCTGCACAGTTGTCTATGAACAAAAAAAATGTTTTTTTTATAAACAATAATTATTAGCCTGAAACACTCATCCAAATTGAAAAAACCTTCCGAGAAAAGATAAATGTCGCCGACAGGACTCGAACCTGCAACCTTCTAATATCCGGTCAGATACTCTACCGTTGAGCTACGTCGGCTTATCGCAAACCCGCCAAGTTAATCAATATATACTAGTGTTTCATTCAATAATTACTGTTTTTATTATATTTCACCTGTAAACAACCAGCTTTATTAGTATGAGGAAGGCTTGTAACGGCTAAATCCCTCAATAGGTGGCGTCGAGACAAATTATGTCTACATTTTATTGGTGAAAAATGTTTTGACTTGTCAAATATTTATTAATTGATAAACTAAAGTTGATAAACTAACAAAAACTTTGGTTTATCAATTAATAATAAAATGTTTCGTTGCTTTACGCGCATTTCCGCATCAAGGTCCCTTGAAAACAAATTAAAAATGTTTGTGGTCATCCATGCCTTTTTGTTCGCGTAATTTTTTACTGGTAAAATTTTTGTGTTTTTAAAACACCTAGGCTTTAACGATTTGCCAATAACGAGTGGCTCGCGCATGTCACTTCCATCACTGTTAACACAAAATAACACAGAGATCCTCTCTTTTGACCCCTTACCACCGTGGCAGGACTCGCCCTTTATCGTGAGTGTGCCGTCGTGCAGACAATTATAAAAGGGTCCTGTTTCATCAGCATTGTAAATATTCCGAGGCTCGTAATTTTCCAACAGTTTTGGAAGCTCATTTATCCAAAGCGAAGTTTTTTCCAGATCTATGGATGCGGACTCTCCTGCGAGCTTCTTGTACACAAGACCGTGGCGATCTTTAAAACGATTTATCCACCCGTTCGATGCTGCAAAATCGTTAATGCCGAGTCTCACCGCAATTTGTTTGGCCTTTTCTCGAACAATGCTCCCATCAATCGGAATATTAACGGCACGAGATTGTTGGTATCAAGAGAAAAGAATTTTCTCCAGTTCGCTAAACTTTGATTCTTTACTGGTTTTTCTAGTTTTCGAAGATTTTCCGCACTTTTGAATTTGCTCCCGAATTTCGTTTTTTTTTCAAGAAAATAGAATTTAACGTGGATGCCGCGATTCCTAAACGCTTGGCTATATCGACAGGTTTTTCAGCGAGGTTTTTTCCACCTCTTCGATAATTTTCAATCTTTCTTGAAGAGTACGTACTTTTTTCATCGAAGATAGTTTAAAAGCTCAAAAAGGATAACTGCACACACTCCACTAAGTTCGGGTATCTAGCGACAACTGACGACAACTAGCGACTGGCGGCGACAAACTGTCATTCTTTCTCTTTCTCTCTCAAAAGTTTCGCGCATCGTAACTAGTGCCGTCTGGCGCCGTTAAAACACAGACAAAATATATCAAATACGCGACGTAATTCGAACGATGAATGCAGTAAAATGGTGGACATAGAAACGATCGATGCGATCTATTTTTGTATGAAATGAATTCGGACTAGAAGAAATAAACGATACATCCAGGAAAACGATTATTCGAGGAACGATAGATAGAGGTTTCACTGTATTGAACAAAATAGGCCCTAAAGTACTTCCTTGTGATTCACCAAATACAATATTGGCTGGATCGCTCAGAGTATCATTGATATTGACTCTTTGGCTTCTATTTTCTAAGTAACTACCCAGCCATTTAAATAGTTGTCCCTGTATACCGATTAGCTGTAGTTTTTTCAAAGGAATTTTATGCGAGATGGTGTCAAAAGCTTTAGCTAAATCTAGGAAGATCGCGATGCATTTAATTCCTCCGTCGATATTATTGGAGATGATTTTCGTCAGTTTAGCAATAGCATTTTCGATACCTAATCCTGGTCGGAAGCCTTATTGTCTCTTAGAAAGCATGTTATTATGTTCAAGGTAAAGGGTGAGACGGTTCTTAACAATTTTTTCAATTATTTTTGAGACCGAGTTTAGCAGAGATATTGGCCGATAATTTTGAATCTGCGACTTATCTCCGTTTTTGTGAATCAATGTAATAATTGAGTGTTTTAAATGATCAGGGAATATGCCCGATTGGAAACTTAGATTAGAAATGAACGCAATCGGAGGTGCTATGAATGATTTTGTTACTTTAAGCAGATTTGTTGAGACTTTATCTGGTCCACAAGCATTCGATGTCTTTAGGTCGTCTATTATTTTTAAGACTTCGTTTGTTGTTGTTTGGATATTTTCTATTTTATGCTCGAGATTAGAGGCGATTAAGTTGGCTAGTTCGGTTTCAGTTTTATTACATTTTAAAATAATTTTTTTTGCAAGTGTGTCTCCCACTGATGTGTAATACTCATTAGCAAAATTTGCCATATTTTTGGGATTAGAAGAGTCTACGTTATTGATGTTCAATGTTTTAATTTCGGAAGACTTACTGTTTTTTGTTTTACTAATATCACGAAATGCTTCCCACAAACGTTTTGAAGAGTATGTATTTTCGTAAATGAACTTTTTAAAATAATTTTCCTTCGTAGATTTAATTAAATTTTTACATAAATTCCTGTATTTTTTGTAATGAGCTTGTACTAAAATATTATCTGATACCTTTTCATGAAGTTGGTTCCTTCTGTGGATAGATTTAACAAGACCAGGAGAGATCCAGGGCGTGAGTTTAAACTGGCTGTTTGATATGAGTTTCTTACTAGTATGTTTAGATATATATGAATGTAGTTTACTAGTGAATTCCTTCATCGCAATGTTCGTGTCAATTTGGTCAAATACGTTTTGCCAGTTTTCTGAATGCAAGTCCTCAAGTAAATTAGTGTAGTTTTTTCGAGGGACGTATTTAATTTTAGCAGTTGGGGGAGGTTTAACTTTGAGGCAGAGGTCTATAGTATAGTGATCCGAAATCGATTTGTGGATAACAAATGAGTCAATGAAGTTAGTATTTTTTACATTTATATGGTCTAAACAGGACTTAGTCGCACCCTGTTCACAAGTGGCGGGGTTGATTGTCTGAATGAAGCCATTTTCAGTAAGAAGACATAAATAATCGTTTGATTGTTGGTGATATTGAGGAATAGTATTAATATTGAGATCGCCTATAATGATCTGACGTGTAATTTTTTTAGAACTGTTGATGGTTGATTGAAGCGAATTCAAAAAAGTGTCGATGTTTTGAAAAGATAGTGATCTATAAATTGGAAAAACACATAAATAATTATTAAGTACAATTTTTATACAGTTTGCTTGAGATAATACAATTTCGTCGACTTGCGCTTGAATTCCGTCCCTTATGTAAACGACAATCCCGCTAGATTTATTAATATTTATAGTTGTGTGATATTCTGTGTAAGTGTTTATAATTTTAGAGATATAATCTTTGTGGATCCAACATTCCGATAATATTATGAAATCGAAAGCATAAGTAAATTGATCAAGAAATATCAAGAAATCATCAATGTTTGATGAAATACTTCTGATATTATAATGAATTATTTTTAAATTATAAGAATTCCAACAATAATTATTTTAACTTTTTAGATCGTCTATCACATTCATGGTTTAAGTTATAGCGGTATCATTATAATTATCACATAGTAATTGGTCTTAAAAATATTCAAATGAACGTTGACCCAATAAATGTTGCAGAATTTGTGGATTCACTTCCAAAGCAAGTATAATAGAGTATATAGCAGTATATGAAAAAACAAATATAATTATGGTATTCCCACATAAATGATTGCAAAAAGAATAAGTATTGGAGTTGGACTTGCGGAAACGGTAGCATATTATAATGACACATGTAGATGAGCGAGACAAGACATACCTCTAGAGTGTATTTAGTTCGAATAATTCAAACTTATAGCGATGCCAAATTGGATTCATTCGATAAAGTAATTGCCTCTGTTCCTTCATCTTTCCGAACATATATTTGTCTCGCTTTAATCCAGGTAAATTTGTATTTTTTGTCTTTAGCAGCTTGTCGGGTTTTGAAGTATATGTGATTAGTACGAAATTTCAGTTGTTCTGAAACATAGATCGCCAAGCGGGGGCCGGCGATACCGATGTTCGAAGTGTTGAGTTTGTCTTCTCTACTGGTATTATTTTTGTTGAATGTTTTCACATAAGACAAAAGTTGATTTCTTGCCAGATTAGACTTTAATTTCATGATAATTGATCTCGGTTGCTTCTGGTTATTTTTTTTTGCTGATCGATAAACAGCGTCGAGGTCATTTAATCGAATGGGGGAGCTGGTTGTTTGACAAATGTTAAAAATAACGTCTTTTAAAATTTTGCCTTCGGTTTCTGGGATACCTCTTATCTCCAAGTTTCCTTGGCCTTGAGGGTTCGTTCCTGGAATTCTGCCCCATTTTCAAGCACCACAATCCTGGCTTCCAAAGCTGAGTTCTTTGTAGATAGCTCATCGTTGCGGAGCTCAACCTCGCGGATTCTGGTCAGTAAGTCCTCGTACTGCGCACTCATGAACTGAATACTTTCAAGTATTTTATTATTTTGTTCCATGATGTTATCTTGTTTTTTTTCCAAGTTGGTAGTTTTGTTCATGACAAAATCCTGAAGGTCTTCTAGATTAGTCGGCGTCTGAGCGGCGGACGATGACGATGATGTTTTGTTGGCAATATTTTTTTGAATGGCTCCAAAGGTGTGTTATGGATGTATGTCTCCGCCGATATAGTAGTGACAATAGCGGTGGGTTTCGAGTCCCTTTTACATTGCTTGCACTTCTATTGGGATCGACGTTCTTAAGAAAGTCTACGGTAGGTATTCTCCGTTATCCCTCCACAGGCTAGATGGTAGGTGCTTTTGCATGCCGAGCACACAAATATCGACTCGTCAGAGAGAATCACTTCAGGGCATACACGGCAATGCATTCTGGATAGTATTTATTTACTACCGACGTCGATACACGTTAAAACTTTCAAATTTAATTTTTACTTTTAAACTTTTACTAGTAAACTATGTAAAATCACTTTATTGTAATTTTTAAATAAGTTAGGACTTAAACCCAAACAGGAAACACTAAGATAGCTTCCCGATTTTTTTGTTTAATCACTTTAAATAAACTTTTAAGCGGAGCTAAAATAATATGAACTAGTCAGTGAGTTGTATTGTTGTTGTCCGATATACAACAATAAATAACAATCATCATACAAATATAAATAATAATTATAAATAATTATATAATACAACAATAAATAACAATCATCATACAAAAGTAGGGCAAAATTAGAATATAGAGGCGCATGCATGTTGTGATCACTGTACTGTTATGTAACGAAAGGTTGACCCCGAGATGAGTTCTAGCTACTCGTCTTGGAAAATAAGCCTGGCAAGCAATCACATCATTTCCCTCCGTAAATTAACCAATCAGGCGATTCGAGCGCCCAATTAAACCAATCAGATCAAATTAACAAAGCAGCAGCGAGCGACGTGAGCGCTTTTGGCAAGCTCGGTGGCGTTGCTTGCAGCCTCTTGAAACTCATCACTTCCCGTCTGGAACCCGAAGAGATAACTGCGTCCCTGAAAAGGAGGAGGCCCTTTTTGTTATTAGTTATTTACGAGCAAGTACAATGCAGGCGGGCTGAAACCCGCAGCAAGACTTGCCTCTTGCTGTCAAAGCACTCAACATGGTGCCTTACTAATTATAAAAAGCCCATTAAACTCAGTGTGACGATGTCCGGCCTTGGCGTCATTGCCTGCCACCCCCGCCATTCGACCAGAACACCATGTTAGCTGATTTCCCATCTCCCCTTAATGTGTTGATTAATCCCTTGTTTCATCTGCATAACTCGGTGAGAGATTCCAATCAGAAAGAGAGAGATATTACAATAGAATCCCACCTAGATTAAGACCTTCTTACTGTCTACTCGATTGTTCTTAACCCACCATGTTTGTCTGAGTTAACAATAAACCCCGAGTATGAAAACACTTCCCTGTACTAATTTAACGTAGAAGTAGAAACGCCCTCAACCCAATTCTAAGATTGCGATCGATCCGCGACCCTGTAAGATAAGAAGTTGATGCCCCCTGCCGATCTGAGCCAGGCTAATGTCTGGAGCAGACTTCAACATCTAGGAGACCATATCCAGGGTAAGTACTGCAGATTGTAATTGTCTCCCATAACTTCCCCTGTAACCCAACCTTCCTTTTCCCCGTTTCCCCTCTCCCTGACATTCCCATTTACACAACACTGTCACCCAACGTGGTTTTCCTCCTACCTAACCTTCCTCCTCTCCCTCTCCCCATAAACGCAACACAACAGTACACAAGATGAAAAAAAAAATTAATAAGAAAAAAATAGTGGAAAAAGCATTACACTTTTGTTATTGAGATACTAGAGTCCAATTTTATAACACCGATTTAAATAATATTATAAAAATATCAATATCATAAAAAATATCAAAATTATAAAATTATCAATATTATAAAAATATTCATATTATAAAAATATCAATATTCTAAAAATATAAATATTTTTAAAATATCAACATTTTAAACATCAATATTATAAAAAAATCAATATTATAAAAATATCAATATTTTTAAAATATCAACATTTTAAACATCAACATTATAAAAAATCCAATATTATAAAAATATCAATATTATTAAAATATGAATATTATAAAAATACAAACTTTGTAAAAAATATCAATATAATAAAAATATCAACATTATAAAAACATTAATATTACAGAAATATAAATATTATATAAATATCAGAAATATCAAAGTATCTGCAAGTATTAAATAAATTGAGAAATAAGATTAAAAAATATATATAAATAAAACAGCAGTACAGGTTGGTTACAGTGAGGATAGACTTAATATAATAGTAACACCGGAACAGTAAATACAGCAGATATCGATACCTGCTAAAATAAAAGAAATGTATAAAAATAAAACAGTTAATAAATATATTGAAGACTTGGCTAGCTGAAAGAAACTATTTGTATTAGATTATTATTAAATAATATTTTATGTACGATTTTTATTGTTGTTATTTATGTTTTTATTTATTTTTTATAGATATAAGTAGAAATATTTTTGTGTTAGATTTTTATGAAATATTTACTTTTTAATTTTGTTACATACACATATATATAGATATATATATATGTAAGGACCTTATCTGTAAATTTATTGGAAGGTTTTAAATGACAAGCATCAATTAGTCAAACTAAGTAGTTTATCGGTCTCTTTGCCATATGTAAGGAAAAAACGATGACGATAAAATAAGTGTTTTTCTCAGAAACTATTACACACTCAGTGTCAATATAACACCCACAAATACCAGCAAATTATTTCCCAGGCAATACGAATATTTAACTTATATAAACATAAATATTGACGAACAAATAAAAAATATATTTGTCATAGCTTCAAATCTTCGACGATAAAATTGTAGAGTAGTATTGAGAGATGAAAAAATTATCTTAGTAATATGTAATTTCTTCAAAAGATTGGTATTCACTTTGTGGCATCATTATTGATAAATTAATTAAAAATTAACATTTCAGTTGGACTATGGCAGCTCCACATGGGATTTGTTTTTGAGGCTGAAGGGGAAGGGTATGGGAAAGAGAAGGAGGGGAAGTACCTGGCATTCAGATCTGGTCACCAAACACGGCTAAAGCTATTTCAAACAACGTCTCGATTCTGAATGGCGGTCTTTCACTAGGGCGGTACTAAGAGTATCTATCGCTTTAGATGTACTTGCACATTATTAAGTATGTTTGTTTGATATTATTTATTACACCAATATTTTCTATCCAGACTTTGCAAGAGTACAATTTTGAAAACTTTTTAACTTACCGATGATTAAAACAATATGGAACAAAGAAACAAACTCCCTGTTTTATTTGTCGATGGTTAAATGGATATTTAAAATTCACAATTCATGGTGGAAATGACGTTGCGAGCTGGAAATTAGAATGTTCTTAAAGGAATTTCGAACAGTTAAGCAACTTTTGTGCTCACCGTTCGTGGCGTTCATTAGACATGCAACCAGATTTATCACTGTATTTTCTAGATAATAGGTAGGTGTTATTGTGTCACGCCCTCCGTGTTCTTGAATCGTATGTCTGGATTCAACTGTAACTACGTGAGGTAAGTGTCAACGCTAGTGATTGGGAGTATCCGAGTTCTGAAATAATCGAAAGATCAAATGTTATTAAAATTTCACATCTACCGGCACCTTGCCGTGCAGACACGTAACGTGGCGTGCGTGAATTTGTTCATAGGTAATGTTACCAAGAAATTTTGACGTGTCTGCCACTTAACGTGTCTGTACTGCGCGGTGCCAATATATGTGAATCGTACCTTATCATCGCTCGGACACAGACGACTACGGATGAATTTAAATAATTTGTTATTATATTTTCCGTAGAATATTGTTAGAATCAAAATTGTCGTATGAATGTCGATTATACTGTATCATATTGATGTGTATCGAACGTTTGTTTTCAAAATCAAAGCGCTCGAAAAAAATCGCAATTAAATGTTTTAACTGATTTTGAATATTCGAAACGGGAAAATGTCGATCGATGTCGACTTTATGTAGAGCCTTAGGTTAATTTTTAATTTCATAATTCTAAAAATTAATAGTAACGTACAGATGAAGGGATCGAAATGACAATCTAGTCTCCTTTAATGGAAGCAATCTTCCCAACAAGCCCTCCATTGATATGCTTGGTGTAACCTTAAGTGACCAGCTCAGGTAGGGGGATCCATCGAAGCCCGAGTAAAGTTAGCCTCTCAGAAGCTGGGCGTATTGTACAGAGCCCGCATATACTTTAATAGTACACAACTGCTGACCCTGCACAAATCGAAAGTGCGCCCTACTGTAGATATTGGCAGCCACCTCTGGTCGGGAGTCTCAAAATATCTGGAAAAAAAAACTTGACTTTGTGCAGAAACGGGCGGTCCGTTTGATAGATTCGCCAATCTTAACAAACGGGTTGCAATCTTTGGAGCACAGACGTCAGGTGGGAATGCTGTCCTTATTCTACCGGTATTTTAATGGAAGATGCTCCGAGGAACTAGCATCATTGATCCCTTCGGCACCGGTGCATAGTCGGGAAACACGCCAAACGCGCGCCCAATATTTGCACACAGTTGACATCTATCACATGAGAACGGGTCGCTTCTACGATTCGTTCTTGTGTTCAACAGCTCGGCTGTGGAATGGACTGCCGGCCTCTGTGTTTCCTCCATCTTATAACATGGGTCTCTTCAAAACCCAAGTTCACTCCTACCTATCCTCTAAAAGACCCTCCACGCAGCATCCCCAAAGATGATATAGGCCTTGAGGGAAATTATTTCCCTCAGGGTCTCCTGTGTGGAGTTACTGTAAAAAAAGATGAATTTTAATCGATTTCTGTTAGAACCGAAATGTTTAGAATAAATCATGAATCAATGTATGTAGAAACAAAACATGTTGATTTCGTGAAAAATTGACAATTTCAAAAAATGTGTATTGCTCTTTTGTCAATCACTATAAATAAATAAAGATAATAAAGATAATAAAGGTATTCCTACTAATGATGTGGAATTGCTTATCGTTACCTTTATTCGTAAATTAGCGAAGTCCATTTATACCACTTCGAAAAATTAAAATCACTTGAAACACAGCGGTTTAAATTATGTCCCGCCCATTCCAATGGCTTACTATATCGGACAATAGATAGTAAATACGTACTTTTCGAAGTTTTCGAAATTCTGTGCAACACAAGCATTTTTTGTTTCAAATCTTGTGCATCAAAGGGTTAAATATTTACGTTGTACAATTTTAAACTGTAAAACTATAAAATTAAAAATTTTAAAATTTATTCATTAATTTGCTTTTCTGATTTAGTTTATTAATTTTATTTTTTTATTTCAATTAAGACATTCAACGTTGCACTAACATAAGTAATCAATTCAACTTATTATGGGACTGTTAATAATTGCTACATGATACTAGGTTTTACCTCAGATCTCGTCTATGATCTGAGAGTATTACAGAGTTTTCAAGGAAAATGTAAAATATAAAAACAAAACAATGTATTTAAACAACACGAAAACACAAACATAAAGAAATGCACGTTCTTATAATTATTTACTGATTAAAATGTTTAGATACATATATATATATAATTTTATTTAATAAATAGCACGTTATGCTTTGAAATATTGAGATGAATTGTTTGTTGACAGGTGTACATGCGGAATATTTAAACGTAATAAAATGTTTTTGTAAGTTTAAAGCTTAGTTCCCCCCAAGAAATCAATAAATAAAATATGACACCAGCACACTGTATGTATGTGTTAGTGTTACTGCATTTTTATAATTTAAAGCTCAAATCCTCCAAGGAACTTGTAAAAAAAAAGTGACTGAATACTGTATTTTTATAATTTTCTTGAATTGGGCTTTAAACCAAAAATAACAGTATATTCCATTTCATATTCCGTGTGAACAAGCCAAACATATATATCTCAATATTACAATAAAAAGCATTATGTGCAAAAAGAGTTTTTTTTTACTGTGATATGTGAATTGTCGTAATAATTTTTGGATGGTTTTAAAATTAAACACGAAATTAATTTCTTTTACTTGGTACGATTTTTTGCAAACTTGGAGATTTGTGATTTTCGTAAAAATTAATATAAAAAATAAAAAAAAAACATGGCGTTTAAATCTCAGTTTGTAAATTACAAATTAAGGTGACGTGCTAATATAATATATGTATGTCTAATCTATTATGATGAGATGGTTAAAAAAAATGGAGGTTGAAACCACAGGTTGTCAATTATGGAAGATTTTTAAATTTGCACATTTCAAAAAAAAATACAGATATTTATTTATATATTTGTCAGTAGGATCATTTCAAATCATTAATTATTGCCCACTTGCCAATTTTTTATGTTCAACATTATTTTTTTATTACATGAATACCGAACAAGAATATCAACTGCCCGAAGCCAGTGGTACATTGTCATCCCCAATTGGATAGTTAAATCTGGTCATCAAGCATGGCAACCAAGTTAACGTTTTTTCACCAAGTTAAGCAACTTTTCGATTCCGAATGGGGCTCTTTCACCAGGTCGATACTGAGAGTAGGTATCTATAACTCTTGCTGGAACGTGCTGCACATTAAAGAAAAATATATTTTTTTTATTATTTGTACATGAAACACAACAAAAGTAACGTCTTCTTTTTATAATTTTCAATTTTTGTTCGTTTTAATGTTTGTGATCGTTGTGAAAGTGGGGGAGAGGAAGTAAAAAGGAATACGGAAACGGGTGTCTGAGAAGAACCTTTCGATTCTTAATGGTCGTTTTCCACCAGGGCGATACTGAAATCATTTTCCGCACTTGTCTCTATGACTCCTGTGGCAGGTAACGGCTTTATTATTTTATTTTTCATCAG
Organism: Halesus radiatus; assembly: GCA_022606495.2. Taxonomy (NCBI): domain Eukaryota; kingdom Metazoa; phylum Arthropoda; class Insecta; order Trichoptera; family Limnephilidae; genus Halesus; species Halesus radiatus. Next base: position 311,887 of record JAHDVE020011948.1, read on the forward strand.
AAGGTTACAATGATTGTTAAAAACACGAAACTAACAAAAAGGAGCCACTCTTTCTTTTTTGAAAATTTCAAGGGTATTCTAAGTTTTGTAGATGCTAATCAAGAAAGTCACGCTATGCTATCTTGAAATTATACGACACTAGCTGATGTGTACCCGGCCTTGCTCGGGTTTTTATAAAGTTATGATGTTGTGAATCCTTGCTTGTCATTAGGGTGCCATAATCGATTTGACAGCTAAAGTAACTATCTCCAAATAAAGAAACATTCATTTTTAATATTTTATTTCATTCCAAACGTTTATTTTTTCAAAATATATCTAAATCATAAAGTTCTTAAGTAGGTTTTCCATTTCGAAAATATTCTACCCAAAAAAACCTTCTTCCTTTGAATATGCAATCTGTGGCTAACCAGCGTGTTATATCTATGGGCTAACCTAAATAAAACATGGCGGGTTCAATGTTTTTCATACAAATTTTAAAACGTTATGGCAATAGTTTTACATATTGGATTTCATTCAAACTACTATCTAAACCTTCCCGGCACTAATAAGAACAAACTGTGCTATTTTCATCGAAACCAGTCCAGTAATTTTCGAGAACATCAAGGATAACAAACAAACAAACTTACATTGATTTATATATATATATATATATTGATTAAAACTTACTTTTCGAGAGCTTCCACTGCTTTAAAAATATAATGGCATTTAAAAAAAAAAGAAATACAAATAGCAGTTACGGATAACCCGACAATATTTGAAATACTCCTACTACCATCACACTAAGCGAAAGAAGTTGCTTGTGTCGTGATGGAGGTTTTAGCCAGTCGAGAAATTGAACTTACGACGCCTGAGTGGGACACAGATGCGATGTCAACTCAGCCACTGATCGGTCAATATTGTAATATTCTGCGCTATCATAGAATTGAAAAAATCTATTATAAGAGCACGTACCTGACAGACTTCCCAAGGATATTTGGAGTAAAAGATGTAGATGTCATTTTTCTGTCCGATGACATTTTTTTTCCAATTAAAAATATATACAAAAAAAATCTACCACATGTCACTGGTCCAACTGCCACATATCGCAACAGATCACGTGATACGTCCTCTGTCTCGTCTGTACCGTGCTGCGGGAACGAGACGGAGTACTTATCACGTGATGCGTTAGGTTATTCCCAGTGACGACGTGTGATGAATTTTTTTGTTTGTTTTTATTTTCATTGGAAAAAAATCCTCGGACAGCAAAATGACATCTACATGTTTTACTCCAAATAAGCCCAGGAATCGCTGGCCGGGTACGTGCTGTTACACTTATTGTATATGCATAGTATGTTATATATGATTATACGTCCATCTGGGCTTTTACATGGATTTTAGAACATAATTAAACCGCTATCAAAATTAAGTACATAGAGATTCTAAACCATAAAGTAATTAACAATCTTTTTCAAACATTTAACAGTGACTTAGACATAAAATAGAAAATCAAAACAATGTTATAACACAAATCATTAACGCTACATTATCCAAGCTACAATACTAAATATTTTAGAATTCATCAAAGTGCTGGTATAGATGACGCTTTACTGCATAAATGGTGTCAGCAAATACATCAACAACACCTAAAATTCTGAGGCCCAGATCATGAATTCAATTTATTGGAACAACTTATTGAAGCTCATTATAAATCTCATTGATACTTTTTTTTTTTTTCATCTTTTTCTGTTACGTGTTTCATTTGAGATTTGTTAATATTATCTTCTTCAATTATTAAATATTACAATGAGATTTATAAGGTTCGATAAATTGAATATTTTTTCTAGACTTACAGAAAAGTCAATGGATGTCCCATATAAATAAAAATCAGATAGGTATATCCGAGACACTATCTAGATTGAAAATATATTCGGGATGAACTTTGCAATCATACACTAAGCCAATAATATGGGAAAAAAATGAGGATAATATTGGTAAGTCTTAAATTTGAAGCATGATTTCGATAAAAATTGCGTAAAATAAACAGGTCTCATTAGTTCAGTGGTGAGAACGCTGTCTCGGTAAGACAGAGGTCTTGGGTTCGATTTCCAGATGCGACTGATACCTTTTTATTTTTTTGTGTCTTTTTCTGTTTCGTGTTTCATTTGAGATTTGTTAATATTATCTTCTTTAATAGTATTTTAGTTTCTTTAATAGAAATTAGTTAATGTTGACTGGGCCTTAATGTATTCACACCTGTATTGCAGATTGTCCTCGACGCATGTATACTTTATTTTTATTTGATGTAATTTCTTTTTTTTTTTATGAAATGCATAAATACATTAATGTTAGGAGGACGCTATTACTTATTATTGTGGCATGATATTTGAGGTCCATTGTGTGGATATGCGATTGGTATGGTCAAATTTATAAATTAAAAATACCACCGTTTTAGAACCACATCGACACTATCGGACTTGTCAGATAAACGAAGTTGGAACTCGCTATAAAAGACGGCGGTTTATTCGTTAAGCCAGTGTCAACCATACAACTCGTGAAGTACTGAAGTGTGTCCACATGGGAATATTGTGCAAAGTGAAGTGGCGTCATACAAATTGACCTTGTCTATGAACGGTGTAATATATTTATTGACCTGACAAGCAACAAATTATTCGAGGTAGAGTAAAACAAATAATGTTTTATCGGTTGTCTGAGATCAGTTATCTTTTCGGTTAGTTTTTCTTTGATAAACAATAGCTTTTATATGTGATGAAGTGTCGTAAAATAGGTTAAAAAACTGAAATTGGTACTTTTTGTATTTTTATGTGTTATCGTCAGTGACATAATTTATCTTTTAATCCATGGTGCGTACCTACTTTGATTGTGTTATTATTTTTTTGTTGTTGTTATGTACTCTTTCATTATAAATGTTCAGATTTTTTAAAATGTATTATTTTGGAGCATTTACATAGTGTTGACATGATCATATTTACAAAATTAGCTTTAGGAAGTGTGCAAGTGTTAATAATCCAGTTAAAAATGGGATCACAGGATGCATAGTTTTTGGCTTAATAATCTCTTGGTAAAGATGGTAAATAATGAAAGAAGTAAGGGAAATGGAGCATAAACATTATATGTGATACAGAAAGAGAAGAAAGGAGAAGAATAAATAGATCATGCTATAATATTTCTAATAACACTAGATGATTTTTCAATATTAATACACATATGTATAAAACATATATTTATTTGTTGTGACCGGTAGTCGTTGATACTACTTATTTTAATAAACACTTATACACGGTGTCCGGAGACTTGTGGTACAATCGGGATATTAGTGAATGTGTATCACACAGAGAACCATCCAAAAAAATAATTCAGTCTGACTATTTCGTTTTTTTTTTAAATATTTTACTTTTTTTCGTTAATTAAAGAGAAAAAAAGTTTAGGAGCTGGGTCTATGCTTTGACGCATTTTAAAAGACAATAAATACCTCATAGCGATCGAATTTTCCAAATTTGACTTAAAAATTCCAACTTTGGTATCGATTTACTCGAAAATGAAACCTTTTGAGGAAAAATAACAATTATACCAACGATGTAAATCCAATAGTTTCCAGAAACTTTCCTTGACCCCATCATGTCTTTAAGGTAAACAACCAATTTCTTATTAATTATTTTATAAATATTTTTAAATGTAAGAAGAAAGTCACGAAATACGTAAAGTTCAATTTTTAATGTCGTAATTTGTGAGGTTTAATTTGTAATTCTTAATTGCATGAGTATATTGTGACATAAATGATGTACAATGTGATTAGTCCGAAACGTCGGAAGTAAAAAAGTCCTTCTAAGGACTACATTACGCGGGTAAACCGAGAAAATTATTCTACATATATATATATACCTTTTAAATGGAAGAAAAACAGATCTAGGTATCTATATATCTCCGCGGTTTGGTGACGCACCCACCGCCAAGACTTGGACATACATCACCCCTCGAACCCGGCACCCCTGCTAAGTCACCTCCCATTGCGATCGACTTATGGAGACCTATGGCAGAGGTGTTGGTTTTTCAATTAAAGGTTTGCAGGCGGCGGTACCCATACCCGCCTCCCAAATTAAAGAACATCAATTCAACTTGCTCATGGTAATGTGCAAAAATACATCAAGAGAATGCGTGCCACGTTGTCATCGCTTATTTCTTCCCCGGGCTGCCTCCAGTTACTTTCAAAAATGCATGAATTAAAAAAAAAAAAAAAAAACTATACACTTATGGTAAAACAACAATAATTTATCAATAAAACATTTTGTTGTTTTTACGATCAATGCGCCAATTTTAATACTAAAACAGAATTCTGTTTTCTGAAGCAGTAAAACGTCTCGATTAGTAAGCTCTGGCGTCACGATCTTTGAAAAAGTTTTTTTCTTTCTCGAAAAAAGGTATATTCAGTTGTTTTTGCCACATTTATGTATGAAATGAGTACATCAAAAAATAATACAAGAAGACATTTTGTTTTACACATTTCAGAAAGAAAAAAAAAATACAAAAATGGTATTAAAAAGAGGTGATTCCGGGTATTAGCTAGTAGTTACCGGTTAGAAATGGGCATGTTGTTTTGCCAGACATTTATCTGAAAAAGATTGTTTGAGGCAGGTACATATTTAATAGCAAATAAGAGATAACTAATGATAAGAAGAAAGTGATCACTCATTACCAATAGCGATATTATACTTATTTTTATATTCAATTATATATATTTATATATTTCAATACGTGTATATAAATTAATGTGTATTGTATATATAGCAAAAAATCCCACATAGACAAGGCCAGTGCGTGAGTATATTTGGTTAGTTAGTGGCAGTAAAAAAAAATAGTTTCTTTTTTTATGAAAATAATATTTCTTTAAATTTTGTTTATATGTATTTACTCATATATCTATATTCCTTATATCTGTATCTTTCCAAGTTTACAAATTAAGCGAGTTTTTACATAAAAATAATAATTGAATAATACTAATAAGATTGTAAAATAAAACCAGATAAAATGAAATATAAAATTTTTGCTTGTTTATTTTAATTTTTTTTTTTAGTTAAAATCATATTTGTATTAATACATGGATGTTGAAGGTAAGTTAAATTAAATTTATAAGTTAAATTAGAAAAAAAGGGGAAAAATACAATTACAGCAGGAAAATCTTTAGTTTTAATTTAGTTTTTTAAACATTTTTATATGTATTTAATTGATAAACTAAAGTTCTTAAAAACTTAAGACAAGATTTTTGTGCATAGCGCAAAGGGTAAAAATTATTTTTATAAACAATAATTATTAGCCTGAAACACTCATCCAAATTGAAAAAAACCTTTCCGAGCAAAGATAAATGTCGCTAAAAGTAATTATTGAATGGAACACTAGTATATATTGATTAACTTGGCGGGTTTGCGATAAGCCGACGTAGCTCAACGGTAGAGCATCTGACCGACATCAGAAGGGTGCAGGTTCGAGTCCTGTCGGCAACATTTATCTTTGCTCGGAAAGGTTTTTTTCAATTTGGATGAGTGTTTCAGGCTAATAATTATTGTTTATAAAAATAATTGTATTTTTATATGTGTTTAAAGACAATATGTTTGGACACTTACGATGGTAAATAGTTGAGATTAAGTATACGAGTATAATTATGTTTTTAAGATGGGTTACGTCGATAAAATAGAAGCCGGAAAATAGAATTGTAATATATTTCGATAATATTTTGGAAGGAGAATATTTCACAACATTGCGTAATTTTTCATTGAAAAAATATTTACGAACTCACTGATCGGTTTTACGTTTTATGTACGTTACAAACAGAACCAGTTTTCTAAAACAGGTATGCATTATTATTACGTTATTTTTTTACCATGGAGTTTGTACATTAGTTCCAATAAAGTTTTTAGGACCAGGTAGCCGCTTGTTGAAATTCAATTAAACATTTACAAAAATAGTTTTCTAAATCGACCTTTAGCCGCAGTGGCAAGCTAGTCTTTTTTTCACATTTGGAGCTAATCTGTAACACCGTATTATTATTAATTGTTTTTGTGTTTAATTCGTAGAACTCCGTTTTATTTAAAAAAGATTTAATAAATAAAATTTTATAATGTTATGATTAGGTTCTGCAAGTATTTTAGTTTTTATTATTGTGACAGGCGTTCAAGGCCATTTTCGAACTGCGGTTAGGCCACGTTGGAGACGACTCATTTATGTTTATTTATGTTTCTATTTACCCCTACCCAATTTCAATTTTAATTTTTAAATATTTAATGTTTCTTAAAATGATTTATTACCGGTGAAACCGATTTACTTAGAAACCAAATGTGAAGTAATTACATTTGGAATACGTTTTCCCCGCATTAATCGTATTGTTTTCTTAATTGATTTATAATTATACGAAAGCTATTGACTTGTGTTATATTGCGCCCCTGGGATGATTTTCTCACGAAAACGACGCTATAGAAGTAATCCAATTATTATTTTATTTTATTTTGATTAGGTTTTGCGTTTAATGCGGGGGAAAACAAATTCCAAATATAAGTACCTCACATAATGGAGAATCCATTATCACATTTGTTTTCTCAGTAAATCTCTTTCACCGGTAATAAAACATTATAGGCACCATCACATATTTAAAAAAATATATAAAAAAAATTAATTGAAATTGGGTAGGAGTAAATAGAAACACATAAATAAGTCGTCTCAACGTGGCCTAACCGCAGTTTAAAAATGGCCTTGAACTCCGAAACAGCTGTCACAATAATAAAAAAATTAAGTTCTTGCAGGACTTAATAATAATATTATTAAATTTTAGTTACATTAATTTTTTTTTAAATTAAATGGAGTTCTACGAATTAAACACAAAAACGATTAATAATTCCTCTTACACATTTCTTTCCTCTCCCCCTCTCCTTAGCCTCACAATATACTCAACTTAGGAATCACATAGTGTCCCTGGTTCCAGAGAGTTGGGACTCTTGAGCAGTATTTACATATATAATATATACTTTTTAATAGCTATGGAAAATAGATTACATACTTCCAGAGCGATATTCCAGGACTTTCCAAAAGACCATCGAAAGTTCAAAAATCAACCAATAATCTAATTTTTATTTTATTGACATCTTATTATCTGTTGATGAAATCAGAGACCTTGGTATAACCTTTGACACTAAGTTAACATTCATTAAACATATTAATAATATAACCAGTAAAGCAATGCAAATGTTAGGATTTGTCTTACGGATTTCAAAGGATTTCAAAAATTTAAACACTGTCAAATTACTGTACACTTCTCTTGTTAGAAGTCAACTAGAATTTAACTCCAACATTTGGAATCCTTACTACAGCGTACATGAAAATTCTCTTGAGCGAGTCCAACATAAATTTTTACGTTACATTAATTTTAAATTGGGAATACCCATCGAAAACATTAATTACCTCTCTCTGTTACAGTTAATGGGACTCGATACATTAAAAGAAAGAAGAATTTGTTCAGACCTATTTTATTTATTTAAAATTGTTAACAACTTGTTGAACTCCCCTGAACTTCTCTCATTAATATGTTTCCATGTACCGGGTCGAACAGTACGCCACAAATTACCTTATCATTGTAACAATATAGGATCAAACGCTGAACTCAATTCCATAATGAATCGTCTGCATGTACTTGGTAATAAATATGTTTTAGACGATGCTATAAATATTGAAAGGATATCAACGTACAAATATTACTGTATTAAAGCCGTTTGTCAGCGCTTCGATCATAATTAAACTTACTATTGATTGTATTCACTCCTAAACACACAGTTTGCGCGATTGCACATTGTTATTATTTCTATGTTCATAATTGTATTGCACTGTTTTAACTTGTTTTATGTAAAAGCCCTAAGGGCGTAAATAAATAAATAAATAAATAAATCTCCAGGATATCTTTACCCCGCAGACTGCAGCTCTGAACAACCCAATGGAATTAAACTCGTACCAGACATTTAACTAATCTAATCTTATCTAATCACAACTAATAACTAACTGACTCCTTTGTTGTTGCAGATGATATCCATAGCAGTCATATCTCTATATAGCTTCCTGGGCACGAAATGGACAGCAATCATCGTGGGACTGTTGGTGGCTCTCTTCGTATACAGAAGAAAGGTGAACAACTACTTCCCCAGCAAGGGGGTGAAGACCATCCCCTTCTCCGTACCCTTTTTCGGTCACATGTTCAAGGTGTTCATCCAGAGGGAGCACATCAGCACACTGGTCCATCGGTTTTATGAGGCTTTCCCTGACGAAAAGTAAGTTTTTTTACGACAATATCTCTAACCGTGCTGGTTTTGATGAAGTTAGCAGCAATACCAAGTAATTTCCGTGAAAACCTTGAACCTTGAACCATTGAAAGAAAAAAATCATTGAACCTCACATTTATTTAGGGTTTATTTCTCTCCAAGGAGTCATGAAGCAAAAAAAAAAATACAGTATAGCTTCATCTGAAACCCTTCTAATCAAAACCTACCCCAAAGTAATTTATCATTGATAAAATTAATGAGAAATACTTTATGTACACAACTGTTAATATATAAATATCAACAAGCGAAGCTCCCCCCATCGGTATACTGTGAATCCTGATGAGGGGAGCTTCGCTTCCGAAACATATTGATATTTATATATTAAACAGTGGGGTACACAAAATATTTCTCATTAATTTTATTAAAAAAAAACACAAAGTAATTTTACTTTCATTGAAGACATTTATCATTGAAGCTACTTACCCATCTTTACTTGTCAATTTACGAGAAAAAGCTATATTTTATGATAACCTTAACTTAACTCGGTAACAAGCCAAACTATTTTATTTGCATGTAGTACAAAATGAAACAATAACAAAGAGACGTCACGATAAATAGATAGATGCATCCCACAAAATGAGTACGTAAAACGTTTTATCGTATTAATATATTTTTTTATCGTGTCTGCGGTCGCTAGTTAAAGTATCATTGTCCATTACAATGGACTGAGTCGACAATCAACCTTGACACTGCAATAATTAATGATGCATCTAGCAAAGAGCAAACAACAGAATATGACGCCAGTCAGATAGTCCAACACTCAAATGAAACTGAATTGATCGGAGAAAAATGCAATTTAGATTTAGAAAAAAATAAAAACTGGAAGTTGTCATTTTCCGAGGGAACTCCACTATAATAATATATATAATCATAGTAACAGGAATTCTGCAAATTCGAGTCCCGCAAGGAATATTCTTTTTAATTGGTTAAGTGTTGATGTCAAGTAATGGAATACCACGTGATATTTTCAAGTTTCGCGAAGAGGCTGAATGTTTACGGGCATTTTCTCTTTCTGATGTTTACCATATTTATGATGTTTATATATTAATGCACCTCTTGATTAAATAAAATACACTTTTTTAAACACTACACCACTTTTTATTTTTGTCAGTGACCGGTTTTAGCCTGTGACGGCTATCTTCAAACTGGTGGTGGAAGATCCGTCACAGGCTGAAACCGGTCACGGACAAAAATAAAAAGCGCAATAGTGTTTAAAAAAGTGCCTTTTATTTAATCTTTATAATGGAATTCCGCCATGTATTAACAGTTTCAAAAATAGAAATATTGAAAACTGTTCTTCTTCTTTTGTGACCTCTCCTTTTGAAAGTTGGCTATCATCGGTGCAATCTTTACCCCGAAGGCAACCCCCAGTAGTGCCCTCGTACTAGACTCGTTGGTTTCAAAAGTTTGATATGGTTGTAGATTGTCGATAAGGGCTATGCAAGTTGGATACTCTTTATGCCGGGATATCGAGCACACTTTTGACTAACCATGAAGATGATACGGTCTAGAACGATCTGGGACATCAATCACACGAAACACCATGCTGGGTCATTCTATCAGTAACAGACGTGAACAAAGAATATATATTAACCTGTTCTCCTGATTATATTTATTTTTAAAGAAAATGATTTTTCAGATACGTTGGCATGCACCAGTTTACCAAGCCCATAGTTGTGCTCACTGATCTGGACATAATCAAGCAGGTCACCATCAAGGACTTCGACAGCTTCCAGGATCACATCAGCGTCATCGACGAAAAGATGGACCCACTCTTTGGAAGCAACCTGGTGGCGCTAAATGGTTTGTTGATTTCAACCTATTTTCTTATAATCTGTATTTTTATTAAGGTCCACAAAAGGATATCTCACGATCCTCTAACTACGGGAGTTCGAATAACTTAAATTTATAAGCCTTATAAAAGGGTTTACGGCATATTCGTCTAAAGGGTATTGTAACAACTTGAGCGGTCAGAACTTCACAAAAAGCTGCACAAGCATATATGAAGGGAATTAGAGTGACTATCGTTTAGACGTTTAGTAAAAGTTTAATGACTGCTACAAGAAAAGTGCAAGATCAAAATGCCAGGGTCTCAGAAAACAGCATATTTGTCTAAAAAATACAAGAACTGTTACGAATTCAAATCAATTCATTAAAATTTATTTTTTAGATCATAAAATTGATCATACTAAAGCGTTTTATAGTATAGCATAGCCGTCAAGGAATTATAAGATTTCAAAGCGTCAAATCGTATCAAATTATTTTAACAGCATAGCTGTTGGTAAATGCAAGAACTTAACCAACCAGATACTGTCAAATGAATAGGCAAAAAGGAAATGAACTATCTTAACCCCCACAAAATGGTCAAAATGATAGTCCAAAGGAAATTGCGAGATCATAATGAGCGTGATGATAGTTCTAATGCCTAGAATTTTAAAATATTTTATCTCGACGGTCATCGGCACTAGGTCAACATAATAAACATGGTGAGCCGGGCAATGGTTGCTGACGATTATTGTTGGGAAGCGGAAGTTTTCAATTCAAAATTCTGGTGACCCGTGCTAATTCGTGTAGCGTGAAAAGGAGTAAACTATTTAGGGCCAGTTTTATAAACGAACTACCAAATTTCTATTACATAATTAACCATTTTGTTAACGGACCGTTATCCGTCCGCTTTTTATCTTGAACGATTGCCATTCGCTCGTCATCACTTTCACTGCTCGATAGGGAATCCATTTCACAAATGCAAATTATGTATTGTCGTTTTAATTCAAATAGTGTACGGTTTCAAATAAGCGTTAATAAATAAATCGGGCAACAACTTTACTGTCAAACGACGGGTAATCTGACGAACGTTTATAAAATGGTGAAATCGTGCGGTAGACCAAATATTAGTTAAAAGTGGTATCAAGCATTACGAACGAATGGTTCAAACGCCTAAATCTCCATCAACAAGCGTGCGTTGTTGTTAGCTTAGACTTTAGGCAGAAGGAGACTTCGGACAAAACAAATAATTCGATGGTTTTAGATAATAATCGTACATCATGTCATAATATGAGTTGAGGTTCATTTGTTGAAATGTTCCCTCGTTCGGTTACGAATTTGATGAATTTCAAAACAAATAAACATTGAACCGTTCGAAATAAAAAAAGAGAAATTTTAGGTATATCTGTTTTCTTTCAATGAAACAAGAGGATTTACCGCGAAGCCATCGAAATTTAATCAAAATTCCCCGATAACATCACTTCCAAAATTATTAGAATTACCCTCAACTTCCATAAATAAAACCAATCAGGTTACTACGCGCAAACAGGCTATTAAAGGCCCCACTCCTACCCCCACCCCTTTATCATCACGCGTTCGCTGCGTCCTAGATAATTAAAATGATTTGCAATCACTTAGGTTTTGACTTTTGGATTGAACGGACACGCGCAATCAGTTCAAAACAAAACTCAAGACGTAAGGCAACATCACGGGGGTAAAGTGAGAAAATTATACAAGTGTACAATACATTTCCATGCATTGTATTCCCAAGAGTTAAGAAACTCATTCTGGGATTACACGCCGAACCTGTAGTACAGTTTTTAGAAATAATATTTTATAATACATAGCATTTAAAATACATAATTTACATTCACAGTATATTATCAACATTGCAATACATAATTAGCATTCGTTATAAAGACACACATCACTGGTACATTATATAATTATACTTATTACAGAGACACGTCACAGCATTAATCGTTAAGGTATTCTTTCAAATAATACGTAGTGTTTAAGCATCTTACTTTGAGACCATTCATACTGGCTCGCATTTTTAATATGGTTAGCTAATTTATTGTATTGTGTGTAAGCTATATATTCTACAGATTTTTAGTTCATATTTTGTTGTCCATTCTTGTGTTGTGTTAAATCGTGTTGTATTTTACTTGTTTCGCAGCGGGAGTCATATTATGATTTGTGTTGTCTCGAATGGATCAGATGTTGTCGAAATTAAATTTTTACTAAAACATCTGCTTGAAATACTTTCAATTTAGAGAATTTTTATTCTAGCATAAGCTTTGACCTTTCTTTTAACATTTATTGAAAAATGTCGCCTTTTTACTACTGTTTTTTTATTAGTACTCTTTGCAAACACAATAACTTGGTACGCGAGTACGTGCTTCGATTTATTTTATAATAATAGAAATTAAATCAGTTAATGTATAAATATATTCTGTTCGGTAATTATAGCAACATCGGCGATTGCAATATTGCATTAATTTTTACTGTTCTTCTAATACATTATCCTGCTAAACTACAGTTAAGCAGTTTGTCGACGGGATTTTCAAGAACAATTGAAAGATAACGAATTATTAAATTAATTACTAATGTACATATAATAATAATAATCCAAGGTACTGGATGTATTATTATAGTGCATGTTACGCATAATACAAATAGAGATTTTTATAAGCGCCTAATATATAAAGTATTTCTACATATGGGCCATTTATTCAGCATTCATCTGAGTATTGTTGGCAATTCACATTTTTTAATATTGCTTGGTAATAATTTGAATATTTTAGGCACTTTATACTTCAGGGTTCTCTATACGTATTTATTATTATATTTTGGTACAAGCATACCTCTTCATTCTTTGTGAACCTAGAATTGTGCTCATGTTTCACTCTCTTCTTATATTCAGAGTCCGATATGTGCTGAATCAATCTTCTATACCATAATAAAGTCTGGACTGGCAAGATAATTAAATCCTGGTCCAACGGTGAAATGTTTCGTTTTTGTGAGTATTTTTTTAATATATTGATTGCTACGTATTTTCAAGTAAATTCTCTGGATGCTGCAAATTACGTCTAATTTAAATACAAAATAAATCCGATACAAATATACTTTTTCCTAAAATAATACTAACAATATATTTGTACATGTGTCAGACATTGATAAACATCCACAACGGTCAAGTGACAAGCCGGCCGGTGCACCGGATGCGATACGAATAACATGCGAATTTACATGAGGTTTTCTTATAATTTGCAGTGTACAAGTATATAATCCGTACGCGCTAGGCGCGTACTCAGCACCAAATTAAATGTCGTAATATGCGCTAGACGCGTATTCAGCAATCAATGTGTTAATTTAACCATAGAATTTTAGACCGATTGTACGTAGTTTAAATAAGCAAGAATATTCCCAAGTGGTTATTCCATACCGTAAAGTTGATTCTGCGAATGACAAGAAAATAATTTTTATAGTACTCACTGGAAGGAAACATTTCAATTTATACAGCCTACCCACTATTATTGCCCGCAGAATTTAACATTTTTTTTAAAATTGTATGTCCAATTTGAAAATTCTAACCAACAGTCACTCCCAAATAAAAGCATAATTTACAACAATTTTCTTAAAGGTCAAAAATGGCGTGACATGAGAGCAACCCTCAGTCCCGCTTTCACCAGTTCCAAGATGAAGGGGATGTTTGGATTCGTGGCGGAGTGCGGGGAGGAGATGATGTCATACTTCGAGGAGGAGTTGAAAAAACCAGAAAACAAAAGTTTGTATTTTTTAAGACACGCTATTCACCAAAAACTTGAAATACGTCCATGTCCAATTTCTCAATTTCCAATAAAGCCTACACTTTCCCGTCGACCTTCATTCTTCACAGCTTCCCTAGAATCTTGAAATTGAAAACTTTGATTTATTTATCACACGGTTTAGTATTCAAACTGGTATTGTAAGTCCTTTAAACAACTCACGATAAAGCTGGTCGATTAGAAACTTGAACCCCCTTTAAGATTTGCTTCATCCCTTCCAATGAGAAGTCAGTTTACACACCAATCTCCCAGAAAACATCTTCTTACAAGAATCAATAAATAATAACCTTTCATTTCCAGAGAAAGGGCATTTAGAAGTTGAGTTCAAGGACACCTTTACGAGGTACACCAATGATGTGATTGCGACTTCCGCTTTTGGGATAAAGGTTAACTCGCTGAAGGACAGGGAAAACGAGTTCTATAAAATGGGAAAGGAATCTACCAACTTCAGAGGAATAATAATAGTCAAGTTCTTCCTTATGATGATTATCCCGAGTATAATGAAGGTAAACTATTTTTTTTCTACGTCCAATGTTTTATATCAATTAAAAATCAAATGTCAATGTCATTTAAAAGCTTTGCCGATGACATTGTGTTATTAAAAAAAGCTGAACTCGGTCTAAGTACTACAAAAAATTGGTTCGACTCAAACCAATGAACTTTAAATATCGCAAAAAACTAAATTCATTACTTTCGGCAGCAACTCGAGAGGCAAAACCTTCAAAGGCATCTATCTAAAAATACACAACTGTCACTCAGCACACTACCTATGCGAATGATCCACAATAACACACGAATACAATTAATTATCTTGATCCATACTTCGACCAACACCAATCGACCAATCGCTATTCCAGTATGGAATTGTTTGGTGGGGAGGAAGCTCGTAATACCTCCCTACGACCATTAATTATTAACAAAGAAATACTCTAAATCAGTCTAAAAACACCATGACTTCCTCACATTTATCGAAAATTTATTGTCGTTTAAATAGAAAATCATATGGGCACAATACCAAATCTCCAATTCTAAAAAGAACACTCCATCAAAAAATCCACCCATTGGATTCTGTTAGCGATAGATTCAAAATGAAGGAATTTATCCATCCCGAACTTAAGACCAAAAACTACTCAATATCATGATCATTTTCTTGATATAAAATGGTACAATAAATTATTATCTAATCACAAACTTAAACTAAAAGAACAAAAGGAAATATAAAATTTTCAAATAGTAAAAAGATGTTTTTTGGAAATCCAAAATAATACATCTAAATTGATAGAAAATTTGTGTTACAAAAACATCTGATTGATGTTATTGTAGCACAAATGTTATATTCTTGATAAATTGCCCCACTCCTTTTATATATTCAGCATTTCCATATTTGTTCATCTATTTTTATATCATATCTTATGTATTATATTCTCAAAAAGACAAAAATATATGCATCCTCTGAAAATCTTAAATCCATCTTCAGAATATTATTATTGTTATACAGATATTAGTGTACCTTTTTCTTTCTTATATCTTTTATTATATTATATGACCGGTCAATCTCTAAGTCCCCCATCACGATACAAGCAACATCTTTCGCTTACTGTGATGGTAGTAGGAGATTTTCAAATTTTGTTAGGTTATTCGCAATTCGGGAATGTTTGCCATTCTGAAAAAAAAAATAAAAAACTTGTTAAATATAATTGGGGGGTAGCGCCCAACTCAAACACGTCAATTGATTTCTTCACTGAGATGAGCAGTATTGTTAACAACAAATAGTTCGTAAATAGCTTGCACCAAACGTATCTTTCAAAATTAATATTTAGTAAATAAAAAATAAAAATACGAAATGGGTTAGACATTAGATTCTGTAATAGGAAAACTAAATACATTTATCTACCTTTTTAAAAACATCATCGATATTTATTCTAAGCTGTCAATTCATCTATTTTTTTTCTCAAAGGGGATTGGTATTATTTGATGACCCGAATGACTCAAGAATTGTTCCTTTTTCATTTTCAGCTGCTACGCATCAGAATCCTAAATGGAAAATGCAGTGCTTTCTTCAGAGACCTGGTGTCGACCACAATGAAGACTCGCGAGGAGCAGCACATCATCAGACCAGACATGATCCAACTGCTGATGGAAGCCAAGAAGGGGTCTCTGAAGCATGAGACCAACAAGGAAGAGGGAGTCATAGAAACTGGGTTCGCCACAGTCCAGGAGTCAGCAATGGGAAAACACTCGGTTAAAAGACGTAAGTCGTTAAAATAATCAATTTTTACCACCTACCAATCTCCAATGAAACTTAGAAAGTAAATGACATGCAGAAGATGACATATGAATGATATCGACAATAATTTTATTAATTCCTATTCCAGGCCCGCCGCATCCATTAGGACATATTTTTGAAAGTGTCATTAGAGGAAAGAAAAAATATTATTAAATAAATTAATGCCTCAGGGACCCTGCAGTACAGTCGATCATTTTAATATCCTGTAGTTGCAAGCGTGATTAAATATTTTTTAAATTTCTTCAAACGATTGGTATTCACTTTGTGGCGTCATTGTTGCATTACAATGCATTGAGTATTCATATATTCCTAATGATGACAGTATTGCTGTCGAAACATGTACATCTTTATGTATATTTATAAAGTGGTATAAACAAAGTAGATTTTTTAATTAATTAAATCCTTTTATCTTTGTGTTTTATTTCTAATCGAGTGTCCTCCTTCTTTATTATAATATAATCCCTCTGAAGAAGATAATAATAAAAGCATGGTCGTTTTTATAATTCGATTGGTTGATTTTTTTTGTTTTTTTTTTATTTCGGCATATTGCCTTTTACAGAGTGGACTGACGACGAGATTATCGCGCAGGCCGTCATCTTCTTCCTGGCCGGCTTCGAGACATCATCCAATCTGCTGGGCTTCGCAGCTCACGAATTGGCCGTCAACCCAGACATCCAGAAGAAACTGCAGGAGGAGGTGGACGAGGTGTCAGCCAAGAGCGGGGGAAAGGTCAACTACACGGATCTTCACGCAATGAAGTACATGGATATGGTTATTACTGGTATGTATTTCTATTTCACTATTCAGCAAGCCTGTCAAAGTTTGGCTGAAGGATAATTTAGTCACTCTACATTTACGAAGTAATTTGCATTTAGGCTCAATACCTAGTCCCGCTCAGGCGTCGTGAGTTCAATTCCTCGGCTGGTCAATTCCTTCATCAATACACAAGAAACATCTTGCTGTGTTATTGTAGCAGGAGATTTTCAAATATTATTCGTAACCCAGGAATGTTTGGCTTTCTTTAAAAAAAAAAAAAATACGTATATTATGGAAAGCAAGGTAAATAATTTATAAAACTAATAAAGATAAGTAGGCCTAAGTGACTTTAGATTTTTATAACTACAGTGATATCGCGGAAACAGATAAATTATTTAAACACTTTTAGAAGAGTTTTATGTTTTTTATGAAGTTTTGAGTATTGCAAACGGGAAAGGAATATTGACAATGTAATTAATTTAAAGTAAATCAAATATTATAATGGTTTTAATAAGCTCTCCTTGCATTTCATTTTTTTTTTTTAATTATTGTCTCATAATAACATTGTTAAATTTGACGCACGTTAAATTAAAAATAAATACATCGAATTATACGTAAAAAAAATTGGGACACGTGGACTGATGTTTAAATGTTTAATCGTGTGAACATATTACGTTGGTTACAAAGAAAGAAGATTGGGTGATGTCTGAATTTGTTGTTTTTTCATTACAGAAACATTGAGGTTTTGGCCACCCGGCGCTGCACTGGACAGGAAATGTGTTAAGAAATATACTCTCCCACCTTCAAATGATTCCTCAAAGGAGGGAATAACAGTAAGATTTACGAATATATTATAAAATACTCGGAGTATTACTGCGAAATGCGCATCTCAACTAAAAACGAATAGGTCATACTAGACAAAATGATTCTTAAGATACGGTTAATAATGTAGTTCACTACTGGATGAAATAACCACAATAGGTTATAATTTTTTTTTGATTCCAGTTAAATGTCGGAGACGGAATATGGATCCCCCTTCACGAGATTCACCGTGACCCTAAATACTACGAGAATCCCGACACTTTTGACCCAGAGCGCTTCTCCGACGAGAATAAAGGCTCTATCAATCCGCTGACTTATCTGCCATTCGGAGTTGGCCCCAGGAATTGTATTGGTAAGAATTTTCATAATTTTTTTAAAATTTGTTTATTCACGGCTTGGTTTTAATTATTACTTGTCCAAAATCGTCAATATTATTTTGATTTAAAAACTAATATTATTTCCATCTCTCTTTAGACATATTTATTTATAGTGTTAAATTATGTTCTTCACGACTGAATGTTCAAAATTACAACCATTGTTTTCATCATATATTTTTCGGTGATCTGAATACTATCATCATGGCGCCTATATCCCAGAGTGGTGTCTGATCTTCTTTACAGATGCTCTCCACTAGCTCCGTTCCCTCATCTTTCATCTCCATTCGTCAGACCTTCTCCATTCTGCTCCATTATTTTCCATGTAATAGGTCTCTGAGTTGCATCCACTGAGGCACCAACTTGGTTATTTATGTTGGTCTCTTGTCATCTGGCATTATTTCTACGCATCGCAGTCTTCGGGATCTAAAAAAATTTCCACCGGTTTCATAATTTTTCTTCTGATTTTCAGGCTCCAGATTCGCCCTGATGGAGTGCAAGGCCATCATCTTCCAGATCCTGCAAAAGTTCACGCTGGTGCCCACTGCAAAGACCTCTCACCCTATGAAGATTGCTCTCTCAAGTTTCAATTTCATGCCAGAAAATGGTTTCTGGATCGGAGTCAAACCTAGAGACCCAAAATAAGAACAAACGGATCTTATATATATATACTCGTATATATATTCCTAAGCAATATTGATATTATTAATTAACCAACAGTCATTTTAATGTTAATGTTTATCTATTTATCCCAATACTTAATAAAATATTTTTTATTGAAACACCATTATTTAATTCCAGTTTTTTAATGTTCTCTTTAAGGGGAACGGCTGCGGTACCTGTTTCATACAAAACTGAATTTTGGATTGGAGGCTAAAATACCAATCCAAACTGAATGATCTATTTTTTTTAATTATAGGTTTAGTAAATATCTAGTACGGATGAGAAGTATTTTATTTATTTTTGTTTTACCTTATGGAACATCGGCCATTAAAGGAATTGATTTTCCGCGATTTTATAGGCATCTTTAACAATTGTTTAGGGGTTAAACGGTGATTTGAAGAAGTTTTAACCCATCTGCATTATGGTGGACTTTAAAAAAAACGACCAATTTACGGTGGAACACAAATTTTCCAAACAGAATTTGAAATATCGACCTGAAAAAACCTTTTTTTAATGTTTCATTTTTGTATTTTTATTTAGGTAATCATACTTATACTCGTATATCAAATGTGATATATTTTTTAAAAAGTACGATAAACCCGCAAATAATTTTCTAAGCTGCCTCTAAAATTATGAAAATTGATTGTTTTTCATGGCACATACTTAAAAAATTAAAACAAAAATAAGTGAAATACTTTTCATCCGTATTGGATATTTACGAAACCTTTAATTAAAAAAAAGCCGTTCCCCTTAAATTAAAAACGCTTTCACATAATTCGTAAATTGTTTCACAATGTGTGACAGCTTGTGTTGGCAGACAATGCGTCGGCCGACCACGTAAACGATTTTATGTAAATCTATCTCAACTTCTTGCATAGTCAGATGTCCATTTTATTTTTCTTTATCCATAAGAGAAAATACAAAGAGACTGTAATGCACTCACAAAAACATCGAACAGCTGTTTGTTCTAATCAAGACGAATCTAAGTAAAACTATTCTTGGATGTGTGTACATATATATGAAAACGACACTGAAGACGTCGAACCCCCTAAACTCAAATATGCTGACGCCAGACTGCTGCTAATTGGCGACTATAATATTCCAGTGAGTGATTTTGAAAATTTCCCAACAACGCGAACTAATGGAAAAGGTTTCACTATTCGCTAAAATATTGTAAGGCAACAGTAAAGTACCCTTATACATTTTTTCCGTTTTATACCAATACTTACCATATCACATGTTTTATGTGAATACCCTACAGGAGATTCAACTTGCCGAAGCCAGTGGAACTACATATAACTATGGTGGTGGGGGTTCCATGATAAATAATAATAATATTTGGATGACTTGTATAGCGCCGTTTTTGTGAAAAATCACCTCAAGGGCGCTGTCACACATGTGAATCGACTCACTTTTTATATCTTTTAATGAAAAATAAAATTTCAAATTATTAATTGGGTTAGGTTAGATTAGGTTTCCGGGGGTAGTTTTTTTTTCGTATTTTTAATGACTTAAAAAAAAAGTGTTGCGATTCATACGTGTGCTGATTTATTCGGTCACTGGTAGTGGGGAGGCGAAGGAGATGAGGAATAGGAAGGTAGGGTAGTACCTGTGAATTCAGACCTGGTCAGTAAAAACAGAAGTCATTTCAAACAACGTCGCGTTTCTGAATATATATGTAGTACCTATCTAACCAGGACAATCTTGAAAGTATCCACCTTTCCGAAATGGTTTCAGAAGGAACAAACGTTCATACATTTCGCTTGGATGTTTAAATGACGTGACAAATCTGATATTTTGTTTTATTCCCCTTTCATAACAATGACACAATGATCGCAACGACGATAATTATTTTCTTAATTTTGTAACCATCCACTGTCCAGAACATCGAAAGTTGTTAACTTAAGCCAGGGTCTTTAAATTTTTGGTACTGGTCTAAATGATTTAATATGTCTAACATCATGGATTCTTTCAAAACCTCGTTCAGGCTTTGACGATGTTTTCTGTTATGCTTCTTTCGTGTATTATGTATGTGCTGTTATTTTTCTGTAGCTCTTGGTTTTCTCATTTCGTGTTGTGTATTTTGTGTAATTGGATAATGGTATAATAAGATAAAAAATATATGTATAAAAAGTATAAGCATGATAAACATTCTTTGACTCATAGTGTTAATCATTAGTACCGGTAGTTACGAAAAAAAAATCGCCTAATCAGGGCTATCTTATTCAAAATGATCTTTATAGATTTCCATAAATTATCAACGATAATGCAATTTAATATTAATAAACTTAATTTAATTCAAAGAAAACGGAGGGCTGGGTAAATTCAGTTTTTTTTTAAAATTTTAATATCGCACGAGAGTCCCAACAGCTCCCTGCTAACCGGAGGCAGTTGGACTATGGCAAACCCCGATTGGGGTTGAAGTGTATGGGGTGGTGAAGGTGATCGGAGAATGGAAGATGGGGATGTACCCGATTATTCAGATCTGGTCACCAAACACGGCTAAAGCCATTTAAAGCAAAGTTTAGATTAATTTGTTATGTGAGTTTATACGTAAACGTATTACAGTGAATGTTTGGTAGAATACAGAATCTCCTCAATCACACAATGTTTGGTAGAATACAGAATCTCCTCAATCACACAGGTGCCTTGCTTGATCCAGCGTTGTTTAAACATGTTTTTCGACTTGGGGACAGAAAATCTAACGATGTAAAAAAAATCTATAAAGTAAACATTCATTTTGGTATCCCTATTCCAAGACAATTGTGACTTTTCTAAAGGATATCGCTGTCGGACGTGTTTAAATATGCACTAATACATACAATCCTAAGAAATTTGTCTACATAATACGCGGGGCAATCGTTAAGCGAAATTTGTCTACATAATACGCGGGGCAATCGTTACGCGAAGTTTTGTCTACATAATACGCGGGGCAATCGTTAGGCGAAGTTTTGTCTACATAATACGCGGGGCAATCGTTACGCGAAGTTTTGTCTACATAATACGCGGGGCAATCGTTACGCGAAGTTTTGTCTACATAATACGCGGGGCAATCGTTACGCGAAGTTTTGTCTACATAATACGCGGGGCAATCGTTAGGCGAAGTTTTGTCTACATAATACGCGGGGCAATCGCTGAATTGAAATGAATCGAAATTAATAAATAATAGGTTTAGATATACGATTGTAATAATAAACATCAATATCTGTAATAGAAAACCTTATTCGCCGTGCGTTGATTCAGGTGTAAGCTGTGCCTGCGCCATTGCAAATCAGGCGTTTTCTCGGAATTCTGATAGCGATAAAATACTCTATCTGGCAACAAGGAATGCATACCCCTCTCCTGAAATATTGTCGAAGCGCTGCAACGCCAAGGAAGGTCAAACGGCACCATGCTCGCAATATTGTACTGATTTCGGAGGATGCTGATGTACCGGACCAGAGGAATCGAGAGTGGGTATTGTCAGAAAATGTCATTTTCAATTTAATAATCAATAGATATTTTTGGTTGCAAGAAAAAAAAAGATTTATTCGTACAAAAAGGTACGATTATAGAAATATTTCAGAAATGGTTAAAAAAAGTTTTGATTTTTAATTTTATTATTTTTGCTTTCTAAAAGAATACATCTCAAAAATTTTGATACATACAGAGGTATCTGTTTAAAACGCTGATTTTAGGAAATTTTTGAATTTTTCTTTAAATTTATCATGGTAATCTCATTTATTATGAAGGTATCGATATGATTCTAGGAAAAGGTAATTATTTTTGTTATCAGAGACTTGTGAACACGATGTGTTAACACGTAAATTCCATTTTTTTTGTTTTAAGGTGCTTATGGGCAAACGGTATCTGGTTTTGTGACGAAAATTGGTTGTTCGGAGTTCGTACGTAAGTTCGAGGTTCAAATCCCGGCGTGCGCGAATAAATTTTATTTAATTAATTTGTACTGTTTCACAATTAATTAATTTAAAAATAATATGTAGTATATTTGCGCACGTCCCAGAGTGGAAGATACTCTCAGTATCGCCCTGGTGAAAGACCGCCATTCAGAATTGAAACGTTGCTTGAAATGGCTTTTAGCCTTGTTTGGTGACCAGATCTCAATAGCCAGGTATTTCCCACCTTCTTCTTCCCCTCCCCAATACATTCAGCCTCACAATATTCCCTAATTGTGGATGCCATAGTCTCACTGGCTTCAGACGGTTGGGAACAGTTGGGACTCTCGTGCGGTATTAATATAAAAAAAGTTCAACGAAAGATAGCTGAAGTTCACTCCGAGGCGGTAATATATATATTCTGAACTTAATATACATTGTTTCATATTATGTACACCACATCAAGCTTAGATAACTAAATTAATTAGAAGAATAAAAAGAGGTTAGTCACATTGTCTGAAGATTTCGACATCAATTGCAGTAGATATGATTCGAAAATAGATTTTTTTTTTAATTCTTCGAAAATATTAAAATGCTATTTTTGTTGTGGACGATGTTTGTTTATATTTTGCAGTGATGCGCAACCCGTTTCCAGCCCATTTCGTGCGGCCCGCGGGCCTTTTCGTGAGCGTCTAAATACCAACAATATCACGGAGGATATTGTTGACTACAAACATTAAGATAGTAGGTAAGGTTTTACTTTATCTGTAGCATTAAAATTTTGCGAATGTTTTGCTCCGATGATAAGATAAAATGAAATTTTTTTTTCAGTGGAAAGTAAGGTTTCAATTGTTCCACTAATCTCAGATTGTAGCATTGATAAGGATGGGCTGAGCGATGAATGCACACAGTATAAATCAGAATCTGATATTTAAAAAAATACCCGAAAATTGATCTTTCAGGAAGGTAGGAACTTCCTTTAAAAAATCCTTGCCTATCTACAAAGGTTGGATTTAATTGGAAAATAGTTTTTTTTTCGAGTAATAGTTCAAACATTTATTTGTAAAGTTTTCGAACTTAATAATGCGACGCACCATCACTGATGTTTAAAGTGAGAACTTATATTTATTTCTACCGTAACGGCCGTTCTTCCCAACTTTTCGAATGATCAATCTGAGGCGCCGATCAGCCAAGTATTTTGTTGAGCATTCGCTCTGTTTGCCTGTTTCCAAGCATCTTCTGCTAAATTGTTTACGGAGGTGCCCACCCACTATAAAATAGTGCCCGTCCACTTTCATACACAATAAAATAGTACTTGCCCACTTTTAAGACCAGACTAAAAAAATTACAATTGACGTTTCTCTTACGGGAAAAAACAAGACAAAACGTAGCTATAATAATTAAAATAAGTTAGGTTTTCTTCAGTTTTATTTTAAAACATTCAAAAACATGTTTTGACATTCGAAAACCTAAATAATTATTTGACATGCAATATTTGAATCGTGTAAAACAGCCTGTAAACTAATATTGACATTTAACATGTCGGTGAGGTTTGTTCACCCTGTTGACACTTTTTATAACTAATCCTCTGAGAGGAACTTAATCCGCAAAAATCGATATCTTAAATTGATTGTAAATTTGATCGAAAAGTTCGTTGGGAAGAGCGTATTTGTGCATTTGAACAGTATTGAGACAAAATTTCGGCTCAACAGTTGCTCAGTAGGGTTGGGAACAACGGCCGTAAGTCATTAGTCAGTTTATCAATGCCTTGAGCACTTCGTAAAAAATTGCACATTTTCGGGACATGGAAGTTCAAAACATGTAGATATATAATTAACAAATATAAAATTCTTCGATTTTAAGGTTGAATGAAATCAATTAATAAGTTAATGTAGAATGAACATCTTTATCATAAATTAATAAAATAATTAGTTTGGTTAAAAATGAAAGATTACCGGAAATTTTCCATTCTTAGCATAAAATATTCCATTTTATTTGTTTGCAATGTGACACATTTTAAGTACTTCTTTCACCATGGTATAATCTACATGCATATGAATGGAAATATTGCGAGATAAGTGTATTATTTTAATTCAAGATGTATTGCTTAACAGGTGAGTCAAAAAATTGACAGGCAATAGCACAGATTGTCAATATGTATAAAGGAAAAAATTTCCAAAATAACAACTGTGAAAATATCATCGCAAAATATTAAGTATTGAAAACACCATTGAAAGTATTAAAAAAAAACGAACAAAAAAACACCATCGAAATTATTAGAAAATCAGACATGAAAACACCATTGAAAATATTAGAAAATCAGACTTGAAAACACCATTGAAAGTGTTAAAACGGACAACAAAAAACAATTAAAATTATTTGAAAATGAGATATGCAAACACAATCGAATTTATTAGAAAAACAATAATGAAAACAAAATTATGGGCGTGACCGAGACCTAAACTAACATTTTTATTCAAAATGGAAATAACTGAAAAAACTTTACTCCTCAAAATAGCTTTTTCATCAACATTAATATTACCCTTTTTACGGTAGAAATGAATTCCTTGATATAATGTTTATCAACGATTATAATAAAATTTAAACGATCATTAAATAATGTAAAGGATATTAATTTTGAAAAATAATAGAATTCTGCGGCAAACATCCCAGTTACATTTCATTCGCTTAGATTTAAGTGGGACAGAAACAGATTGAAAAACTTTGGCAGACACAATACAGATTGATAATATTAGACCTATTGAAGATAAATTATTATGCCCCTATGTATTCATAAAAAAAATAATTGAGTTATCTATACATAAGCCAGTGTCAGCACGATAACTACAGATAAATTTTGTTCCGGCAATTTTATTTTATTTATTTAAGTGTCAATTCACCAACAACAAAACATCAAGGTAGAGTAATTTTTTGGATACCGAAGATTGGAAAAATAATAACAAATATTTAGTGTTTTCTTTCGCTTTCGAAAAATCATTTGTTAAAGGTATTTTGTTGACTTGATTATAATTTTTTTTTATCAAATGCAATAAAGGATATCACAAAATCATGCATAATGTTTAAAATATTTAGTCATATAATTCTGTGGTTCATATGTTGATAAATTTTTTAAATGTCTTGTCTTAAGTGTTTTTTTTTGTAACCACTCTGTTGACTGGCTGTATTGTGAATTTAAACTCATTTATTAACTGAGAAAGGAGAGTTTGCGGACATACAATCCTCATAAGAGTCGTTTTACAAAGGAACGAGTAGTTTTCATGTTGACAACTTCAACGTCTGCACTTCATTACACTTCTACGTCAACTTCTGTGAACTGTGTTTTGTCCTTGTGCAAATTTGCGCCGAAACAGCTGTCACAATAATAAAAACTAAAAATACTTTCAGAACTTAATAATAACATTATTAAATTAGATTTACATTAAATAAAAAAAATAAAAAACTTATTACGAGTGTCATTTACCTATAAACATATTGTGAATGTTCAATTTTCAATACATTAGAGACAAATCTTCCATTGAGACCCAATAAAATAACACTGTTGTTGCTAACAAGATTAAAAACCCTAACCGAGGAAAGGAAAAAGGACAAATATTTGGTCATGAAAGTTTAATAACTAAAGTTACCTTTGTACTTACTAAATAAAATATATTTAATACGTTATTAACTATTTGCTGCGCCCTCTTCGGGCTGCATCCACGAGTTTCGTCGTCAGCTTATAAAGTTGTGTGATATGTAACTCAATCTTATCTTTTTTTAGTACACAATTTTAAACATATTTTTAAACACCAGTAAACCACACAAATATGTACATAATTGTTTACTCCATAATATTTGTTTTTCTCATCTCTTCATAAGTACGTTAATAATTTTTTTTTCTGTACTATTCTTCACATATCTTTATACTTAATTATTATACTTTTTTCTAGGTATATTATCTTACCATACTATGTCAATACTAGCTTTTTCACTTCTTTTTTTTGTATAATGGCACTTAACATGAACTAAACTTGTCAATTTGACTGTCCTAAAACAGGATTTGTTTCCAGTTGGGAACTGAAAGCTTTCGTAGATTTTATTATTAAATAATGTGTGTGTGTTTCAAATAAAAAAATAATAATCTGATAAATGTTTTTCCGAGAAGGATTTACATAAATACCTTTAAAAGATATTTTACGTGTCGTCCATGCTTAGGGGATTACAATTATTGATCAATTATCAGTGGGTCGTTGAGCCTTTATAAATCGAAAAAATTTCAGTGGCAATTTCAAATAATTCCCTATATGAAATATTTGAAAATGCCATTGACTGACTGCTAATAAATACTGATGTTTGACATTGAATTCAAACGTTGCGCTGATGGTTCTGCGAAGTAAGAACTGGCGATTGTAAGTAACGAATACAATAATTACGGTAGTAAATGAGATTAGGTGCATTAACAGTCTGTCGATATCATTATAGTATTATTTATCAACAAATAGTTGAGTTGCTATTCTGTCGTGGTAAATAAACAGTAATTACAATGAGATATTCTCCAGAATTAAGTTTAGAGTTTGGCTTAACCTTTTAGCATATTAATAATTGAAGGAATGTATTGATTTTGCGCCAAAATATGTATTCCATAATTATCATCAAATACAGTATCATTTGAAAATATGCGTTTTTCTATTTTTACTGTATTTTTACTTCCCAATGGTGAATGTTTATCATATAATTGTGGTTATTAAAAATCAGTCAATTATTTTAATGTGTTTATAAGTTTAACACGATATTTACCCTTGTACATCTTAATTTCATGTGTGAAACAGGTTTTAAAACAAAGAAACACGAAAAATGCTACGATAAAAATCTACCCAAACGTCAAAAATCAAGGTTATAATAACGCCATTATGGAGTAATCGAGACTGCAGAGGGAGATTTTTTTTCAAGATGATGCACAGCATATTCGTAAATGCAAGTATAAACGCAGTAATTTCAACGTGTATATTGTGTTTTCACTAACATAAACAGAAATACTGCGTTTTTACTTACCAATAGCGATGACATTGCAAAAACGTTAAAAACAATACGAAAAATATCTTGTTCAAAACATAAGGAATTAGATACTTAAAAACTTCCCACATTTAATTCATTTTTGATAATTATGGTGATTACTGTGTTTTTACTTACCATGCCGTCTATTATATATTTTCGTCTTTGCGTACATGTGTAAGGTTTGTGCATCTTAATTATAGACGTTTTAATTCCGTGTTCCGAGATGCACCCCAATTACCAGGTGTGTTCAAAAGAAAAGGTGAATTTTGAATTTTCGCGGGCTGTGTATATTCGATTATCGATTTTTTTTGTTATGTTGGTACTCATATGTTTATCACATGTTAGAACTATCAGCCATTTTGGATTAGTGGTTGATTTTTGACATCTGGAAAGGCTAGTCACGTTTTTGTGTGTTCTTCGATTTTTTACTTTTGAAAAAAAATGGATTAAAGAATATGTATTAAATTTTGCGTTAAAAATGGAATAAAGTGATTCAACGTACTTAAATGTTGACTGTGGCATTCGGCGAGTATACTTTGTCTCAAAAAAGTGTTAATAAGTGGTAGAAGCGCTTTACAGAAGGCCGAGAAGATGTTAATGACGATGAGCGTCCTGGAGTTGCAACCCGTCAACAAACGAAGAAAACATCGAAACAGTGAAGAAAATGGTTTTGGAAAATCGTCGAATCACTATTAGGGAAGTTGCAGAGGATGTTGGCATATCAATCGGCTTATGCCATGCAATTTTCTGGGCATGAAACGTGTGGCAGCGAAGTTTGTTCCGAAATTGCTAAATTTTTAGCAAGAGCAAAGTCCAATTAGTATCGCTCGGGAGTTGTTGAATGACGTCAACGACGATCCAGATTAGCTCAAAGGGGGCTTAACTGGTGATGAAACGTGAGTATATGGTTATGACGTCGAAATCAAGGCCCAATCATCCCAATGGAAGCGGTCAGAAGAGCCAAGACCGAAAAAAGCTCGCCAAGTTCGATCAAATGTGAAGGTTTTGCTCACTGTTTTCTTCGATTACAATAGCGTGGTGCATCATGGGTTCTTGCCAACAGGTCGTACGGTTAATAAGGAATACTAAAAGGAAGTTATGCAACGTTTGCGTGAAGCAATACGGCTCAAACGATCGGAATTGTGGAAAAACAAATCATGGATTTTGCATCACGATAATGCACCAGCTCACACATCAATGCTTGTTCCTGATTATTTGGCCAAAAACAACACCGTAATCATGCCTCAATCACCGTATTCGCCAGATTTGGCTCCCTGCGACTTTTTCCTATTCCCGAAACTGAAGAGACCAATGAAAGGAAAGCGTTTTGCCACAATTGATGAGATAAAGTCAGAATCGAAGAACGAGCTGATGGCCATACCGAGAAGCGCATTCCAGAAGTGCTTCGAGGATTGGAAGATGCGCTGGCATAAGTGCATTATATCTGAGGGGGGTTACTTTGAAGGGGAGAAAATGGATATTGATGAATAAATAAACACTTTTCAAAAAAATTCAAATTCGCCTTTTCTTTTGAACCCACCTCGTATGCTATTGAATATTATGGATTTGTTAAATATAACGAAGGATGTGAAGTACATACTTTGTATTGGTTGATAAGAAATGATTCGACGATGCATCTGATTCCGTAAAAATAATGTTACTTTGTTTTATTTTTTCAGATGATATCCATAGTGGTGATATACCTATATGGATATCTGGGCACCAAAGGGACATTGTTCATCGAAGGGTTGATATTGGCCCTCTTCTTGTATAGAAGATGGCTGAATAACTATTTCCCCAGCAGGGGTGTGAAATCCTTCCCCATCACGGTGCCAATCTTTGAAAATATATTCAGGGTGTTTGTACTAAGGCAACACGTCAGTACGATGACCAAGAAACTGTATGAAGCCTTCCCTAATGAAAAGTAAGTTGGCACATTC
Source organism: Halesus radiatus (assembly GCA_022606495.2). Taxonomy (NCBI): domain Eukaryota; kingdom Metazoa; phylum Arthropoda; class Insecta; order Trichoptera; family Limnephilidae; genus Halesus; species Halesus radiatus. Next base: position 341,601 of record JAHDVE020011948.1, read on the forward strand.
GGTTCTTATTCTATTATTGCTATTATATCAAAAAAACTAAAGCACTTCAGTCAATTTCTTTCGCAGTGCGCCTCCGGGTCGCTACCACTGGGACCCCCGTTTGGTCATGTCTTTCTTTCAATAGATAAGACTGGCCTCAAATGTTAAATGCTATAAGTATCCTTGTCGCCGTTAGATCTACTCGACTACACCATATTTTCCACTGTGACAACTAGAACACGAACTATTCATATAGTTCACCACTAGCGCGTCTTCATCCAAATTCCAACACCTATATAGACCCTTTCGACATATTCCAAACCTCTCCGTTCTGCATTTAAAGAAAAATAGTTAGTTCTGTGTATATCTGATATGATTTTCTGTAAAATTAAGTCTCTACCATTATGTATTGGACAGCAGAGTCTAACTATCCAAAATATTATAAATGAAATAGTTGAGGAATTTATGTTTATAGTTCTTACACATTTCTACATAGCTCACAAGGTAAGTTTGCCTTTGTTTAAATTAAATCACTCTTTACGTGTCTATAGCATTCAAGATTGAATTACTCGCACAGGTAATTAATTTTTGCCCTATGACGCATTTGCAAATATGCTCCTTTGTTATTTTATTATCCCATGTATTCCTGTAGAGACAAGAATAATTACTGATAACTAAAAATTTTACAATCTCGATACAGGAATTTCTCAGTGCGACAGACATCGTCCAAACCCTTGTGTTTTATAAAAATAAATAAATAAAAAAAATATATCCCCATAAATAGATGCATAAGTCAGTTGTTCGACGACTTTTGTAGTCACTGTTTCATTTGAAAATCCTTACCCAAAGTCCCTGAAGAGGTAGCCGGCAATTTATAGTCGATGTGAGTCGGCGGGAGCGTCATGTTAACTAACTAATGTACCTACTCCCATTACATCAAATAATTGTACGACTTGTATTATGTTTATAAAAGCTTTATAGGCGTATCATAAAACAAATATAAATATGGCAAGCGCATTGTAGTCTTTAGAATCTACAGAATATTACGTCCACTTGACACCTATGTTCATTTTAAATCTGTAAAAATTTTCAATTGTAGGTCCAAAAAGTGATTCAATCATCAGAGTCTCAAAATTATTTCAGTAAGATTAATTCTGTGGAACAAAATTATATTTCAGCACATTTGTACGTGTGTTTTTATCCAGACAAACCTTTTATTTGATTTTGTGTTGATGTATTCTCCGGGTGTTGTTCCAATGAGGCAGGCATGTGATTACGAGTATAAAATAAATAGACTAAAGCACACTTGCAATATCCGACACTATTTTAATGAAGGATTTACTGATTCCTAAGCATACAAACAAATATGAACAAAGAACTTTAGATAACATGATTTATAGCTTTTTAAATAATATGTTACCAGATGAAATAAAATAAAATAAATGTATTAAAACTAAATAATTAATAAATATGTTGAAAACTTGGCTAGCTGAAAGAAGCTATTTGAATTAGATAATAAGGAAATATTAGTTTATGTTTGATTTATTGTTGTCGTTTATGTTTTTATTTTATTTTTTTAAATTTTTTAACATATTTTTGTAGAATTATTTTTCAGTAATATTTATGTTTTAAGTTTTATACAAATGTTTTTTATACACATATTTTGTATCATTTATGGTATTGTACATTTTGAGTTTTGAATAACAAGCTCCCGTTAGACAAACTACAAAAAAGTAATTTATCAGGACTTTTAGCGTTGCATTTTTTTCTTTCGTAAAATGTAAATAATTTTTTTTTTTATGTGAATACGGCACAAAAGTCCCAACTGCTCCCAACTATCTGGAGCCAGTGAGACTATGGCATCCCCAATTTGGGAATGTTGTGAGGCTGAAGGTATTGGGGAGGGGAAGGAGAGGGGGAAGAGGAAAGTAGGGAAATACCTGGCTATATATACTGAGAGTATCTTTCACTCTGGAACGTGCGCAAATATACTGTATATTATTTTTTAAATAAATTAATTATGAAACAGTACAAATTAATTCAAATAAAATTTACTTGCGCACTGCGGGATTTGAACCCGCTACCGTCGAGAGCCTTACCCCTCGACCATGGAGGCCGTCAATATCAATATCAATAAAAACATTTTTCTTGGTCTCATTTTTATGTATGTGATATGTTTGATTTTATATTCAGTAATTTCGAATCTAGTAGAGTTTCAGTTATAGAAACATCTGCTTCCAGTAAACGGATGAATTCTCACCTTAATTCTGGTTTATAGTTGAGATTCTTATCTTAAATCTGGTTTATAGTTGAGATTCTTAGCTTAAGTCTGGTTTATAGTTAAGATTCTTAGCTTAAATCTGGTTTATAGTTGAGATTCTTAGCTTAAGTCTGGTTTATAGTTGAGATTCTTAGCTTAAGTCTGGTTTATAGTTGAGATTCTTAGCGTAAGTCCTGTTTATAGTTGAGATTGTTAGCTCAAGTCTAACATAAATATATAATAAGATGACGGATTTGGCGACCACGATTAAAGATACTCAAGTGGTGTTTATGATACTTTATGTGACGTGAAAAGAGATTCTTCGTCCATATGGATTGTATTCTAAGATCATCAAAATGGTAAATGATTTTCAGATACATTGGCACGCACCAGTTCTCCAAGCCCATAGTCATGCTCACCGATCCGGAGATCATCAAACAGGTCACCATCAAAGATTTCGACTGCTTCCAGGATCATATTATCGAGTTCGACAAGGAGATGGACCCATTATTTGGCAACATATTGATATCGCTAACAGGTACGAAAATTTGTCCAACTATTAATTTTAGTTAATTTCCACTGGGATTAATTTAATTTAATTTAGTTAATTTCAATTAATCTGGGAAAATACAGTTTCTTAACTTCTAGGCAAGGGAGTTTTGAGGTTGTAATTTCAATCTTCTCTCCAAAGCATCTTCTTTTTGCTCATCGTGAGCTGGAAAATTAACAAGATGAAAATATCAACATTATAGTTAGAGAATTCAATATAAATGTTAAAGCAAAAGTAGATATATACACAAAAAGACTGAAATCTATAATTCAAGCTGCAGGGATGAAACAATTAGTTAAGGATTTTATACGAATTAATAATACCTCTAAAACATCTATTTATCTGTTTATCTCAAATAAATTCAATTTAAATGTGGATGTATTAAATAATCCAAAAAATACGGACCATAATATTATACAAATCTAACAAATGAAAGAGAAAAGGATAACCCCAATAAAGAAACACAAATAATAACATTAAAAAATTACAAAAAACAAAACAAATAAATTTTTATTCGGGCCCTACAGACTACATATTGGAATGAAATAAATCGAATGCAATATAACAAAAAAGCTGAACAGGTGGTATTAAACTTTAAAAAATCTATGGATGAAATAGTTCCAGAACAGGTCGTAACCTTAGAGTAGTCGTAACTAAAGGAAACAATAATAAATGGTGCACAAAGGAACTATGCACAATACACCACGACTGGGATACATTTAACAAAAGAGCATTTTTTACTTATACTACTGTGGGTTGGGCAAATTACAAAAAGGCCAGAAACGAATACTATAAAGACATAAAAATAATACACAATAAGTACACAAAAAATAAACAGAAGAAGGGGATCCCAAAAACTTTGGAAAAGCGTAAAATAATTAATACATAGCGAAAACAAAAATGATATGAGAACGGTAAACTTCCCAAAAGATATTAATGGAGATAATATAGCTAATACCTTTAATAAATTTTTTATTGAAATCATCACTCAAATTAACAAACTGATACACAACAGTGCTAGTAACCCCACAAATGAAAATTCCGTCAAAGAATAATTGTTGTTCCTCAAAAAAAATAAATATAGAATATTTATTAAAAATCTTAAACAATATTAAATCAAGGAACATAAGTATAATCGGAGATGATTTTTCGGTAATTGGACCTACACTATTAAGTATTATTAGTGAGACAATTAAGAAGGAAAATTTCCAGTCATGGAAACTATCTTTAATTATACCTATTCCAAAAGATAAAAATACTAAAAAACGTGAGGAATGTCGCTCCATCAACACTTTACCAAAATATGAACAAATACTTGAAGTGATAATAAAAAAACAAATTTTGCATTACTTAGAACACAGTATTTTATGCGAAGAACAATCTCGTTTCAGATCCAATAACTCTTGTGAAACAGCATTAAATATAGTGGTTGAAAAATGGAAGGAAGGAATAAATAATAACAAATTTATCTTAGTAATATTTTTGGATTTTCAAAGGGCATTTGAAACTATTGATAGAGAAATACTGATAAGAAAGCTAAAGATGATGGTCTTTCAGATGTATCTATAAAATTAATAAGAATAATATATACACGAACAAAAACAAGTAACAAAAAAACAATAAATTTTCAAAATCAATGCAGAATAATTTAGGATCACCGCAGGATCAGTCCTCGGACCTTTAATGTTCATTATTTATATTAATCACATGGCAAACTTATTTTCAAGGCACGAAGTACGATTATTTGCTGATGATACACTCATGTACATAAATAATGAACTAGAAATTCATCAAATGGTTAAAAATAAATAAACTAAAATTAAATACAAAAATGACAAAATATTTGATAATTGGACATAAGAAGACATGCAGCGAAAGCAAAATAAAAATTAATGGTAAAATTATTGAAAATGTAAATGACATGGAATACTTAGGAGTTATATTAGACACAAAACTTAACTTTAATAAAGATGCTGAATATATCAAAAAGAAAATTGGGAAGAAGATTTCTTTATTGGGAAGAAACATACAAAAATATCGAAAAAGACGATACTTACAATTTACTAAGTATATTATTGCTCCACATTTTAACCGCTCGTCGACGATACGTTTCTTGTGTAACGGCAGAGAACAGAACCAATTACAAATTCTCCAAAATAGAGCAATTAGAATAATACTAAAGCGTAATAGATATTCCAAAGTAGCTAAAATATTAAAGGAATTTAATTGACTAACACTGAAAAACAAATACTGACATTGAACGAAATGGTTTTTATCCATAAAATCAGAAACAACTAGTTACCAATATATTTTTCCAAGAAAATTATTTACAACATGGACATTCACAGACATAATACAAGAACATGCAAGGAAATTAGACTACCGAAAATGAACAAAGCCAATACGAAAAAAAAATTATAAAGGGGTGAAATTTTTTATAATGCAAATAGATTACGTGTTATGAAAAGTACATTATGTTAACGCATTGATTTCTGAATCCGCGACAAGCGTGTATTACGACATTTCGTTTGGTGCTGAGTACGCGCCTAGCGCGTACGGATTATATACGACCTTGAAATTCGTATGTTATTGTTTCGCTTGTCACTTGACTGTTGTGGATGTTTATCAATGTCTGACACGTGTACAAAGATATTGTAAGTATTATTTTGGGAAAAAGTATATTTGTATCAGTTTTATTTTGTATTTAAATTAGACGTAATTTGCAGCATCCAGTGAATTTACTTGAAAATACGTAGCAATCAATGTGTTAAGGAAGAAAAAATGAATTAATTTTTAAATTATCTTTAGCTATATGTAAAGTACCCAATAGCATATAAGTTACAATAATTAGTTACATGTAGTAGTAATAGTGTGTAAGTTATAATTAGTTATTTTGTAAACTCAAATAAAATATATAAAAAACGTAAGTCCTGCTTTTTTTTCAGTAAACCATAGAAAAAAAGAAAAAGTTATTTTTGATTAATTTTTTCAGGCCAAAAGTGGCGAGATATGCGATCAACTCTGACTGCCGTGTTCACCAGCTCCAAAATGAAGGCGATGTTCGGATTCGTTGTGGAGTGCGGGGAGGAGATGACGTCATACCTCGAGGAGGAGTTGAAGAAGCCAATGCACAAAGGTTTGTACTTCCTCGTATTTATGGGATATAGGTATGTTATTCGTGGCTTCTTCATTCAATTTATCAGAAGTATGCGAACTTTGAACAAAATTCACACCAATGATAGTTCCATTGTACCCTATTGCATGATCTGATTCGACGCTAATAACAGAAGTTGCGAAGGGGCCCTCAGCGGCAAAACCAAAACATCTTCTTTTTACCCCCCGTTTCATCTGTCCGTTCTTACTTGTCATTTATTCAACAATATTCTGGTGCTCTTCTTTCTTTTGCCGTCCTATTTAATTCAGTGAGATATTAAGATTGTTATTTTTATAGTGATCGGACATTTAGAACTGGATTTCAAAGACATTTTCACGAGATACACCAACGACGTGATAGCTTCCTCCGCTTTTGGGATTAAGGTCAACTCTCTAAAGGAGAGGGACAATGTGTTCTATAAAATGGGAAAGGAAGCCAGCGACTTCGATGGAATCATGATGGCCAAGTTCTTCCTCTTGATGACCATACCAAGAGTTATGAAAGTGAGCAATTTGAAATTTTGTTTCTGTTAGTATTTAAGGTATTTAATTATAGGTAAATATAGGTATATACAATGCTTAGGCCAAACTTGGAGGTAAACGGTTAATTTTTGCTTTTCAGAATAAGTCCAACTGCGTTACTTTTTTATGTTAATCAACTGAATATTAAACAAAGCTACTGCCATTTCAAGCCACATCAATTTTTTGAGTGGTGGTCTCTTTATAAATAAAGACAGAGCATCAGTACGCTTCAGAATTTTTCCTTTTGGTCCACTGGACGTTTGTTGTTATTATTGATGTCATCAAGTGCTTCTGTATGGCTTTTACAGTGTATTCTGCAAAACCAGGCATACCATCATATTTTATATACACTTACATGGAATCATAGTTTCATGTTCAGTCTTTTCTTCATAAAATTCACCTCTCCGTATTTTAATCATGTTAATTTTTCGTGGGTTGCACCAATTCTTGATAGTGGTAATCATAGTGTTATTATTTTTTTTCTAAAATATAAATTTCTAAATGAGCAAACCTAAAATATTTTCGATTTTACCGATTCTCGGTTGATATCACCCATTCAAAGCCTTCAGCTCATCAGTCATGTCCACCATGTTGTTTTGTCAGGTTTCTCAAATTATCGTCTTTCCAGTTACTGAGCATTAGACTTCTGCCCGAAAAGTCCAGTTCATTCTTCAGAAACCTCGTCATGAGCACAATGCAGACCCGCGAGGAACAACACATCATCAGACAAGATATGATCCACCTCCTGATGCAGGCCAGAAATGGAACCCTGAAGGGTGAAAATAACGAAGAAGGGCCCGCAGCGACAGGGAATAATCAAAGAAGTATGTAGTTTGATAATTGATAACTAAATCGTCACCTTCTTGGGTGAGGTTGGGAAGCGTTAAAGAAGGGGCTATAGGAAGATATCTTTTTATTAGGGTCTTGAAGAAGGAGAAAAGACGAATGCCTGTAACTTTGACCCACATTAGTGCCGTTTCACCCAAGAAAGATGTAGAGAAACGACCCATTCTATACAGTCAATGCCAACTTTATTGGTCTCTCATTGGCTGAGTTTCTAGTTGGTGCACCAATCAGTAGGGGATCATTTCAGCTAGTATTTCCAATGATGTTTATATTTATGGGTTTTTCACCTAAAAGGATTTTGCATGTCTTCTTTATAGATAAGGAATAACTTAACTGATATTATTTTATCTTTTATAGGGTGGACTGACGATGAGATCGTCGCTCAAGCTGTTCTCTTCTTCTTGGGCGGCTTTGAGTCGTCTTCGAATATGTTGTGCTTCGCAGCTCACGAGTTAGCTAGAAACCAAGAGGTCCAGAAGAGGCTTCAGGAAGAGGTGGATGAGGTGTCAGCCAAATGTGGGGGCAAGATTAACTATGAGAATCTACATGCGATGAAGTACATGCACATGGTTATTTCGGGTAAGTTGACCCTTGGAAAAATATTGCGGTATTGAAAACTAATAAATATATAAAACAAAATGGCTTTAAAGCACAATATGAACTGAAAATAGTTACGTTGACCCCAGAAACAGAATTTCCATCCAGAAAAAGTCATACAAATTGATTGTGATGACAAAAGTTCTCATTGTTCCAGAGTTTTTACTATACAGGGTCTGTCGCAAAAGTATCGAGAAAAAAATTCCTGACTACGCTAGAAGGGGTAGTGGGATGCGCTGAGTAATGAAGATAGTAGGGGGAAGTCACAGCTACCAAACGCGTTGCTGCTCAGTCCTCTTCGAGCAACGGTAGAGCTAGCACAGTGATTCGCGCAAAGTGTGTATTGTCGTTGCGTCGGAAATCAAGATGCAACATTTGCTGGAGCAGCAGGCAGCCATCAAATTGTGCTTTATGCTGAAAAAAACCGATATCGAGACCCTGGCCATGATTCGGGAAGGCTTTGGAGATGAAGCCATGTCACAGGCAAGAATTTACGAGTGGCAAAAACAATTCCAAAACGGCCGGGAATCAATTGAAGACGATGTGCGCATTGGACGACCGTCAACTTCCAAAACTTATGACAACGTCACAAAAATGAGGGAAGTGTTACAGTCTGATCGTCGTCTCAGTGTTCGCTTAATAGCGGAGAAGCGCAACATGACAACGAAACGGTAGCGTGAAACGATTCGCCGCGTTCGAAGGGAGATCGCCAACACCTGGATTTTCCATCACGACAATGCCCCCTCACACTCAGCTCTCGTCATCCAGGAGTTCCTCGCTAAGCAAGGTGTGGCGAAACTGCCGCAACCACCGTACAGTCCCGACTTAGCACCACCGGACTTAAGGAAGTTGTTCCCCTGCATCAAACGAAGCCTAAAGGGACGCCATTTGGAGACGTTGGATGGGGTTAAAACCGCTTCGACGCAGTGCCTTAAGGGGGTTCCGTCTTCTGCCTTCCAGGGTACTTTCCAAGACTGGAAGGAACGCTACAAAAAGTGTATTCACGCCGAAGGGGCGTATTTTGAAGAATATAAGTGTTTGTACGTTTATTGGCAATAAATTGTCGGAAAAAAATTTGTTCCCGATACTTTTGCGACAGACCCTGTATACCGTATATTTTTGCTTTATAGTTAAAACTCATTGACATGTTTTCCAGTTTAAGAACATTGAATATACTAATGATTGGATGAAAAATGTACATCGTGTTGTTTCTTTTATTACAGAAACAATGAGGTATTGGCCTTCCGGCGTTGTATTAGACAGAAAGTGTGTCAGGAAATATACCCTCCCGCCCCCAAATGGTTCAACGGAAAAGGGAATTACTGTAAGTTCAACAATATCCGTCTTACTTATTAGATTCTTACGTATCGGTTCAGCGTTGGTACATTTAGCTCTGTTTAAGATCAGTTTAAACATATTTACGCTGTGTTAATAAGTCAAACTTTTTACATTACCGGCCTCACGCCCTGCATAATATTTACATCAATAAGTAAAAGGGTATATGTTTAGTCACCAATAAGTAAAAGGGTAAGTGTTTAATTTAATTTATTTATGGAAAGTCATAGTGTAGTTTACAAATTAAATAATCGGCAGATCGAATCATAATAGCCGGATGAGAGTTATGATTTAGATTGATCTCGGTTGTTAAATATCTCTTTCTGATTATAGGTACTAAAACCAGGTGTAAATTCTTGAGGTGTCCAATGTTTTACATATGTCCCTTTGAACCGCCTGTCATGGTGTAATAACCCATCTTTATTCTAGTTGAATGTTGGTGACGGCCTATGGATTCCCCTTTACGAGATTCACCACGACCCTAAATACTACAAGAATCCTGACACTTTCAACCCCGAGAGATTCTCCGATGAGAACAAGAGCTCCATCAACCCAATGACTTATCTGCCCTTTGGATCTGGCCCTAGGAGTTGTGTTGGTGAGCATTTTTCTTTGGTTAGGTGCATTTATAGAATGCCCCGACTAATGCCTACTTATGCCTAGTTGTACTAGTTAACCCGGTCATATTTGACCCATAAATTCATTTCGTTTTTTTTTTAAATTCATCAACGCCCGTTAACCGCCAAGTCTAGGACAGTCAGCGGTTGGTCTTTGATGGCCGTTAAACATAACGTCTGATCAAATAATCAAACTAAAAATATGACAAACGTTGACAAGTCACGAATCTGGGGTTAGCAGGTACCGTCACTTGTATTGGGAAAAAGATTAAAAAAAACAATATTTATTTATTTGATTACTCCCAAATGAGCTTTTTTATTTTGGATGCATAAAATTATTATTATAGCGATTCGGAAGTAAAAAAAAAAACGTTTTTCACAAAAATATTTATTGAAGAGACATGATATTTTAGCATTCTTGTATCTACATTCCGTGCAGCTTCCTATGCATATGTATTACTGTATGTATGTCATCAAGTATTTAAATGACTCGGTCCTAATATTTTTGTAAAAATGAAATAGGGCCTAAATGTGTTCCTTGTAGTACACCGCAATTGATACACTGTAATCACGAGTTTCTAATTTATGCTTTTATTTAATATGAGTTACTTTTCACGGGAGATTTTTTATTGGTAAGAGGCTAGATATTATATATGGCATTGAGTAACCGGATAAAAAATAACAATGACAAAACAGAAAATAATAAATTAATAGGTTAGTTTTTGTTCATGTGTTCGTTTTCGTTTTCGACACTTTTCTGAATTTTCCTTCGATGTTCTGTTTTCTCATGGGATCGCGTTACTGATCGTATATATTCTTTTATTTTTTTATTAGAAACACAAACATAATATTTACATGAAAACATCATACATAACATATCATGTATATACAATCGGAAAGTAAATATATTTCATTAATGTATTTACAACATGTGTGGTGTAGGCAACAAAGTTAATAAATTATTCAGTTACAATAAAAATATTTATTCAGCCATCTCACCGAAACTCGGTGCGTGCAAAAACACGATAGTGCGATGTGCAATAACGATATTGTTCGTTTGCACGATGGCCAAAGAAACGAAGATGTTAAAATGTTAATAATGTCACTAAAAAAGGTTCAAGGACTTTACTTGCCTTAATTTTAATTTTGTATAATTAATTTTACCATGAAGATATAAAAAAAATCAACTGCTATGGCCCCCTGTATTGATATTTCAAATGCATTTACGGAATTTCAGACAATGTCAATGTTGTAGTGTTTACCTATTTCACGTCTGATGGAATAAGAAACTAATAAAAAGCAAAAGATATGAGACGGAAAAATAAACAAAAGAGGTAAAGAAACGTAAAGTATGAACAATGAAATATAATATAAGAGAAAATATGGAAGAATCAACATGAGACACAAGGATAAAAAAGGAGATACGACATAAGTAACAAAGAAGTAGATCCGATATGATTGAGACGAAAAGCATTGGGGTTACAGATTATATATAGATTCCATGTTCTTAATAAGGACAGCTGAAGAGTTCCCGTTTTTATGAGCGTAGATGCGTCCATTCCTTATTCAAGTAAACTTGTATAGCTTTTCTTTTGCTGCTTTCAGAGGGCAGCGTGCAGTTCCTCGTTCGCCGGCGATAGGTTTTCGCAGACACTGTCCCTTGTTCTGCTGTCTACTAGTTTGACTATTGTGTTTTTTGGTCGATCAGAAATTTTATTGAGTTTTTGATCCCGGTTGCACTTTAATATATCATTTGTCAATATTGGAAATGATACTGTTTTGCATGTTTGCAGGAATGTCTCTGTGATTACTTCATTTCTTTTTTCAGGCAGCATCTGGATCTCCACGCTATTATTTCTATATGATCGCTCCATGTCACTCTTCATGGTGTTGATTATTTCGGTTTTATAGTTGACTTTTTTTGTATCGTATTGGTCTGATAAAAATTGAATTGCTCCCTCGATGTGTTCCATTTTTTTAAGACTTTCTTTTAAGTCGCTTAGTTCAGAACATTTTTTTATCGATGATGTCGTTCATATAATTCTTCATGTTTGTTAAAAGTTTTTTCTGAAAGATCATCTATTGTTGTCTATGTGTTTGATAGGTTTTGTGATTATATCGCTAGAGTTTACCCCAACTTGTTCGGACTCATTAGCAGAACTTATTGTCAGAGATTGGCGAACTGTCGTTTCCCCATTATTTCCTGATGATCGCTGTTTGACCTTCCAGTCAGGACACTTCCAAGTAGTTTTGGACTGTTTTGATTGTTTCGTATAGTTTTCTTTGGATATTCCGATGCAATGGAAGTGATACCTAGGCGTGCAAAGGCAGCAGGTCATCACATCGCGTTTTTTAGCTTGCAGCCTTCACAATTGTTTTATGTTTTTATGACAGTAAATATATCTGATTTATGAGACTTTTAATTATTACATTCTTAGGAATTTATTTAAATATTGAAAATTAATTATTATTGATAAATTATTACTTTTAAATTGTTATTTTATAAAATTATTTTTGCTTGACGAGAGATGGCGTCGTGTATGATACATTTATTCTTTTCATTTAATCATCAAAATAAAATAAATCCAATGGTTTCATGGAGCTTTGAACTCAAGTTCTCGGAACTAGATTATAGCGATTGTTAAGTGAAACGCCTTCACCACTACTCCACACGCCACTTAGGATCCAACGAGAAAGAGATAATACAAAACATGAGATAATTATTGCTCATAGTCTGATTTCTGGTAACTTTATTTTTTTTTTGAAACAATTAATGTGAATCAAGTAATTTTTGTCGAGTATAACTTTAGCTTTATTGAGTATCAAATATTTTAAATACAGTTTGCACAAGGAAGCACGACATACCGTTTAATGGTAACTAGTAACCAAACAATGGCGTAGAATTGTCACTTCACTTAGTGTTTATTTAACTTAAATATAATATCGTCGATCAATTAATGCTCAGTAAATAAGAGAGTTCACTAAAATATTTTGCAGTAAACACCAATGAATCGTTCACTTTATATTTCGCTGGTTATAAACTGAATTTTTTTAATTGTTTATATGGAGCGATTATTTAGCGTGTACACGGCATTGTTACTTATGACTATATTTGACAGTTCCAAGTTAATGTTAAGGGGGTTCTTGTTTTAATTTATTTGTTTTACGTTTGATCTGTTTCCCAGGTTCCAGGTTCGCCCTGATGGAGTGCAAGGCCATTCTCTTCCAGCTGCTGAAGAAGTTCACCCTGGTGCCCACTCCCAATACCACCACCCCAGTCAATGTCTCTTTTGCCCCTTTCAACTTTGTGGCAGAGAGAGGCTTCTGGATCGGGATCAAGCCTAGGGACCCCAAATAGATACCAATTAAACCGATAATACATTTATGTAGGATATTCAAATAAAATTAAATAAAAAGATTACTATACATTTTTTAAAAAGAAAGCACATCTTTTTAGGGTTATGATTAAGCAAAAATAAATTAATACCGTAATATTTACAACCCTGTACATAACGCTAGAAGCATTAAAAAATATAAGTCCTGTCTTTGGTCACCTTTGTACAACATTAACTCAGATAAAATTGAATGAATACAGCATACGTTCTTAAGGAACATATAAATTAAATGTTTCAATTAAAAATCTAAATTAGTTGATGCAATAAATTACTTAAATTGCCTAAAATGTCAAAGCGAAGAAACACCTGTAGTATTTTATTACTATTTAAAAATATTAATGGAAAGTTAGACCGTTCTAACCTGGTTAGTATGATTAATTAAGACCGGTGCTGACCGGTTGACATCAGGCTCAAATTGAACTCACCCAGGAATTGAACTCACCCAGGCATCGTGAGTTCAATTCGTCGGCTGACAAAGTACTCCATTACGACACAAGCAACATCTTCCGCTTACTGTGATGGTAGTGGCAGATTTTCAAACAATGTCAGGTTATTCGTATTTTAAATAAAAAAAAATAAACAAAGAATATCGTGTAACCAGTGTACTGGTGAGAGTAGGAGTCGGGGTAGGTGTAGGGGTAGGTGTAGGGGTAGGGATAATGCATCACAACCTCAAAATTTTCCTCTAAATCAATAATAGCCCCGGGCAACGCCTGATACTTCAGCTGGTATATTATAAAAAAGAATTGTTACAATACAGATGAATTATTACTCTGTATCAATTAAAATTTTGTTGATTTAAAAAGAAAAGGAAAAAAAGCTATCTATGGTAAATATCTAATACGGATCTAACTAACCATCGCCGTTTCTCCGCAGGCGTAGGCAGAGAGGACGGACTGCCAAACAACTCGATCTTGGCATACACTTCTTGCTTCATTCACATTCTGTTATTCTTTCTGACATGGCCCGACTCAAGTAGATGATTCACTTGACCATGCCATGCCTTCCTCCTCGGGCGTCCTCAGCCTTTTCTTCCATTCACATTCGCCTCAGATTTTCTCCTTACACCTCTTTGATCATTTCCTTTACATGCCCACGGAAGAAGCTAAATGATTCGCTGAAATAATAAGATTTATATTGTTTTTCCAATTAATGATGTCTTAAAGTTTGGAAGTTTTGCGAAGGTAATTACAATAAAAGGAAATGTTTATTACATTTTTAAAAGTACTTTATTCATAAAAAAAATCAGTGAACAGAACAGTAAAAAACGATATCACAAGCAAATTTAAATTATGTTCCCATTTTTAAAAGTTTTCCTGGAGAAAATTATGCCTTTTTTCAGTAAACACGTGTTTGGAAATCGAAAAATTTATCTCAACGCTGTCTGCAACAGGGGCATATTTAAGTTTTAGAATAATTTTTGTTCCTAAATCAGTCACATTCGCGTTATTTTCAAAATCATCAAAATAAATGGGCGATCCCCGCTGTTAACTCAAATTTTATATCTTTCAAGAATATCCCGTCCATTACGATGGTCTGGTTTAAATTATACTAATTTTTTTCGAGGAATTTAGAGAACCTAAAAGAAAACCTATTTACAGAAACTATAAGTTCCGGTAAAACCATTTTCAATAAGAAACTCCAGTGAAAAATTTCATGGCTATAAAAAATGTTAAACAATATAAATATGCAGCTAACAATATAATAAAACATATGTTTTATTATATTGTTAACTGCATATTTGAATATTCCAACTGGAGAAGTTTAGTTATCAATCCGCCTGCCAGAGGCACTGACATGTTGCCTCTGCCGACCAAGTGGAGAACTACCTGACCCGTACGTCACCCGCGAGGTTCGGGAAGATTCCAACAGCTGGATGGGATTCGAATCGAAAGATGTACATAACAATACCGATTATTGTTATTACAAGCGTGCTGACTGAATATATTGGATTCTAAACATTCGGCGTTTTATTTATCGCTAACAATATATTATATGTAGAATTTATAAATCGTTATTTAAAAGTTCATAAATAATCATCTCATGAAAACACCCTGTTATGTTGGTACCATTGAATTCGGAACATTCGACGTCATGCGTCTCAGCCGCGCGTATTCTAGTTTAGGATTTGGATTGACATTTTTATTTAACGATTTTGTTTTGTATTTTCAATATTTATTTTTTTATATGTATTTTGGCCAAATTTAAACATAAATTATGTGACTTTAAGTTCTATAATTGTTGTTCAATATTAAAAAAAAGCTATTATTAGAGAAAGAAATAAAAAAATATTCATGGGCAAACGGGATATTATGATAATGTTAATGTTAAACAGTATTATTAATCTCGAGTTAAAGTTTCTAGAAAGGTACATAATTTTATTACTTACTTTGAGTTACGGTTTACTATGAATAAATATAAAATTATTTACGGTAAAGCTCATCCTGTTCCGGCATTTGACATTCTAACCTCAAAACCGACCGGCCATCGATTTGGACCGTTTTGACGGGTTGTGAAAAATTGAACCTATGAAAAAATAACGTAGAAAAAAAAAATGTGGTTTACAGTTAGAACGTTAGAATAGTTTTTTTTTTAAATGGACTGGAGTTTCTTATTGGTAATATTATATTGTCGTTTGAAGAAAATATGATTTTTTTAACTGAAAAATGTAAAAGTTGCACTATCGTAGTAAAAGTTGCATTTTCTACAAAAAACGATGCACATTGCATTTTTTCCGCTCCGTGCATATGACCAATATATCGGACTACTTGTCATCTATATTCACTGTAGGGGTGGGTCTTCTAGTCGGCGGGCTGTTAAATATGTAAGACTCGGTTCACTTTGTCCAAAATGTAGAAGAGGCGTTGTGTGAAGGAATTGCAGAGACGAACGCGGTTTAGAGATGTCCATGTGGGAAGAAGAGGCGAGTAGAGCGGAGCGGTCGAGTTGGTTGTTGCGTGTTCGAGTGATGTGACTGAGTGAGTGACTTTTTTGAAATAATGGCTTACAGATCTCCGGGCCAAAAAGGCCCCTTTCTCTTTCATCATTAGTTTAAATTATGGTTGTTGGATATAAACTGAGTGAGTGACCAGTTGTCTATTGCGGAGTATTTATAGGGGGCGATAGAACCGGGTGCATTTTTTGTGGATGAACGCACGATCCACCCCGTGTTACCAAGGTACCATTTTGTATAGCGTTTTGGGTTCTAATGTGTTTAATTTACAAACATCTAAAATTATGCAAGCAACAAAACTCTCTTGACCGTTTCGTTACGTTCGATACAACCAATAACACATTATTTACGTAATGTTAAACTGAATTTTGAATTTTTACCTACCTGCGAGTGTTAATATTGACGTAAGTTCGATTCACATCAATTCCAGCACCGCGAAGTGCAGACACGTAAAGTGGCAGGCACATCAAAATGAGTTCCTTACATTATCTATGGACACATTCACGCACGGTGGAATGTGAATACTCCCTTCTGTACCGGACCTGACCTTTATGTTTGAAATTTTAGTAAAAAACTTATAATACATCAATTCCTGCTGATCCTTGGTCAAATTGGAATACTGGCTAAATTAGTGATTTCTTTCACTTTACTAAAACTTTAAATTTATTTATATCATTTGAGGAATGTATACACCGCTATCTAAACGTCTACTATCTTCCATCTGATTTGATTGAATAGATTTTTCCATATCGGACCCTTCATTCTCATATCTCTTGTACAGAGATCGTGTGTATTGCAGAATTTCTCAAACATAATATTTCTCTCAACGCTCCTTTTCAATCATATATTTCTTTGCCGCAGGTAAATTCTGTAATACAGAGAATAATCATTTGGTATTCACATATTAGCAAATACAAAAAAGGTTTTTTAATGTCTAACAAGGAAGAAATATTAATATTCAAAAAGTGATACTGATAACAATAGTAGACGGTGCCCATATGGGTTTCAACGATTCAATGAAAACACTATTAGAACTAGGCACAGTATAGAAAAACATAACTCAGGCCAGAGGTAAAGCAGAAAATCGCAATAAAAGAGACTGTTAAGTAAAGTGTACAAATCGGGGAAAAAAACTTTTTTTAAAGAATGATAAACATTCCCAGGTTACGAATAACCTAACAATATTTTTAAACCTTTTACTACCACTATGCTAAGCGGAAGATGTTGCTTGTGACGTGATGGAGGACTTAGCCAGCAGAGGAATCGAACTCACGATGCCTGAGCGGGATCTAGATGCGATGCCTACTCAGCCACTGACCGGTCGATATTACATATTTTTTTAAGTACTTTATCCTTCGTAAAACGAAGCAAAATGGTTTTGAAGTCGGTCGGTTGTATTAATATACAGTTTGTGTCACCATAATCAATTGTATATCCATGGGAAAACGTTTGACCGCAGAATGAGGAAATTCAGTTCCATGACAATTCGGCACAATGATAAATCAGCACACTTTTTGAAAAATGATACAAAGTTATTAAAAGTATTACAAAAAAAACTTATCTAACCGAATCTAGTTAACCAAGTAGTTTTTTTTCATCATTTTTCGAAACTTCATTTATTTATTTAACTTAAAATACAGCACACATATTCTAGTATGAACATAATACATGATGCAAACACATAAAAAAAATATGGTACTATACAACTAAGAATTACAAATTAAACTTTACAAATTTCATCATTAAAAATTGCAATTTAAATTTGACGTCATTTCCTTCTTAAATTTCAAACATGTTCCTCTTCTTTTATATTTACCGGCATTTCTTGGAATCTTCGTGACTCTATATAGTAACGAGCTTTGCGATTTTTGAAAATTTTAAAAAGTTTGCCAATTTATTCGAATTATCCGGATATTCTCAATATGTGTGAATGAGAGTGAGGAGAACGGGACAACATTAAATGAACGTGGGATGTGTTTAATTGAAACATGAACCAACGGCACAAGTCAAAATTCATAAAATCTTTATTGTACGATATAAGTTTAAAGCCCAACAGGTTAAGCAAGTTATATCCCATTTCGTGCGGTTAACCCTGGAAAAAAAATTATACGGACAACATAATTATAAAATGATGACCGGTTAGTGGCTGATTTGACAAACGCGTTTTGTTCCCATCCAGACGTGGTGGGTTCAATACCTCTCCTAACTAAGTCCTCCATCATTGCACAAGCAATATCTTCAGCTTAATAACATCCAAATTTTGTCAGGTAACCCGGAAATACTTTTCTATCTTTTAACAACGACAAAAAAAGAACAAAAAATAATACTAAATTGAATCCTCTAGTAAATAATACATAAACAATAGTAATAAATTTTTTTTTAGGAACAGTTGTAAAACCATTTAATTTATGACTAGTTAAGTTACACGATGTGTGTATTCAATGTCATAATCAGAGATTTGAGTTGCTAATTTAGTCAGTATCAACAACACCTCTGCAGTGAAGCTGTGATTGTTTGAAAGCAGTGAGCATTTTTAAGGAAGTGTTTTAATTTTATTCAATCAACGCATAATTAACGGCCTAACGGATATGAAAATAGCTTGTAATATTGTGATCCATTAAACAAGAATTATTAACAAAGGTATGTCTCTATTAATTCTTAATTAATCGAGTTATCAATTAATAGATAATTAAGGTGTAAATATAGTTAAGCGTAAATTATTCAAGGTAAGTTACTATTTGTAGCTGTTTGTATTTTCGTAAGTGAGTTAGTCAGTTATTTTATAAGTTCAAAGAAGGAGAGTTTTAGTTATGGTTTTTCCACATAGGTAAAATTATCACCAATGTTTTGATATTTATCATAATATACCTACTCCTTCTGTAATATAGATGTAAGTTATTCCAGTTCTATGAATTCTTATCATTCATCATTTATCGTATTGCGACATAGTTGTGAAATTAAAATCTGTGCAGTTTCTTCTAATTTAGCTTTTTACCACATTGTTTTTAAATCAAAATCTGTTCAGTTTATTAAAATTTAATCTTATTGAAACATAGTTGTGGTAAAATTAAAAACTGTATAAATATTTATTTATTTTATCTTATTGCAACATGTTGTGATTATTATGAAATCAAAATATTTACATTTAAAAAATAAAATCTTAATGGGACATAGTTGTGGAGAAATTAAAAACTGAATAAATGCATTTTTTTTTTAATCTTATTTGCAACATAGTTGTGATTATTGTGAAATCAAAAGCTGTACATATAAAAAATAAAATCTTATGGGGACATAGGTGTGGAGAAATTAAAAACTGAATAAATGCATATTTTTTTAAATATTATTTGCAACATAGTTGTGATTATTGTGAAATTAAAAGCTGTACATATAAAAAATAAAATCTTATTGAAACATATTTGTAGTGAAATTAAAAACTGACTAAATACAGGGTGCGGCATCGTAACTTCCTTTTTTCAAAACTTAATAAAACCCATTGTATAAATCAGAATTTTTTATTTGTTTTTTATAATGTATGCACATACCTAAAGTTTGTTTTACTTAATTTTTAAGATCAAATCAGGTAGGTGACCTCTCCCATTCTCCATACACTGAGTAAACCGATTTCTGGCGTTTGTGATGACTTTTGCCAGCATATCAGGCATTATCCTGACAATTTCTTCCTGGATGTTGTTGGTCTTCAAAGCTTATAGGGTCCTTGGACGGTTCACATAAACATGGGATTTCAAAAAACCCCATAGAAAAAAATCTCAAGGGGACAAATCGGGAGAGCGGGCCGGCCACTCCAAATCGCCCCTAATTGAGATGAGGCGCTCTGGAAAGTGTTCCCTCAAAACAGCTATCGATGCTCTTGCAGTGTGTGTGCCGTTGCACCGTCTTGTTGGAACCAAGTGTCCCCAAAGTCCAACTCATCTATCCGTGGGAAAAAACATCCTGTACCATGTTTACATTCCGGTCTGAATTCACTGGCCACTGTTGCTTCATTTTCCTCAAAACCCGGGGAAAAATAATTCCACTTGAGGAAATTGGCGAATAGGCGAATGCAAAGGCCTTTGATTCAATTCTCGAGGAATGTTGTCAGACCAGTATCGCATGTTTTGTTTGTTGGGTGGGTTGCGATCACGGAACATCCGTTCGAAAAGTAGGTCAGAACGGAAAACGCACGATCCTCACTGTTCCAACGCATGGTGGCGACTAAACTACGTCGGAACAAAACTTTATAGTTCCACCTCTCGAACGAGACCACTCCGCTACAACATCAACCGACTGAATGGCGCGCATTTTAAAAAAGGAAGTTATGCTGCCGCACCTGTATATATATATTTATTTTATTTTATTGCAACATAGTTGTGATTGTTGTGAAATCAAAATCTGTAGTTTATTCAAATTTATCTTATTTGCAACATATTTGTTAAATGATCGGTACAATTTATTAAAATATTGTAATAGTCAATCCCATAGAATAAAGAATAACATAAGAAATGCAACGTGGGCGTGTTTCCTGATTCAAAAGTCTGACCATTCTTTGCTTAAATTTCAAATGCAGAAATTCGTTTCATCGTCATAGTGAAAATTTCGTCTCGATCAAATGGAATTGCGATATACGATGTCAGACAATGCAAGCTAAATGGGCTATCTACAGAAAGTACTAAATCAGTGGCGACATCGGTTATCATTAAAATCTACAAGGAAGGTTTTTGTAGTGTGTCGGCGATGTCAGGCAATGTAAGAGACAGAGCTCAAGCTAAATGGGCTATCTACAAAAAGTACTAAATCAGTGGCGACATCGGTTATCATTAAAATCTACAAGGAAGGTTTTTGTAGTGTGTCGGCGATGTCAGGCAATGTAAGAGACAGAGCGCAAGCTAAATGGGCTATCTACAAAAAGTACTAAATCAGTGGCGATATCGGTTATCATTAAAATCTACAAGGAAGGTTTTTGTAGTGTGTCGGCGATGTCAGGCAATGTAAGAGACAGAGCTCAAGCTAAATGGGCTATCTACAAAAAGTACTAAATCAGTGGCGACATCGGTTATCATTAAAATCTACAAGGAAGGTTTTTGTAGTGTGTCGGCGATGTCAGGCAATGTAAGAGACAGAGCTCAAGCTAAATGGGCTATCTACAAAAAGTACTAAATCAGTGGCGACATCGGTTATCATTAAAATCTACAAGGAAGGTTTTTGTAGTGTGTCGGCGATGTCAGGCAATGTAAGAGACAGAGCGCAAGCTAAATGGGCTATCTACAAAAAGTACTAAATCAGTGGCGACATCGGTTATCATTAAAATCTACAAGGAAGGTTTTTGTAGTGTGTCGGCGATGTCAGGCAATGTAAGAGATAGAGCTCAAGCTAAATGGGCTATCTACAAAAAGTACTAAATCAGTGGCGATATCGGTTATCATTAAAATCTACAAGGAAGGTTTTTGTAGTGTGTCGGCGATGTCAGGCAATGTAAGAGACAGAGCGCAAGCTAAATGGGCTATCTACAAAAAGTACTAAATCAGTGGCGACATCTGTTATCATTCAAATCAACATGGAAGGTTTTTGTAGTTTATTTATGTATTTCTATTTATTTTACAGCCAAATTATAATTAAGCAATTTTTTTTAGATGTAGATTTTGTATTAGAATAACTGTCAAGTAAGAATAATGTGTAGGTACTGTATATTATTTATATATTATGGTGTTTCGTGAACAACTCACTAGGAGAACCTGTACTGAGGTGTTCAGGAATTTTTGAAAAAAGTAACATTGTTAAGTTGTAATATGTTAAAGAATATTTTATGAAGAAAAAAAAAATTCAAATAATATTTATGTTTAATATAAATGTTAATATCTCGTATTTCATGATCCGAGGTTAAAATATTATGTTTGATTTTGTGTAAACCTTTAGTATTTATTAGTTTTTTCGGAACTTAATTAAGTTCCGTAAAAATCTGTTCCTTTTGTTTTTATCCAGATAGAAATATTAAGGTTGATTACATGTGTTGCTGTATTCTTTGTGGTTTTTTTCAAATATGTAAGTTTAATTTGTTTTTATCCGTGGGTGGTATATTTCAATAGGATATTAAGGGTGTAGTTTGTTGAAGATCTGGTTTTTATTTTCATATATGGTAATTAGCTTTATTTGGTGACCAGGTATGAATAGCCAGGTTATTCCCAACTGTACTCTTTCCCATGTCCTTCCTTCCCATACTATTCAGCCCCACGAATTCAGAAGAGTATAGTCCCATAGGACTCTTGTATATTTATCAACCTATTTTTTTTAAATTGATAAAAATGCAGATCAAATCAATCCAAAGTTAACGATACTCTCAGTGTGGACTTGGTGAGAGACAGACTTAAAAAAGACAGAATAGAAAAGTGGAAAAAAATACTTAACTAGTTAGGTACACAGAGTGTACATTTCTCATAAAAATAACATAATACGAGATATTTTCTCGCCCTACACAAATATATCAATCAATTTATCAATGATTTATTACCTATATAACATTTTCCAAAAGTAATATTATATTTCTTCAAAAGATGAAAAATTACTTTATGGAATCACATTTATTAAATTAATAAAAATTACTTTGTTTAAAACCACCGACGAGGGGAGCTTTTTTTCTGAAACATGTAGATATTTACATATTAATTACAGAGGTTTTAAACAAAATAATTGTTATTAATTATATAATTGAAAATACACTTTGTATATACCACTTTACTTAAAATATATAAATATTTCTACATGTTTCGATAGCAATGCTATCATCTTCGGGAATAAATGAATATATATTGCCATCGAAACATGTAGAAATATTTATATATTTTAAGTAAAGTGGTATATACAAAGTGTATTTTCAATTATATAATTAATAATGATGCCACAAAGTTATCAAGCATTTGAAGAAATTATAATTGTTATTAATTTAAAAATATTATGTTATTTCACTTCGCGATTAAAGTGTCACCATTTTCTCTTTAATGTTAATGAAATTATACCAAAATACCCGTTTGTGATAAAAGATGTAATGATAACAGAACAAACGATAAGGTGCGAGATAGTGCCCAGGCACATCATTATTACGATAAAGAGAACACACTTAAAATGTTGACATAACAATGACTAGAATATAAATATTTGGTAGGTGGACTTATGTAAACTTAGAATTTATAATTTAGTTCCACAATGGAAGGGATGTCGAGGATGGGTAGAAGATTATTGTAAGAGAAACTTAGGTTGGTAAAGTAAAATCTATTGCTATCTGCATTTCAATGTGAATATGTGATTATTATTCAGATTGCAATTCCATTAATTGGCATCCCATTCTGTCTTTTACTATTATGCCCATCGTAACATACTCGTATTCCCCCATGTCTATTTCCGTATGGAGTTACTGTGGGTTTTGTGAATATTGTTTAAATTCAATCCAATTCAAAATTCAAGAATGATTTACGAAATCAACATACAAACTTTGATTGATTTATTTGATAAAAAATCAATAATGCATACTTTGCACGGAGAATATAAACAGTATTTATTTTGGGTCTAATCAATTTATAAGTTAGTTAGCAATAATACGACATAATAACAATTTAAAACAACACTGGACATTTCGGTCATAAAACATATAATATCGCACTTGATTCACGTCACTCTGAATTAACCGCACATCAATCAACCACAAAGGGTTCTTGTGTCCGTCCTTGGCAGAGGTTTACCGTGGCTCTGAATTCACCGCCCATCAATCAATCACAAAGGGTTCTTGGGTCAATCCTGGTAGAGGTGGGTGGAAAGGGGTACCGTCGCTCTGGATTCACTGCCCATCAACCAACCGCAAAGGGTTGTTGGGTCAGCCTAGGCGCGTTATTCGCCGGGAAACAACTAGCTCTCTGGAGTTAAAACATGACCTTTTATAGGTCATCATAGCTGTGAAACCCCTTCCACGGGATCACATCTCTAAGCCTGAGCGGCGGGGGTTAAAATCTAACCAATAACATCCCTCGTCCTAATTAATAAGAGACGAAGCGATGCGGGATTGAGAAAGTATTCGGGATCGAAGAACAACGCACAATACGCACATAAATGGCCTCCATGGTCAAGGGGTAAGGCTCTCGACTACGAATCCGAAGGTCGCGGGTTCAAATCCCGGCGTGCACAAGTAATTGTTATTTAATTAATTTGTGTTGTTTCACAATTAATTCATTTAAAAATAATAAATAGCATATTTGCGCACGTTCCAGAGTGGAAGATACTCTCAGTATCGCCCTGGTGAAAGACCACCATTCAGAATTGAAACGTTGCTTGAAATGGCTTTTAGCCGTATTTGGTGACCAGATCTGAATAGCCAGGTATTCCCCACCTTCCTCTTCCCCTTCCCCACTCAATACCTTCAGCCTCACAACATTCCCCAATTGGGGATGCCATAGTCTTACTGGCTCCAGACGGTTGGGAGCAGTTGGGACTCTTGTGCGGTACTCATATAACAAAAAAAAATATGTCAATTACTTAGATGGTTTGTTACAAAGTAAAGTTTCTCTAACGAAAGACTTCATACTTCGATGAGACAAACACTTTGAATTTTATAATTAGAAAACAAAACTGGAGAAACCGATTCCAGAGAATGTCCAAAGAGAGGCTCGGCCTGCAATGGACGGGGATCGTTGGAGTGGCATATGACAGGGACGCCTGGAGACACCTTAGAACAAGAGGAAGAATATGATATGCGATTTAGAGAAGAGCTGTCGAATAGAATGTCGAATAGAATAGCAAATCTTTTAATATTTCAGATGATATCCATTCTGGTGATATTCCTCTATGGCTATCTGGGCTTCAAATGGACAGCATTCATCGTGGGGCTACTGTTGGCCCTCTTTTTGTACAGAAGAAGGGTCAACAATTATTTCCCCAGCAGGGGGATAAAATGCTTCCCTATTACTACTCCTTTCTTCGGTCACATGTTCAAGGTGTTCATCCAGAGGGAACACATCAGTGCGCTGACCAAGCGGCTCTATGACGCTTTTCCTAATGAGAAGTAAGTTTGTGTGTTAATTTTTAGAACGTAATATCGCCATCTTTTTCAATTCTCCTGACTCTAGTCTTATTATATCGTCGATGCATTCATAATATAGCTTATGTGCCATTTCGTACATTCTGAGATGATCCACAAAAACTGCTTTAAATAATAATTGCAGACTAGAATTGAAAAAATATTTTTTTTATAATTATTAGTCAAGCTTTCCAGCTAAACAAATCTATTCTTTTTGGCAAATCTAGTCTTTGCAATTATTTTTTAAAACAGTTTTTCTCGATCATCTCAGAATGTACGAAACGGCACAAAAGCTTTATTATATATGCAGCGGCGATATGTATAATTTAGTATAGTATTTGGTGAAAACATTCCCCATTTAAAACTGAATTTAGCCTCTTCCAATTATTGATACCTTGATCATTGAAGTTGAGCATTCATAAATGGAAAACTATACATGTAGGTATTGATAAAATGTATGTTTCAAGGATATTTAGTGAACGTTAGATAGGCGTCAGGCCTTTCAGATTTACTAATTAACTGGAAGAAGTAAACGATTTTTATGGTTTTATATTCAATTTATTTTTAATAACTTATTGAAGTTTGTAAACCTCATTGTAATATTTTAATCATTGAAGAAGATAATATTAACACATCCCAAATGAACCACGAAACCGAAAAAAAAAAACAGAAATTAAAAAGATTTCAGTCGCATCTGGGACTCGAACCCAGGACCTCTACCTATCCGGGGTAACCGCTTAACCAACTTAGCTAATGAGACCAGTTCAATTAAGCCATTTACACCGATGTATATCCGAGACTCTATCCAGATTACAATTGAGTTCTTTATGAAACTTTGCAATCATCATAAGGATAGCAGCCAATAATATGGGATATATAAAAATGGAGGATAATATTAACAAATCTTGAACATGAAGTATGATATCGGTGTAAATGGCGTAAATTGAACTGGACAGTACTGATTCTACGATCAGTACTGTCCATATGGGTTCAAAGTAATTTTAAATAATTATTCTCGGTTAGATATAATTATTTAAAAATATAAAAATTGTAACATAAAGTGAAATGGATTTCCAGATATGTGGGAATGCACCAATTCACCAGGCCTATAGTCATGGTGACGGATCTGGAGATCATCAAGCAAATCACTATCAAGGACTTTGACAGCTTCCAGGATCACATCAGCGCCATAGACGAGAAGATGGATCCGCTTTTTGGCAGCAACTTGGTAGCGCTGAAAGGTACAATTTTTTTTATTTTACTATTTTGCTTAAATCCAAAATTTATTTGTTTATTTACGTCCAAAATGGGCTTTACGCATTTAACATTTTTAATCAGTAGAGTACGCATATGTTATAACAGCAATAAATATAAATTAAATTTAAAAAATAACAGAGAAATGTTTTCCTTTAAAGATGTCCATATACGTAGATAAACAATGGCATGACAAAAGTATACATAATCAGATGCAAAGGAGTTGGAATTTAATGGAGATATTTTGATGTTAAATTTAATGATCAACTTTAATTTGACAGAATATTTTGTGTTAATACCCACGTAGCCAGTACATTGGGATAAAACAATAATCTAATTAACGTAATAAGTAATAACAAATTAAATAAGTTCGAAGCAGAGCTAGGTAATTTATTCAAATAGACTAGTTGTTCTACTTGCCGAAATAAATTTTACTAAGATTTGTTCATATTTTGTTCTTGATATATTAAAGATGTCAACAATATCCTTATTACCTAGATTCTGTATACTCGTACATACCTCGTAGACTGGAGTTCGAAAAAATCTATTTACTAGAGACAAAGTGTCGGGTTCGATTGCCAAATTGACAAAAATACATAGGACATTTTCATCGTCTTTTTCTAAGGCACAAACTAATATTTTTGGAAAAATACACATAATTATCTTTTTTAAGGTCAAAAATGGCGGGACATGCGCGCAACTCTAAGCCCTGCTTTCACCAGTTCCAAGATGAAGGGAATGTTTGGATTTGTTACGGAGTGCGGAGATGAGATGATGTCGTACTTCGACGACGAGTTGAAAAATCCAGAAAACAAAAGTTTGTAACACGTATTTTGTAAACTGAATATTTTAATGTAAATTTCATCTAGTATAAATAATTCGAATATTAGGAGCTACGCCATTAATCCTCATTCCTAGCTTCCCCAAAGACTCAGTCTCTATCAAACAGGTGCTGTCTTCATGTGGAAGTCGACCAGCTTCTCTTCTCTCTTCAAGCACGGCTCATACCCTCCACTACCAAGATGGATCATATTTATTATTTTATCTTACTTTCTAGTTTTTTAGAGATATTTCCTCCATTTTTATTATAATATTCATCATCATCATGAATCTAGATCCCAGGGCGGGATTTAGCTTCTTCCACAGCTGTCCCATACCGGTTCCGTTCCCT
This sequence comes from Halesus radiatus, assembly GCA_022606495.2. NCBI lineage: Eukaryota > Metazoa > Arthropoda > Insecta > Trichoptera > Limnephilidae > Halesus > Halesus radiatus. The sequence continues at coordinate 369,288 of JAHDVE020011948.1, forward strand.
AGTCATTCTTCCAACTACAAGGCTTTTCTATCCCGCTATTATTATTTGTTCACTAGTTTGGTTTTCCCCTGGATCGCTTCGACTGGGGCAAGATTGTTGGTGTCCCCTCATTTACCATTCTTTCCATATGATCAGCTAATGAAAGTCTTTGATACCAATATTTAAATAAAATAATTTTTATTAATTGATAAACTAAAGTTCTTAAAAACTTAAGACAAGATTTTTGTGCATAGCGCAAAGGGTAACAATTATTATTTTTATAAACAATAATTATTAATCTAAAACACTCATCCAAATTGAAAAAACCTTCCGAGTAAAGATAAATGTCGCCGGCAGGACTCGAACCCGCACCCTTCTAATGTCCGACAAATATAAATATTTGACAAGTCAAAGCAATTTTCACCAATAAAATGTAGACATAATTTGTCTCGACGCCATCTATTTGAGGGATTTAGCCGTTACAAGCCTCTCTCATACTAATAAAGTTGGTTGTTTACAGGTGAAAATATAATAAAACAGTAATTATTAAATGGAACACTAGTATATATTGATTAACTTGGCGGGTTTGCGATAAGCCGACGTAGCTCAACGGTAGAGCATCTAACCGGACATTAGAAGGGTGCGGGTTCGAGTCCTGCCGGCGATATTTATTCTTGCTCGGAAGGTTTTTCAATTTGGATGAGTGTTTTAGATTAATAATTATTGTTTATAAAAATAATTTTTATTTCAGCGAAAGGACATTTGGAAATAGACGTTAAGGACATTTTCACGAGGTACACCAATGATGTGATAGCTACTTCCGCTTTTGGGATAAAGATCAACTCTCTGAGGGAGAGGAACAACGAGTTCTACGAAATGGGAAAGGCATCTACTAGCTTCAGAGGATTGGTGCTAGCCAAACTATTACTCATGTTGTTCATGCCCACTATTATGAAGGTAAATCAAATTTAAAATATAGTTTCAAAATTATTTCAGCGTTGGAAATACTTATTGCAAAAGAAAATAAAGCCTACGGTTTACTATACTCCTTCTCCATGATATAGCTATTGCGATTTAGATCCAGTTTCCATCATCTCGGTGGTTTCCGGAAAAAATATCTTACAATTAAATTGTTGATGTTGACAACATGCCGCGTCTTTCCGAAAATCGTACAGGTGGTATTGTTTTTTTTGCTGAGGTTCATGTAGACTACTTTCTGTCCGCTGCGTTGTTTGAACTCGATGTATTGTCAACTCTTAAAAAATCATAAATATATCCTTCAGGTGTCTTTAACCAATGTTCTCCACTTTTCCATGCTATTTTCGATCTCGACCTATTGGGATCTGAATACCTTCGATAACGTACTCTGCACAGGTTAACTCATCCAGTGGTCCATGGCTCACGCGTTGGAACTTCGGCTATCTTGGGTAGCGTGATTCTAATCATCTCAGGGAAAAAGGTGGTAGTTTCGTTACCGATCTGGGTTATCATCACCACTTCAAATGAAACGACAATTAGGTTACATCAGATATGTATATTGACTTGTTTACAGAAGGCTGTACTTATCTACGGAATCTAATTGCTCAATTGATTTTGTTAGGTACCTTGGCGTAGTGATAATGTGTGTAATGTTGGCGGTTTTCTTGGCGCCGTTGGAAGCAGTGGGCGGCACTGGTGAGGGGGGGCTTTTTAAAGGCGTGTCTGGAGACGCTGCTGAGGAGCAGCCATGCCGAGGAGCATATCTGCGAATACTGGCGTGAGGGCCTGGCCAAAGATACTTGATGTTTACAGGAGTTATTAATGGTTGAAGTGCACTCACTGTGATATTGTTATTATGTTAATTTGGATTACTATCGTGACGCCATTGGCGCGTGTGGCCGCAGGAATGTGTCTTGCTCGTTGTCCGTTAACCTCGTTTTGGTCTCTAAGGCAGCTTCTTTGAACTCGATTTTAGTTGAGTCACGTAGCGGTAGGTGGGGTGACCATTCTTATTTTAATGACACATAACACCATGATGGCTATCTGTCTGAGTAAGTGTTATCAGTTCTATTCGGATTAACGCCTTTGGTCGATATAAATACCCATACAATTTATTTTTTTAATATTCCAGTTGCTGCGCGTCAGAGTACTCTCCGGGAAATGCAGCGCATTCTTCAGAAACCTGGTATCGACCACAATGCAGACTCGCGAGGAGCAGCACATTATTAGGCCAGATATGATACAGCTGCTGATGGAAGCCAAGAAGGGGACCCTGAAGCACGGGGGCAAGGAAGATGACAGCATTGAGACAGGGTTTGCCACGGTCCAGGAATCTGCTTTGGGACAGCAGTCCGTAAAACGAAGTAAACAAAAAAAAACGTCACAAGTTTATCCACGCTACTCATTTTTGTTACTATTGATACCGAGACGGTGTAGATAGTTCCTGTAAGAACTCAGATAGTCGGTTCAACAGTAGAACAGTTCCCTTAATTAAGATTCCCAGGGTTGTCATTAGGTGTATGGAGATGTCTTGTGGTTCCACAATGTGGCTTCTCAGAAATCTGAGCCTTAATTTCATGAATGACACTTTGATGAATAAGCGTTCTTTATCCCGATAACTTTACACGCTCCTCCAGCATTGATCACAACCTTGAAGTTAGATTGCGGAAGATTCCTTTAAAGACATTTTTGTGCTGCGTAGGGAACGGCTTGACACATTGATTTTTTCCAGAGTGGACTGATGACGAGATCATCGCACAGGCAGTAATCTTCTTCCTGGCTGGCTTCGAGACGTCATCCAACCTGCTGTGCTTTGCAGCACACGAATTGGCTGTGAACCCACATATCCAGAAGAAATTGCAAGCCGAAGTGGACCAAGTTTCAGCCAAGTGCGGTGGGAAGGTCAACTACACAGACTTACATGCAATGAAGTACATGGATATGGTAATCACAGGTATGTCGAACTATAATGAGAAGTTGAGAAATACTGAGAACCAGCTGTTCGTTTTGCTTACATCTACTTACTGTTATTGGCGAGGAAGAGGACAATTAGTATATAAGATCATCGAATTTGAATATTCGAAAAGTTTTAAAGTGTCTTCTTTTTCTTACTTCAAGAGATAACTTTTTTATAACGAAATACGAAAATTCACTGTAATTTTCTTTTCTGAAGTCGAATAACCAGTTTGAAACACGCTGTAATCACGCAATGCAACGGTATAAGTACTGCGTTCGACTCAACTCGGGTTGCTGTACGTACATAATTAAAAAAAATATATTTTAACTATAACCCATCATTTTTCGTCGATTTCATCATGGTAGAATAATATTACACAAAGGCATTCTACATTTTTGAAAAGTGCTCGTAATTTTGGTGAGTTTTAAGGATAAGGTGGAAGGTATGGTATTAAAATAGTTTTTAATTTATTACAGAAACCTTGAGGTTTTGGCCACCCGGCGTTGCATTAGACAGAAAGTGTGTCAGGAAGTATACACTCCCACCCCCAAATGATTCCACAGAAACAGGAACCACTGTAAGTTTTACATTTGAGTCATTTTTCAAAATACTGGGTCCGAATGTGTGTGGGGAACAATTATATCTATCTACATAATAAATAAAAATATAAAAACGACAAAACTGTTGGATATTATGTAAAAAACCACATCATTTTGACACAATTTCTAATGTAGTTTAATCCACATCCATATCATATCACATTGAATACATCGGTTCTCGTCTAATCACTGAAGTTAAACAACATTAGGCGCAGTCAGTACTCGGATAGGCGACCGCTTGCGTGCCGATGATCTTTTTTTAACCTCCACTCAGCATCCACAAAGATGAAATAGATGCTTAGGTGGAAAATTGTTCTGTGATTAAAAAATAAATAATAATAATGGACACGGGAGACAAAATTTTTTTTTTTCAAAACTAATCGTTTTCATTAAGTAATAATAAATTATTATAATAAAAAAATATTGTATTTTTACCTATTTAATAATAATCTCGTTAACTTTTAACGAATGCAACACGAAGGCACTGCTTTAAATATGTATATGTTATTTACATACTTTTCGTATGCAGTATAAAACTAACTAAGAAGTGAGAAGTAGAAACGAAAAAAATGAGTGTCAGGTGAATTCATGATGCGAAAATAATTATATAATAATAATAAAAATAAAAATAAAACAGAATAAATCTCCCAACGGTTTCGCCAGAGAAAGAAATCCATAGTGATATGTTTGAAGCGTTGAGTACCCTTAATGGTTGATTTAATATTACTTACATATTATATTAAGAGGAACGGCTGCGCTGCCTGTTTCATAAATAATTTAATTTTGGTTTTGAAACCAAAATACCCATCGGAACTGAATGATATGTTTTTTTTAAATAAAGGCTTAGTAAATATCTAGTACGGATTAGAAGTAACTTATTTATTTTTGTTCCTCTTAAGAGGAACGGCTGCTCGGCCTGTTTCATACAAAACATAATTTTGGATTCGAGGCCAAAATACTCAACTAAACCTAATGATATTTTTTTCATCAAAAAGTATAATAAATATTTAGTACGGATTAGAAGTAATTAATTTATTTAGTTTTACATTATGAAATATAGACCATTAAAGGAATTGATTTTTCGCGATTTTAGAGGCACCTTTAACGATTACTTGGGGGCTAACGGTGATGTAAAAAAATAGAAAATTTAAAAAAATATTAAAATCAGCATTATGGTGGACTTTAAATTAAATTAAAAAACGACCAATTTTCGTAGGAACTCAAATTTACGGTACACAATTTAAAATATCGTCCCGAAAAAAGGTTTCTTTTTAAATGTTTTGTTTTTATATTTTTATTTACGTAATCCTATTTACATAGCAAATATAATAATTTAAAAAAAAAATACAATAAACTCCCAAATAATTTTCGAAGTTTCTTCTAAAATCATGATATTTTTTTACTTGATAATTAAAATAAAAATAAATAAAATACTTCTCATACGTACTAGATACTTACGAGGCCTTTAATTTAAAAAATATATCATTCAGTTCGGATGGATATTTTGGCCTCAAATCCAAAATTAAGTTATGTATGAAACAGGCAGCGCAGCCGTTCCTCTTAAGGTGGTGTATAAAGTCTCGATATAATCATGTAATTTACTCATACATGATTACATCGAGAGACTAGGAAGTAAAATTTTTCACAAAAACGTCGATATACTAATATCCTATTATTACTTAAATATTATATTAAAAAAATGTCAGTTCCATACTCTAATTAACTTTTGGAACCTGTCTGTAGCCATTTAACCGATTAAATTCAGGTGCGTAACAGTAAAACACCGACTTATTTTTACAGTTAAACGTTGGAGACGGAATATGGATTCCCATTAACGACATCCACCGCAACCCTAAATACTACGAAAATCCCGATACTTTCGACCCTGAGAGATTCTCCGACGAGAACAAGGACTCTATCAACCCACTGACGTATCTGCCCTTCGGAATTGGCCCTAGGAATTGTATTGGTAAGAATTTCATATTAATTACACAAAAACTTACGAAATGATGTACGGTTCCTCTTGAAAGTCGGTCTCTTCCTAAAATTTTAACAAAATTACGATTCTGCGGTGACAAAATTAAAAACTCATTGTGGTAATTTTGGTCACTTCATATTAATTTGATGTAGGCTTGTATACAGATTTACAAACCTATCCTTTGTGCGGGCTGCAAATGAATATATTTTCAGTGGATTCGAAGTATTGGTCATTATATTTCACGCTGCAGCTTCACAGGAGCAATCACTGATTCTAACATCAACACAACATCACTAACATCAACTTATCATCTGTTTCCCAGGTTCCAGATTCGCTCTGATGGAGTGCAAGGCCGTTATCTTCCAGATCCTGCAGAAGTTTACGCTGGTACCCTCTGCCAAGACCTCCAACCCTTTGAAGATTTCTCGGGCTGCATTCAACTTCGTTCCGGCAAATGGCTTCTGGATCGGAGTCAAACACAGGGATATCAAATAAACAAACACGGATGAAATATGTCTCAGAGAAGCCCGTTGGACCATAATCATCGCTGTTATTTTATTTGTAACTGTCCGAAGATTTGTAAATAACTTTAAAACAACATACCTGTATTTTCTTTCCGTTCAAGTTTATCTTAGCCTTACCCAGTGTAATTTTTTTATGGTGTTTTATATATTTTTTAAACATTCATATAATACGCACAGCGTGTCTCTTAAGAACATTTTCGAGAAAATAAAAGAATTTATTTTTATTTTTTTATATGAATACCTCACAAGAGTCCCAACTGCTCCCAACTGTCTGGAGCCAGTGAGACTATGGCATTCCCAATTGGGGAATGTTGTGGGGCTGAAGGTATTGGGGAGGGGAAGGAGAAGGGGAAGAGGAAGGTGGGAATACCTTGCTATTCAGATCTGGTCACCAAACACGGCTTAAAGCCATTTCAAGCAACGTTTCAATTCTGAATGGTGGTCTTTCACCAGGGCGATACTGAGAGTATCTTCCACTCTGGAACGTGCGCAAATATACTATATATTATTTTTAAATGAATTAATTGAGAAACAACACAAATTAATTAGATAAAAATTACTTGCGCACGCCGGAAATCTATGCATAAAGGAATAATTTGAATATAAAAGAAAGCGTAAAAGAAATAATATGACGGCCTCCGTGGTCGGGGGTAAGGCTCTCGACTACGTATCCAAAGGTCACGGGTTCAAATCCCGGCATGTGCAAGTAAAATTTATTGAATTAATTTGTTTTGTTTCATAACTAATTCATTAAAAATAATATATAGTATATTTGCGCACGATACAGAGTGTATGAATTGGTCCGCCCGCTAACTCCCCCCATTAGTCTTTAGGAACTCCCTTGACCGATTTTATTTTAGGATATTGTGTGGTCTTAATATTCTTTCTGAAAAGAAGGGTGGAAAAATATTAGTAAAATTTCCAAAGGAATGTTTTTCTTTACAAATCCTACAATTATTATAATATCCCGTGGTTTATCACGGGTCTACGCTGGCATTAAATAACTTTCCTGCAAATTTTCCCCACCGTAAAATATATTATTTAATGATACGGAAGTGCTACTTTTTGCACTGGCGTTTAGAACTCGTTGTGATCTTATCCTCCCGTATTTAACTCCATTGTGCGATATATTATACAGGTGGCCCGTAAGTGGTAGATAACCTTTCATCTACGGTTGGAGGACCCAAGGCAACGGCCGGCCGTTCCGAAAAATGAATATCATGTTTAATATAAGTTCCACGGTTTTCTAGTTAATTGGACTTCGGCATTTTTAATCAGGGGGACGAGATGAAAAAAGAGGAAGGTGGAGAAGTAACGGGCTATTCAGATCTGGTCACCAAACACGACTAAAGCCATTTCAAGTGGGTTTTTTTTTTACAATACAATATTCAAATACAATCAAAAAATAAAAATAAAACTGAGTAGTGGTCTTTCACCAGGGTGATAATGACAGTATCTACTGCTCTGGTTTGCACGCGTATGGCGTGGAATGGAAGTCTAGAGTCGAGAACATTTGCCGTCCTTCCGATTTTACGTGGACCCGTCCCCCCCCCCCCCCTTAGCCCGTCTGTTCAAAACTTTGGTACAATACTGAACAAGTGGTATTTGTTGCTGCTGGTATGAACATTTGTAAAAACTTGTATATGAAAGTGCCTGCGTGGACGCGATTCGTTTTAAGTGCGCAGTAGGCTTGTCAAACGAAACTTAGTACGGTGCTTTACTATGCGTGCAGTCTAAGGCCACTCTCTGGCGGTCCGGTAGGGAATCGACATAAACCGGGTGCTGCAAAAATGCAGGAAATGTTTCGCGATATTTCCTCCATCGACTCTCTGACGGGTCTGCAGTGATTTGTAGCTGCCAGTAAATTGTCGGTATTGTAGATTTCTGTTATATTTACCGCCGAATGTTATCGAATCTGTCAAACTCAAGATCGAAAAATGTCGGGGGAATCGAGTGAAGACGAGGCTCTGGTATCCTATTTAGCCCACTCTCTGACGGTCCGGTAGGGAATCGTCAAACGAACGAGGTCCACCTCTACATCGAACGTAACATTAATTATAGATTATTTATTGCTGCCACAGAACTGTTCAGAGATGATGTCAAATTCCGGCAAATATACCGAATGTCAAAAAAAACATTCCAAGAACTGGTCCAGCCCGTTACTCCATATATAAGAAGTCTTCCTATTGCACATCAAACTTTCTCCATTGTCTCCTTTACTGAATATGCTGGTAATTTACAGTTAAAAAGGCGTGCTTATTTCTCTACCTCCATTATTAGCCGAAAAATTCATACCGCTACATGTTTGAATTCAAAGGATGAATGACGCGTAAACGATCGAAACGCAGTGCATAGATTTACTGGGGGCGTGTTTACCGGGAAGCTACTGAATTGTTGTCCCGCTTACGGTATAACGGAAGTACGTCGCGCCGCTCCCGTAACGGAAGTACGTCGCGCCGCTCCCGCTTGCCCCCCGAGTCGTGAGCTAGTGCCCATTGAAATGTATGGCGCAATGTCCTGTTGGTATTACGCATGAGGTTTATGTCGATTTCCTGCCGGACCGTCAGAGAGTGGAATAAATGAACTGCGATCTGTGGACCCCCGTTTACATATTGTGGACCCCATTTTCTCCCTGTCATGGACCCCCTGCTATGGACTTCCAGGGGTTGGTACGGGTCACTTTGGGAACCTATGGTTTAATACATAGGTTCTCAACTTTATTTTGGCCACCGTCTAATTTGAGTTTTTATTTTCTAGACCCCCCCCCCCTCCCCACACGAATTTGAAACAGCTATTTCCACGATTATATTTAAACGTATAATTACACTGTAGTAGTATATAGTCGTAAGATAGGATATGACTCCTATCCTATTTCTGAATTTAATGAAGAATGTTTCTGTGAGTACAACATAACAGCTTAATTACTACAAACATATTTTTTTGCTCCTTTTTATTAACTTTAGCTGTAACTGAGAAAAAAGTTTTAATTTTTTTTAATTAAAATCAAGAAATAAAAATTTTCAATTCATCCAATTTAATGTAGAATCTGAGTGTAATGGAATCTTTCAGTTATATTTTCATCCACTTGCCGAACTACCGAAGCATGTGAATTTTCGTACACGTGATAAAAATGATTACAATACATAGAATAGCAAAAATTAACCAATATTAAAGTTTACTTTGCTTTATTGGTACGTGATTAGCGTGTTCTTTTTGTCTTTTTTAGACCATATTTTTTTACGTGCCCTCGCCCTCACTGTGCCATCTCAACGCCCCCTTCTTTTCTGTGGGTCTTCTACTACCCCCCTGAGAGTCTCAAACGCCCACAAGGGTGCGTTATCGCCCACGTTGAGAACCTATGGTTTAGAAGGACCTTGTGGGAGTCCCATCATTTGGGTCACAAATGCCGTAACCGATCTAGAAAAGACACACGTGTAATAATCAATCGGAGACCTTGACATAATAACGGAAACAGCGAGCATTTGGCGAAACAGTTTTGATCCTGCTATTTATTTGTAGATTATGGTTTGGTACATCTAACAGATTCTACAGTGTTTTTAACTCCTTCGATTATCTGGTATTTTTTATTCATATTTAAATAGCTCTTATGTTGAATCAGTTACTGACAAAATAAAGAAAATTTCAAATTCGTGGTAGAATTCCATTTTAATACGAACAAATTTGATCTGTGTAAATACGGACACTGCTAGGCAGCCAAAACGTTGGCACAAGAAAGCGAAGGCAGTTTGCAGTATGTATACGAAGACGTCGCAGCGAATGTTCAGTCGAACACAGTACTCACACAGATGCATTGCTTGCATGGTTCAAACTTGTTATTCGAATTCAGAAAAGACATATTCCAGTAAAACTTTAAAAAAGTTAATTGTAAAAATAAAGATAAGAACACACTGTTGAACTTTTCAAAAATTAAAATTCGATGATCGTACAAACACTAGTTGTCCTTCCTCGGTAGTAACAATAAGATGGCGTTAAGGACAACAAAAGGGTGTTACTCAATGACATTTGGCAAGGACATCCCTGTCAGAAGTGCATATATATATATACCGATGCACTAATGATAGACACAATCCTAAGTTTGTGTTGTTCTTGTCAGCTATAATAATTGTGCGACCTATACAAGGCATACACTCTAAGAATCTATCAAAATATTCGCACTACTTGCAAGCTATGCAAGCGCCAAAAATCAAACACGCTCGAAAATTTTGACGAAATAAATCAATCGTTTCAATTACAAAATAGTGCAAGTCAGTTTGACTTGTGTGAATCCAACATACGAACGAGATTGGAACTGTATACTCGTATATATAATTCACTAATTCAGTAGATAGAAAACCACCGCAATGGTGTTGTGCTCGATCGGATCCAGTGGACATTATTAGTGAAGTGTTATCATTGGTTATCAGTTTGTTTCTGGCTTTGAATTGGTGAACAATTTATTATTCAAGGTAATAAAATTGTTTATGACTGACTAATAATTATGGGCTTGTTGAATATCATAAAAACCTTAATTATTAACGGAAATTCAAATACACTCCGAAACGCCATCATCGCAGTCGTGTTAGCAATATTTTGGCAGCTATTTGTAAAATGTATACAGGTTGGTGTCAACGTCATGTTTTAATCTTTTCCGTAGATCAAGGAAACTATTTATATTCCCGATATAAAAGTTTATTTTATTTGTGTAACGATTTGTCGCGCCAAGGTGGAAAATAAATAATTTGACAAAGCAAAACAAGCAATTTTTTAAATTACATTTTCGGCAACCCGGACGTTTCAATTGACATTCGATTTATTACAAAATCGTTATCTTTAATCGCCTCACTAGACCATGTTTGTTCTGAGACGTGTAGCAATAATAGTTAGTATTTTTAAATGTGTTTCTATTCTTCTTATTTTACTGGTGCCTTTTGGAGATTTTGGCTATCATCAGGGTTATATTCCCCACAGGCGCCCGGAAAAACTCTGTAAAACTGTACTCCTAGTACGAGTCACGTAGATTTTAAAACAACGAAGTATGGAGTCTTCCTCTTCTACGTCTTCCATCAATCTTCCCCTAGATTATTAAATATGAGTTAGGCCTCAGAAAATAAAGTCCGTCGGTCAACAAATATGAATTCCGTATTTAAAAGTGGTGTAGCAGGGTAAAAAAAACATTTTTCTAAGAAGTACCTACTTACGAAGACAAAACGCTCATTTATATACTCGTATATATAAATCAATGTAAGTTTGTTTGTTTGTTTGTTCTCGATTTTCTCCAAAATTACTGGACCGGTTTCGCTGAAAATATCAAAGTTCGTTCTTATTAGTGCCGGGAAGGTTTAGAGAGTAGTTTGAATGAAACCCAATATGTAAAACTGTTGCTATAACGTTTTAAAATTAGTATGAAAAACATTGAACCCTCCATGTTTTATTTAGGTTAGCCCATAGACATAACACTCTGGTTAGCAACAGATTGCATATTCAAAAGAAGAAGGTTTTTTTGCGTAGAATATTTTCAAAATGGAAAACACGACTTAAGAACTTTATGATTTAGATATATGTATTTTGAAGAAATAAACGTTTGGAATGAAATAAAATATTAAAATGAATGTTTCTTTATTTGGAGATAGTTATTTTTGTTGTCAAATCAATTATTGTACTCGAGCGAGACCGGGTACACATCAGCTAGTTCTTAATAAATAATGATGTTCAGTTAAAAAAATCAAATTAAAAGGATCCTGACACAGATCTCCAATATTTAATCACATATTTTTCGTTTCTCGTAATATGAGTAAGGCATTGGTGTTTTCTTATTTTTATGCCTACTTAAGGCGATCCACTGGCTAAAATTCCAACAAAATCACGCGCCCCTTATGCAGCTGGCGACAAGGTTGAAATTCTTACTTAACATCGGCCGCATGTTACTATTTACCAAAAAAAACATCGCCAAAATGCGTGTTTTATTTTATTTTCTAAAGCTCAGGCATAAATATTAAAATGTTTTACGGTCATATTCTAATAAACTCAATTTGCCACAATGAACAATACGACAATAACGGAAAAGTGGTTTGTAAGTAGGAGATTTTGGGCTTTAAACATTTTTTTAGGTCTGATACTTTATTTTTTCTAGGATAAAAAGACACACAAAAAAAAATGTACGGTTAAACGAAAGACCAAGGTGTGTTCTACTTGCAGTACTTAATTAAATGATCTATGATATTTCTAGGCCATCAAATTCTCAAATCGAAAACACGATTCTCCATTACTTCCCATTGCATCGCCATAACTAAAATATGCATGGGAAAAATCACAAAGTAAACAAAAATCATTAATCCGGATTAATTAATTACTGGAAAAAACTGATAATGCGAAAAATCACTAAAAAGTAAATACAAATCACTAATACTTTAAACTCAAAGAAACCGGTATTGCGAAAAATCACTAAATGTATTTTTTATGTACTTAGGCAATTTAAAGATCTAGTTGTACCATTATTATATTCTAAGACTAGAAAGCTATTGAAGAAAACCATAACTATAATAAATAAAACTTTTATTAGCACCCTTAAATAGATATTTAACTTTGTAATTACAAAACACCCATCATTTCAAAAGTGTCAATTTGTTAGTGACTTTTTGCTCCACGGAGACCAAATATAAAATTTTAAAATTTAACTTGAAATCCATTTATAGCGGTGACAACCGTTTAGTTCTTTTGTAAATAATATTTATCTATCCTATCAATACGTTTATCGATTTTTTTTTTAGCATTATCATGCTTTTATTTCAATTTATAAAAGTTTTAAATGTTTGCTAATTTAATAAAGTACCGGAAGGAATTGTTTAAAAGTTACATATAAGAATTTTTGTTAGACCTTGGACTGGGGGAATCAGGATTCTTAACTTGATTGAACACTATCTGTACCAAAGCAAACAAAATAATATTGTAAATGATAATATATTATTTTGTTATTTGAAATATCTATTATTGACTTTGAAGAATCGATATTGTGATAAATACACAGATAACAAAGTATTATATTATAGATAAGATAATAGTGAACAATCGGTACGTATGTACTTACTGCACAGTGGGTGTACAGGGCGAAAGATGTTGTGGGATTGGCCCCAATGAGCACTGACATTTTAAAATGTATTTTAGATGGTGTTCCTGCTGATCATGGTCTACGGCTACCTGGGAGCCAAATGGACAGCCGTTATCGGAGGGCTCATGGGTGTCTTCTACCTGTACAAGAGAAGGGTGAATAACTACTTCCCTAGCAGGGGGGTGAAATCCTCCCCTGTCTCCTTGCCGCCCTTCGGAAACATGCTGAAGGTGTTTTTGCAGAGAGAACATATGACTACGCTGTCCAAGCGCTTGTGTGACGCTTTTCCTGAAGAAAAGTATGTTTTCATTAATTTTTTATACTTCTACTGATCTTGTAAAAGCCCTATACTCTGTCGTAAGTACAATAAAAACACAGTATCTTCCATGAAAGTCTCAAGGAAGATACTGTGTTTTTACTTACCACGGTAGTATAGTAGCAATAGGTAGCCCACTCACTGGGTAGAAAAGATTATCCAATAATTTATATCGAAATTACAATTATTCCCTGGCACTGTTTACAAATGTTACGATACTGTTGGAGGTTTTTGCACGGGTAATTAAACAAAACAAGCGAGCAGTTTATATCCTTCTTAAAAGTAAGTCAATAACGGGCTTACACGTACGCTTCGAAGTGAGCGTAGAAAAGTCCCATAAAGGACTGCGCTGCAAGCTGCTACCTTACTTTAGCGTGTTTTGTGCAGCTTGAGGCATGCTCTCAACGGCTTCTGTGGTTGAGTAATTATGATCTTTGGCCACGAATCCGGAGGTCGCGGGTTCAAATCTCGGCGTGTGTAAGTAAAATTTATTAATTTGTATTATTTCAGAATGTATTCATTTAAAATAATATATGTATAGTATATTTGGAGCACATTCCAGAGTGGTAGATACTTTCAGTATCGCCCTGGCGAAAGACCACCATTCAGAATCGAAACGTCGCTTGAAATGGCTTTAGCTTTTTTATTTGGCGACCAGATCAGAATAGCCAGGTACATTCCCACCTTCCTCTATCCCATCTCCTTCCTATTTCCACTACCTTCAGCTTCATAAGATACCTCAATTGGGGATGCCATAATCTCACTGGCTCCAGACTGTTGGGACCAGTTAGAAGTCTTGTGCAGTATTCACATTAAAAAATAAAAAAATAAAATGTGGGAAAGTCTATTTTCTCCAACAAGATGTACTCTTAGTTAACGTTCCCGTTACAAAGTTTTAAAACTTCCTTCTGATCCCAGGATGATTCGACAGCGTTCCCAACATATTAGTGTTATTTACACATTTTCATGGAGAAAAGTTTTGAAAATAAGTTAATACCTATGTTTTTAAATAAAGTAATATAATACAAATAAATAATTAATCATAACATCCATTTTAACTAATGACGAGGTTTCAAAATTATTAATCGGTTTAAAATTTGGCATTTTTGTGATAGTTATTACTTCGCGTAATTATTATCTCGATTGGCTACTTCCTACTTGTTAACCTATGGAATGCCAGATACCCGCGAGCTTCAAATTCCGTTGAGTGCTGAGCATTGAAGGCGTTCTGCGCGCCGTGCGCATGCTGACCGTAATTTCGTGGTAACTCACTTTTGTTTTTTTTTTTTTACATGACTTCGAGCAATGTAAAATGGAACGTCTGATTAGGTATATGGTACGAGGGAAGTGGAAACCCTACATGTGCGACCATTAATGCACTTTATGCACATACATTTGACGCACTCTGAAATGCTGAGATTTCAGTATTTAGCAATCGTAAACATAGTTCACAACAATATAAAGAAGTGTGCGGATGCAACGATTTTTTGCACAAAAATATGCAGAATCTACTTTGGATCGAAAATGGCAGACCTCACATAGGCATTGCGGAAGAAATACATTTAAAGGATGCAGCGTTCACACTAGCCCTGAAAATTTGTCAAAATAAATCACCACAAATTCAGATGGATAAAATAGCTAGAGATTTATATAGCCGTGACTTCAAATTGTTTTGGAATAAGTCTAATAAACACTGCACATGATCAATACCGCCTTGAGACACATGAAAGCTGGAAAGTCAACAGGCCATGACGGACTGAATATTAAATACGTTAAACACTCTAGAGGACCATTTTTACAGCTGCTGGCGAAGTTGTCTATACCGAAAATTTAAAGAATGGATACATACCATAATAACTCCCATCTTAAATCTAAATCGTCTGATTCAACCGCCCAGGACAGCTATAGACCGATCTCAATTGCTACTACCATCGCAAGATCATTCAAACGTTTACTACTATATCGTGTCGGACCCAGCATGGAAACTAATAATAACCAAATGGATTTCAAAAAGCAGGCCTCTACCGATGGTGCCATATTTACTGTAAATATAATACAGGAATATTACAGAAAGAAAAAGACCACCTCATACGCATATTTTCTTGACCTAAGCAAGGCCTCGGAAACTTATGTGAAGTGAACAATAAAAATAGCACAAATGATAATAAAATCTGTTTTTTTTTTTTAAATGTTAAGAACTAAAGCATATAAAGTCTTAACACTTATAATTCCCAATGTTGCGGGATATCCAAGTTAATGCTTAATTAGTCTAAGGCTGCTCTCTGACGGTCTGGTGAGGAACGAACTTTTCACTCGCTACCGGAGACACTGCGCAGAAAAGTCCCACAATGGACTGCGTTGCAAACCGTTACCTTACTTTAGCAAACTTGACTTTTCTGTGCAGTGTCTGCAGTAACGAGTGAAATGTTCGTTCCTTACCAGACCATCAGAGAGTGGGCTAAAAGTAAAAGAGTTTTGCACAGGCCCTGTAAAAAAAAAAAACTTGAAAAGGGGGCGCGGCAACCAAATAAGGTTGGGAAATACTGATTTAAAAGGAAACTTATTTACAAATGATTATCAGGTATGTAGGCTTGCACCAATTCATCAAGCCGATAGTCATGATCACCGACCTGGATATCATCAAGCAGGTCACCATCAAGGACTTCGACAGCTTCCAGGATCACATCAGCGTCATTGATGAGAAGATGGACCCATTCTTTGGCAGCATCTTAGTTTCCTTGCACGGTAAGATAAATTGATTACTTGAAATTTTGTAGGAATTATTGTATCTTAATTCTTGCTTTTAATACAAGCTAATTTTGAGTGTTACAGTTTGAATATCTTAATTTTTCATCCGATGATATCACCAGTGTAGATTTCGAAGATACAACAATTTCTATGAATGCAAAAAAATGTCCGTTCCGGAAGTTCTAAAGTTAAAGCGAGTTTTTGGAAGTATGAAAATAAATCTTTATGCCTAACGATAGATTTTGATAAAATCGTGCCTTTACAGAATAGCACACAAAAAAACTTTTTTTTAGATATGAATACCCCACAAGAGTCCCAACTGCTCCCAACCGTCTGGAGCCAGTGAGACTATGGCATCCCCAATTAGGGAATGTTGTGAGGCTGAAGATATTAGGGAGGGTAAGGAGAAGCAGAAGAGGAAGGTGGGGAAATACCTGGCTATTCAGATCTGGTCACCAAACACGGCTAAAAGCCATTTCACGCAACGTTTCAATTGTGAATGGTGGTCTTTCACCAGGGCGATACTGAGAGTATCTTCCACTCTGGAACGTGCGCAAATATACTTTATCTTATTTTTAAATGAATTAATTGTAAAGTACAAATTAATTAAATAAAATTTACTTGTGCACGCCGGGATTTGAACCCGCGACCTTCGGATTCGTAGTCGAGTCAACTAAATAAATAAAGAAAAACAGAAGGTAATTGATATCAAAAACAGCTAAACATTATGTCATATGTGCATAAATCACTATGTAAATCTTTGGAATTGTTGTATCCTTAGATTCTAGTCGGTTTAGTATCAATATGAAAAATATCCAAATGAAAAAAGGTTTTCCAAACTATTCCAGTTACCGTATACAGTTTTTTAAGTAAACTATCAAAATTTGATATACACATATATTAATATAAATCCTTAGATTGGACGAAATAGTTCGATACTATGGTTACATGAGTGACCAAATGATATGGAGAAAAATGGAAAAACCGATGTGTCAATGCCTAGGACCGGTAGGACCCAAAATAAAAATATTGAATATTTACCACTGCTAATAATAATAGATGACCGTGTTTATTTGACAATAGTAGATAATTTACCTTTGTAATCAAATCTATTTTCGGATCTCCCACTTCTTAGCGACATGTTTTCGCTTTTAAGATCTGATAATTAATGTAATTTCAGTCTATTTAAAACAACTCGAACCAACTATCTAACTAACTAACTAACCATCACGCCGTTTGCCGTAGGGGTAGGCAAACAACTCGATCTTGGCATACACTTCTTGCTTCATTCGCATTCATACAACACCTTATACATTCTCGCCTCACAACCTCCTCATACAACCTCATAACCGCCTCATACAACTCGAACCATTTCAACCAAAAACAGATGGGTCAAATCACTTTACCAATTTGCCGTCCGCGCCTGCTCTGAAATGTTACCCATCTCTCCCCCTCACAAAACAATGTCTCTACATTGTTTGATGGTGATGCCACTGACAGATATGATGTTTTTGGTTGACATTTACATTCTTTTATAATAAAATTACTCACTTTCTTGGCTTTCTAATCCCAAGGGCTTCAATATTTTCTAATCTAATTGTAAATTCATTCACGTTTGCAGGATTGAAAGTTAAAATCCTGTTCCAACAAAGAATAAGGGAATAAATTTGCTTCTTAGAATGCCACTATTTTTAGATTGCCCAACGAATGATTCCATAATATGCGGAAATTCAAAGTATTTTATTTCAGGTCAAAAATGGCGTGACATGCGAGCAACCCTGAGTCCCGCTTTCACCAGCTCTAAGATGAAGGGGATGTTTGAGTTTGTCACAGAGTGCGGGGATGAGATGACGTCATACTTCGAGGAGGAGTTGAAAAAGTCCGAAAACAAAGGTTAGTTATATATGTATTTCATTGAAAACTTCCAATAATATTCTGCGTTGGTCAAGTGAGAGGACTATTTTCAACCTGTTTAAGCTGAGGTTGATTAGCGTGGGTTTTTAAAAGCCTTTTGTAATGCCTTCTCTCTACATTTTAGGTGAGATTATATGGGCCTGAGTGTGAGAGTATAGATGACGTATTCATCTAGCTCGCCGTTTCTTGTGCCATCTCATCTGCGCTCGCTTGTTGTGACTCAGTCTAACGACTGGAGACCCGAGAGGAGGCACAGTCAATGCTCAACCAATAGAAATCTAAGCAGCAACTGCATGATACGGTGAAGAGAGTAGCACTCGGACGACGTAGTCATCGGGTAAAGCTTCATTGAGAACTTGACTAAGGGGTTATTTCACCAAGTTGCATGAGGGTTTTGGAATATAGATTGTTCTATACTATATAAATTGTGACTATACTTTTCACCTTTAATTAGTACTATCCAGCAGACAAATGATCATTAAATAACAGTTAAACTAATCTGTTTTCAAAGCAGTCATTCTCCTCGATTCGTGCAATGTCAAAAATTATTTGCATCTGCAGAAACATGAAAGTTATTTTTCACGGTGACGCTGCATTATTAACAATATATGGTTCAATTAATAATTGAAATATGTAGAAACCAGGTTTATACACTTTATTAATTATGAGAAGTCATATTTTTTATGGAAGAAAGCAATCCCTTTGTGGCTTGACATTATAATTTTAACGAAATTTTTTGTTGTTGTTTTAAACCACTTTATATGTGTACGTTCCTGAAGAAGGTTGAGTTCAACCGAAACCGGTCGATAATGCATAAATATAAATAAAATGGCTTAAAACAAAGAATTTTTTCATTTAAATTAAATTGGAATATTATTGGTACGCCTCGTTATTCTCCTCTGCCATTCGTGTGGAATTCGTCATTGCTTTAAAACTGATTTTTAGCTATTTCATTTTTTTTAATACCCACAAATAATGTCTGGTCTTTCCGTTTTATAAAAAATGGTCGGATTTTGAAAAAACAGCCATGGCTTTAAAAATAAGTTAAAAAAATTAAATTATACAGAATGCCTTTGAATTTTTCTTTAATCAATTTTTTTTTATGTGATGCAAGTGGCCTGTTTCCAAGTAACATTAGGAATAATAACAATAATTAATTTGAATATAAACAAACAATCATGGGCATGGGGGTGTTTTGATTTGTGACAGTCGCTATAGACATTTATGAGATTTACGGTCTTACCGAGCAAAACTTCAGTTCACGAAAAGACATCTAATACAAAGCATATTGTCCTCTTACAAGACCCCAATACTCCCAACCGAGGTTTCCAAAAGAGAAAAATGGTACTTATGACGACATTGTAATATGCTACATTCGTTCCGTACACTAAATCTATTCACATACGAAAATCAAATTCCAGAAAAGGGATATCTGGAATTGGAGTTCAAAGACATCTTCACGAGATACACCAATGACGTGATAGCTTCTTCCGCCTTTGGGATAAGGGTCAACTCTCTAAAGGAGAGAGAAAACGAGTTCTACGTGATGGGGAAAGAGTCCACCAACTTCAGAGGAACAGTGATGATCAAGTTCTTCCTCATGATGGTTTTCCCGGCTATTGCAAAGGTAAATCAAATTCACATAATGTTATAGTTTATTCTTTCAGTGCAGACAGAGAAGGTCTTTATTACTTACACGGCTCAAAATAATTTAACCATGTATTGCTTCTTCTTAAAGGCGAATCCACACCATCCAGCTTGTGCCCATCAACACTCCTTTCTACTGCATATTTATTACAGAAGCCTCTTTGGTGGTCGGCTTTCTTCAATTCTTGGTACGTGTCAAGCGTAGCTGGTTCAGTTTTATACAAAATGACCAACATTAACTAACAATACATGTGTTAAAGTGGTAATTATATCTGTAACCCCCAGACACTAAAGACACAAATCAAATGTGTAAAACATTTGATCTACTATATCAATCAGATATCCTTTTTTGTTTCAGTTGCTACACATCAGAATCCTTTCCGAAAAAGCCAGCTCCTTCTTTAGACACCTAGTGTCAACTACAATGGAAAACCGTGAGAAGAAGCACATCATCAGACCAGACATGATCCAACTGCTAATGGAAGCCAAGAAGGGGACCCTGCAACACGTGAACAAAGAGGACAGTACGGAGGCAGGGTTTGCCACGGTGCTGGAGTCGGCAGTGGGAAAGCAATCTGTCAAGAGGAGTTAGTGTACCTAGATTAATCTTTGTTCCTTAATACATAATATTGGTAAATCATAGAAATCGTAGAAAGTTTAACTCCCTGCGTTTTTACCTACAATTTTAGTAAGACTTTTGTCTAACGAGGATAGCTTACTTACAATACAAAGACCAATTATTGTTTCCGCACGGTCAGCCAAATTTCGTACGTACGTAAACAAGGAAACCCTATTTAATTGTCTCGACTAAATAGAGGATGATGTTTTTGTTCCAGAGTGGTCCGATGACGAGATCATCGCACAAGCTGTTGTTTTCTTCCTGGCCGGCTTTGATACCTCATCCATCTTGCTGTGCTTCGCAGCCCATGAGTTGGCTGTAAACCCGGAGGTCCAGAAGAAGCTGCAGGAGGAGGTGGATGAGGTCTCAGCTAATTGCGGAGGAAAGGTTAACTACACTGACCTGCATGCTATGAAGTATCTGGATATGGTAGTCACAGGTAAATAGGTCTAGAGACATCAGATCCATAATAACATTCTCGCCCATTGATTCAACAGTCTAACATCAAAAGCTTTCTCTAATTTCTAATCCATAAAACGGGTTTCATAATGAGTCCGCATAGTAAAAACCATAGAATTGGATATGGCTCCACACCACTAACCAAAATTGATTATCTTATATTGTTTATGTTAAATTTAATTTTTTTGTTACAGAAACATTGAGGTTTTGGCCACCCGCCAACAATTTGGATAGAAAATGTGTCAGGAAATACACTCTTCCACCTTCCAATGATTCTGCGGAAAAAGGAGTTACAGTAAGTGCAAATTAAAAATCTTATTGGAAACAACCATCATGCGTTGGTCAACAGAAAGGAGGTGACTATGCCTCAATATGAAGAACCATTTCACCAAAACCATGATATCATTAATTCTTACAAGTACCAAAAATGACTTTTTCAGACGGGAGAAAATGGCTCCGTTTACACCGAATTGTTAACTCTTTGGATTGTGGATATTTACTGTGGTCTAGAAGTGGGAAAACATGTTTTTCGGAATATCCTTTTTTTTCTATTAATTGATTTACCCTTTCAACATTGCATCCCTTTTTAGTCTCAATTCCATTAAAAATTTTCAAATCATTTGTAAAATGCCAACTTGGACAACATTAAACATGAAATTCTCTTCCCCGTTCTAAATCAATTTTATCATATTTATTAGTCTCAATAAATCGGATGTACAAAATGTTACAAAGATTACAGATATAGAACAAAGAAAGATACAGTATTAAATAGGTGCATTCAAAAGTAGAGCAATAACAAATATGTAGGAGAAGTAAGTAGGTGCATAACCTGTGTATGTGTGTATAATAATGATTAACTAAATTCAAAGATGACAATCTGTTTCAAACATGCGAGATTATGTACGATGGCACATAGCTAAAAAGTGTTTCTCATCAATATCACACTTTCGAAACACGGTAGCTACCCAGCTTTAAAAAGACCCTTTTTCAGTTAAATGTCGGTGACGGGCTGTGGATTCCCGTTTATCAGATTCACCATGATCCCAAAAACTACGAAAATCCTGATACTTTTGACCCCGAGAGATTCTCCGACGAGAACAAGGGCTCCATCAACCCACTGGCCTTCCTGCCCTTTGGAGTCGGTCCAAGGAACTGTATTGGTAAGAATTTATATTCATTTTACTATTGATGATAGCGATCACATTTCAGAATTAACTATTATCATTAACTATTCACAACATGCAACGGTCCTACGAGAATGTTAAAGCGCATTTAACCTCTGACCTATCGACCCTTCGGCCAAACACAGGTCAGTGAAAATTTTCTGTTTAAGAAAGAATTTCGATATCTGAGAATATTTTATCAATTCCACCCAAAGTAAGGACAAATTTATCTTAATTTGAGTATACAAACAAACCACAATACATTTCTCTCGGTATATCTTCAGTATTATGTATTATAGGTTAACCACACTTTAAACATCTGAGTTTTTAATCATTGAAGAAAATAATATTAACAAACCTAAATGAAAGATGAAATCGGACAAAAGGACAGAAACTAAAAATATTTCAGTCGCATCTGGGACTCGAACCCAGGTCCTCTGCCTATCCGGGGCAACGCTCAACCGACTTTGAGATATGATATCGGTGTATAACCTTGAATTTGAGATAAATATCGGTGAAGATGACACAAATTGAACTTGTCTCATTAGCTAAGTCGGTTGAGCGTTGCCCCGGATAGGCAGAGGACCTGGGTTCGAGTCCCAGGTGCGACTGAAATATTTTTATTTTCTGTTCTTTTGTCCGATTTCATCTTTCATTTAGGTTTGTTAATATTATTTTCTTCAATGATTAAATATTACAATGAGGTTTTTAAATCTCAATAAAAATAATTAAAAATCTAAGTTTTTAATTAATTCCGTGCCACTTGTCGGTCTCTTTCTAATATTTATACAAAACGACGAATCCAGGATGGCAAAATTTAAAACACCCTGTGTTAATTGTTGCACCTTAAAAATTAATGTTAGCTTGGATAAAGATCTACATACCAAAATTCAAGGCAAACGTTTTGAATTATAACGTTGAGTAGTTTTGAATATTGATCATTACTTTTTGAGTGCAATTTCATAAAAGCGAACACTGATTCTAACATCAACTATTCGTGTTTCCCAGGTTCCAGGTTTGCCCTAATGGAGTGCAAGGCCATCCTGTTCCAGATCCTGCAAAAGTTCACCCTGGTGCCCATCGACAAGACCTTGAACCCCATGAGGATTTCCAAGGGTGCCATCAATTTTGCGCCAGAAACTGGATTTTGGATCGGAGTGAAGCCCAGGGACACCAAATAGTCATATTACGACTGTTATTTCGACATTTTTTACCATATTCAAAGTCCGTCCATTTTATTACTTTATAACAGAGGTTTTTTTAGAAGAAATGGGAACATAAAAAAGTTTATTTTTTTATTTACCAAAATAATTAATATAATCATTAAGATTAGGTTTAAGATTCAGGCAGCAAAACATTTTTTTATTTGTCCAAGTGTAAATTAAGTGCTACACGTGTTAAGTATTTGTGAATATATACAAAATATGTTTTTTATACAACAAGAAAATGTACTACTGTTTTATTTTTATTATTCCCATAATGGTTGTCTCCAACTAAATCAATTCTTCCCTTCTTCTGGCGCCCTCTCCTATTATCGGGGTAATCTTCACCCTGAAGGCCACAGCCCGGAACTCGCTAGCATCAGTCTCGTAGATTCCGAAGCCATTATATTCCTCGTCTTCTTCTACTATATCAAATGGGTAATTTCGTATTCGTTGCACTTTCTGAATAATATTTCAGAGTTATTTTCTTTTTACATCTAGTACAAATAAGGAGCTCAATTTCATTTTTTTTTTTTTTTAAATGAATATTAACATTCTAACGTAAATACCGGTATTTTTTTTTAAAGTTCGTTTTCATAGAAAATAATTATTTAAGTTTTAATTTTCCACCGCCCGCTAAAATACACGAAATCTATGGCTTGTTGGGTGTGACGTCACTCAACTTTCACTATGGATTGTGTGTGCTATAATTATCCTGTTTTTTAGTGAAGGACACATTTTAAAATATCAGCTTCTCTTCACTATTGTTTTTGCACTGTACCAAAGCGTAAAAATGAAACCTAACCACACTGGCATTCATTTTTTACCGTCTTTTTAATAACCCATACATCATTTTTGAGGTTATGTCATAACAATAATTAACTTTACCATAGATAATTATATATTATATTCATGGTAAACTACAACTATATATAAGTAACAAAATTATGTACCTTTTTAGAAACTTTATTTCAAAGTATAATAACAATATAAATGGTTGCTTGTCGATTTGCCTATGAATATATCATATTTATTTAATAAATAATAGCATTTTTTACATTGTGCAACAATTATAGAGCTAAGTCTCCCAAATTAAGTTTAAATTACGTCAAAACTAAAAAAAAATACATATTTATAATACAAAACAATATCAACAAATAAAATTTCCATACAAATCCAAAACCAGAATACGCATGGACGAGACCCATGATGTCAGATGTCGAGAAAACAATGATACCAACCAAACAGGGCATTTTAATAAGATTGTTTTTTATTCACTTTTAAATGTACATTTATAAATTCTACGTTTAATTAAATATTAAAAAATTTACATATTCAGAATCGGCGTTTGCTGATCTTCATGAATATATTTTTTTAAAGACATAATATTTTTCAATGCAGTTCATTATTTACAAGTTTTTTTAACTTACCTGTTTTACAAATCAATATTATTTTATAATAAGATTGCTTTTCTCAGCGTGTTTTCGATATTGATAGTCGGGACTGTAGAAATTTAAGGTTTCTGACATGGGAGGTTAATCTTAAAAAATAATCAAAGTATGGAAAGAACGATAACTTGATCATTCGTTATATGGTTCATTATTTTTTTCATAGTATCGATAATATGTTGATACTTCTTTCCATACTTTTAATTACCCACACATTTTACAAAGCAATAATAGCTCTATAACTATAATCAAACACTCATTACTTATTTCAGTATCTGTAAAGAATTCTGGGCATTTTGGGGACACCGTGACTTGTCAATAAATGTATTACTAGTTGTTGAACACATCATTGTACGAAAGAATACTTAATAAGGCTAAACTTGAAGCGCTCAGTTCACACTCTCAATCAATTTAATTTAATTCTGTAAAACATAAAATTTCATTCAATTTCTTGTAATAACTTATAGAAGCTAATTATTTATTTATTTTATTGTATGTATACCGCACAAGAGTCCCAACTGCTCCCAACCGTCTGGAGCCAGGGAGACTATGGCATTCCTCAATTGGGGAATGTTGTGAGGCTGAAGGTATTGGGGAGGGGAAGGAGAAGGGGAAGAGGAGGTGGGAAAATACCTGTGGGAAAATACCTGGCTATTCAGATCTGGTCACCAAACACGGCTGAAAGCCATTTCAAGCAACGTTTCAATTCTGAATGGTGGTCTTTCACCAGGGCGATACTGAGAGTATCTTCCACTTTGGAACGTGCGCAAATATATATATATTATTTTTAAATAAATAAGTTGTGAGACAACACAAATTAATAAAATAAAATATTTACCTGCGCATGCCTGGGTTTGAACCCGCGACCTTCGGATTCGTAATCGAGAGCCTCACCCCTCGTCCATGGAGGCCGTCATATAAATATAAATATCAATAAATATGAAGATAAACCTCATTGTTATACTTAGTCATTGAAGAAGATAATATTAACAAATCTCAAATGAATCATGAAACAGAAAAAATGACAAAAAATAAAAAAGGTATCAGTCGCATATGGGAATCGAACCCGGTTTGTCCCGGTAAGGTCCTGAGTTCGATTCTCAGATGCGACTAATACATTTTTTATTTTTCCTGTCATTTTGTGTTTGATGTTAAATTTGAGATTTGTTAATATTTGTGATTACATAGATGGTCTAAACCATAGGTTCTCAACGTGGGCGATAACACCCCCTTGTGGGCGTTTGAGACTTTTAGGGGGGCAGTAGAAGACCCAGAGAAAATTAGGAGGTGTTGAGATGGCACAGTGAGGGTGTGGGCAGGAAAAAAAAATACAGTCTAAAAAAGACAAGAAAAAAACACGCTAATCACGTACCTATAAAGCAAAGTAAACTTTAATTTTTGTTATTGTATGCATTGTAATCATTGTTATCACCTTGTGAAAATTCACGTATTTCGATAGTTCGGGAAGTGGATGAAAATTGAAAGATTCCATTACATTCAGATCTATTAAATTGGATAATATGAAAAAAAAAATTTCTTGATTTGAATAAAAACATTTTGAAACTTCCGATTTCACGTGAAATGTCTCATATGAAAAGTTAATAAATAATAAAAAAAAAAATATATAATTGTGGTAATTAAGCTATTATATTGTTCTCATTGAATCATTCTTCTTTAAACTCAGAAATAGGATACGAGTTATATCCCATCTTACTAGTATATAATATTACAGTGTAATTACACATTTAAATATAATCGTGGCAATAGCTGTTTCAGATTTGCGACAGGTAAACCTAGTTGGGTGAACAGTGAACACCATAAATAGATAGATATAGCTATATATAATTTTAAATATAAAAAAATGCATTTAAATGCCAGTCAACCATAATACCATGATTTTCATTATTTCATCTTCTGGGTTTCAATCCTATCCAAAATCCGTTTTCTGGATCCATATTGATCCTGTCTTTCTTGAGCTGGATGGGATCCTGGGTTCTGGATATCTTTACAAAGTCAAACTTGTGCAAAAGGTGGAACACAACTGCTTTGATTTCTATCAGAGCGAATCTAGAACCTGAAAATAAACAAAAATGGCACCATTATGAGCCTTATCATGTCAAGAGTCAAATACCAGAATAGTATGTATGAGACGATCTATGAAAATGAATAAACCAATGAATGTATGTCAAAGCGGAGTCGTGTGGTAATTCAACCATTCTATTTCCCCCTTTCAAGAAATTTTATGATTGTTGGCTAGTTCTCGTAAGTTAGGTTATATACAGGTGTACCAGCACAAACCTGACAAACTTTAACTAGTGATTTCTGAGCTTAATTGTATTAAAAAATGTAGATGGCATTTTGGTATCTGGTAACATTTTTTTTTCACCAAAAAACATTAAAATGAAACAGTAGGTATTGAACAGCTAGGGTCGGGCAGTGGTATGCTTTGTGATTTAGGGAAGGCTGCGGTTTTTTCGAATGTAATTGCATAACATTGAATACAGGGTCTGTCGCAAAAGTATTTATTGCCAATAAACGTACAAACAATTAATATTCTTCAAAATACCCCCTTTGGGCATCAATACACTTTTGGTAGCGTTTCTTCCACACTTGGAAGGCACCCTGGAAGGCAGAAGACGGAACCCCCTTAAGGCACTGTGTCGAAGCGGTTTTCACCCCATTCAACGTCTCCAAATGGCGACCCTTTAGGCTTCGCTTGATGCGGGGGAACAAAAAGAAGTCCGGTGGTGCAAAAACAAAATGAATTCGGGACTATACGACGGTTGCGGCAGTGTCGCCACAATATGCTTAGCAAGGAACTCCTGGACAACGAGAGATGAGTGCGAGGGGGCATTGTCGTGATGCAAAATCCAGGTGTTGGCACTCTTCTTTTGAACGCGGCGAAGCCTTTCGAGCAACCGTTTAAGGACGGACACTCAAACTGTAACACTTCCCTCACTTTCGTGACGTTGTCATCAGTTTTGGAAGTTGATGGTCGTCCAACGCGCACATCGTCTTCAGTTGATTCCCGGCCGTTTTGGAATTGTTTGTGCCACTCCTAAACCCTTGCCTGTGATATGGCCTCATCTCCGAAGGCTTCCCGAATCATAGCCAGGGTCTCAAAACCGCAACCGAACGCAGAATTTGATGGCTGCCTGTTGCTCCAGCAAATGTTGCATCTTGATTTCTGACGCGACGACAAAACACACTTTGCGAGGATCACTGTGCTAGCTCTACCGTTGCTCGGAGAGGACTGATATGGTAGCGCGTTTGGTAGCTGTGACTCCCCCTTTCCATCCCCACCACTCGGCGCATCCCGCTACCCCTTCTAGCGTAGTCAGGAACTTTTTTCTCGATACTTTTGCAACAGACCCTGTATTTTGGTAGCCTTGGAAAATCCCGTTTTCATTATTATCTTCTGTTGATAATTGTGATCAGGTTGACAATTGAGAGTAAAAGTTGACTACCGATATATATTCTAATTTTATTGTCATTAATGTTTTTCTAAACTCACGCATTACATATCATCTTAAGAAAATTTTAGAGTAATTTGTTCTATGTTAGGCAAATCTTTTCATCTTTTATGAACTGCACACCACTGGGTTCGGGGTGGGGGTTGGGCGGTTACTCGGCTGAGTGAACAGTGATGAGTTGTGAAAGATTTTTTTTTGTTTGATTTTGAATAATTCACCAAAATTATGTTAACATTTTTTACTCCAAATAAGTTAAAAAATCACTGTATAAAGTTTGTCGGGTACATGCGGATACATCCTGTATATTTTAAAGTTACCAATGCAATTTCTAGGACCGATTCCAAATGGCATGAAGGAGAATGGTCTGATTGTCGTCTTGTTGTCGTCGGAGAATCTTTCCGGATCAAACAACTCCGGATCCTTGAAGTATTGCGGATCATGGTGGATAGCATATATTGGAATCCACAAACCTTCACCTGGGTTTAGCTGGAAGGCAAAAAAAATCATTTGTGGGTGTTGTTACTTGTGGTTTTGCTTGCAGTGATGGAAAATACGGATACGGATACTCTGATACGGATGATAATGCTTTAGCCTGCAATACTTGAATATTTCAGCATAATAAACAACCCAAGCCACAACACAATGGCACTAATCATCGATTTGATCGTTACACAAACGTGACGAGAGTTAAATATTCCACCCAAAGAGATTAGTACAACGTTGTTACTCAAAAGTTACAAAAAAATAATTAGGAAAATAAATACAAACTTGCAAGGAATGTTCACTGTCGTCACTGGACGGTGGTAAAGTGTATGGCTTTATGCATCTCCGGTCAGTGGCTGCGAGTGGTGGCCAGTATCTGAGGGTTTCTGAAAATAAATATTTTATTATAAGTTATTTTACAGACACAAAACAATACGCTAGATGGAAATAATCTGTAAGAGGATGATTTCATGTTCTTTTTTTTAAACCATGAATTGCCCAGATCTTAACGATATCATTCCATTCCAAGTGAAATAGATTTACACTTTTGTCAAAAAGGTTGGCTAAAGAAGAAGGGAGCGTGCGACGTATTAAAAAAAATACAATGTGTTTAGCAGTGAGATCCTGCAACCATATTTAAAGAGAAAACACTCACCAGAAACAACCATGTCCATATACTTCATACTCTGCAGATCAGTGTAGTTGAGTTTCCCCCCATTGGCACTGGCCAGTTCATCCACCTCCTCTTGTAGTCTCTTCTGCATGTCCTGATGCAGGGTTAGCTCGTGGGCGAGGAAGGACAAGAGGGTGGAGGAGGTTTCAAAGCCGGCGATGAAGAAAAGCAGGACCTGAGCGGTTATCTCGTCGTCTGTCCATTCTGAAAGCCAACAAAGTCTCAAATTGACTTGTGATGTGAAAGTTTCTTCAGTGACTAATCGTGGTAAACGTCACAATGCTATCAAAGGAGTACACAAAATACCCCTCTGCTGGCACATGAAAAGAGTTAGATTAAAAACATGCTCCAGGCAAAGTTCGAAGAAGCATCTCTAGAGGCTGGGCCTACTACGGACGGAGGCCTATGGTTAAAAGGAACGGCTGCGCGGCCTGTTATTTATTGTTAGATATTTACTATACTTTTTGATGAAAAAATATATCATTAGCTTTAGGTGAGTATTTTGGCCTCAAATCCAAAATTAAGTTTTGCATGAAACAGGCAGCGCAGCCGTCCCTCTTAAGTGTTAGGGTTAAGGTAATGTTGCCAAAAAATGCAGGTTTCATTGGATATAAAATATGTTTCCATGCCGAATTCCTGTATTTCTGAGGATCGTCCACCTTAATGATGCGTTCTGTCTTCACCATTGAAATAATTTTTTGGAGATCAGTTACCAAAACCTTATATAAATATTATCACATTTCTGCTGAAAACGTGTTTAAACAATTATTGAATAAAGCAAATAAAGTAAACCACTGAATCAAAACATCAAATGTAAATAATTTCTTCTTACTTCTGTTGATTGTCTCCTTTCCTACAGCTGATTCCTCTACAGTAGCAAACCCAGCTTCTTTGGCGTCTTCGTTGGACGTTTCTTCGTGCTTTAGAACTCCTTTCTTAGCCTCCATCATCAACTGGATCATGTCTGATCTGATGATGTTCTTATTCTCTCGTTCTTCCATTGTATCGTACACTAGATGTCTGAAGTAGTTTTTTGTGTGCTCGGAATATAGGGGTATTTTGAAAAACTGAAGAAAGAAAATTGCATTGTGTATTAGATTTCTGACAAACAGAATGTTAGAGGTAAGTAGGTTAATAAATATGGTACCTCCATGATTTTCGGAACTGACGTGAAAGCAAATATCCTCAAGTCGGAGAAGTCAGTGACCGTTTTACCCATCTGGTAGAACTGGTTGTTTCTGTCCTTGAGGGAGTTCACTTGGAGACCAAAAGCTGTGGTGGCTATCACATCATTAGTGTATCTCGTGAAACAGTCTTTCATTTCTACTTCGATCAGCCCTTTAAATGAATTTACATGTTTTTAATACAGATAGTCAATGTACAGAAGAGGAAAATCGATGAATCTTCAACAATGAATAATTCAGTGGGTTGTTAAAAACCAGAAAAGGTTTATTTGCTGCATATGGCTTTCGTATGAAAAATAAATATTAAAAAAAAGAGAACAAAAATCATATTGACCAGCATGGAAGTTGCAAGAAGAAAGAAATTTTATTTGCAAAAATAATATAAATAAAAAAGTTTGTTGATGATGAAAAAAGATGGACTGTAGCTTTCAACATTTATTGATAGTTGAGGAGGAATCAATAGAATACAATTAAAAAATTAAAAAAGCAAAACCTGAAAGTGTGTATCAATAAAATGGATGAATGTCTTTCCAGGTTAGAATTGATTTACCACTATTTTCCGGTCGCTTCGCCTGCTCCAGATAGAAATTAGCCATTTGCTGTCCGCACTCGGCCACAAAGTCAAACATGCCCCTCACCTTGGCGCTGGTGAAGGCTGGGCTCAGTGTGGCTCTCATATCTCTCCACTTTTGACCTGTAATAACAAGATTACAAATAGAATTAGGTAAGAGTAATCACATATGATATAAGATTCAAGATAAGAATTAAGAAGTGGGCCGGGTTACGCTTCTACCCCTTCCATGAATGCCCCATTCACTCCTCTGCTGGAAATCATAGTATATAGGACTACTGCATCATAGTATCACTTTCACATATTTTCAAACTTTTATCTACACATCTGCCTCGATGATGGACACTACAAGGCTGTCCGGAAAGTTGACTCCAGGTGGAGGAAACGCAACACAGTTTATTCATCTATCTATCCAATAAAGTAGCCTATAGCGACAATGAAACCCTTTTCATGACAAATTCTTAATATGCAGAATACAGGAATATTTTACAGTGTCACCCCTAAAACGATTTTTTCAACATTTTTATTCTCAATTCCATTAAGCGATCAGAGTTTTTATTGAGTGATTGTTTTGAAAACACCAAACATTGGTAGAGCTAATTTATTGTAATCAGTACCTTTTAACGAGAAGAGAATGTTTCCAAATAGCACATCGTTATCTTCATTGATGTTCGCTATGTGATCGGTGAAGTGGTCGAAGTCCTTGATAGCTATCTGCTTCAGCAGCTTCAGATCCTTCACCATCACCAGAGGCGTGAGGAACTGGCGAACTCCAATATATCTAGAAAATAACAAAGGTATTATGGCACCAACATTTTTCAGATTTGTAGTTGTACGACATAAATGTCAATTTTATTTTATCTTACGCCACACTATTTACTTTTTCTTTCTTCCCATTCTCCATTTCCGAGAGTTATTTTAATTTTTCCACAATTTTACGTCAACAATTACAATAAGAATATTGAATGTCCAAAATTCTCAAAAAATCAATTAATATACAAATTAAATACCTCAATCGCGCAGGAAACCCTTAACTTAAGGCTTGCATCAGTATTTCACTAACATTATAGTCGAAACCTAAACTTTCTACAAACATTCTCAGTCCGAAAAAATATTTTTTATGTGGTTTTTCCAAAAATTTCTATTTAGACGATGGTCTTGTACTAGGTGTGCGATATAATATTTGCCAACACATTATGATCATTTTTATACACGAGTTGCCAATTCAATCAAAATTATTTTTTAAAGAGATTTAAAGACATTACTATTTTAGAAAGTATTTTTGTACAATGGCATCAAGTCAGAAGTTCAACTATGCTATAGACCTATAGAATAGAGACTTGTCATCTAATTCCTGATACTCTTTTTCGATAAGTTTCAGATGAGGTAGCTTGGACATGCACGATACTAGTGATAATTACAGAGGGAAGTCACCCAGTTGGCCGCCCCAGACAAAGCTGGGGAAAACAACTCCAGAGGCTGTGCGAGGAGAGACAGGATCTGCAAAGCAAGGGGTCTCTATCTCGACTAGGATAAATGGTAGACAACTAAATGAAAAGAAAAATCGAACTTGAAGTTTGAATTATTACTTTTCTTCCGGGAAGCACTTGTACAGCCTATTGGTCAGATCTTTGAAGTGCTCCGTCCTTCTGACGACGCCCATCATGTGGCCCACCAGCGGGAAGTAGGCCGGCGCACTCTTGACGCCCTTCTTCCTGAAGTGGAAGTCCTCCCATCTGGCGTATAGAAATAGCAAGGACACGAAGCCGGCGATAGTCAGCAAGACGTCCCAAGTTTCTATCGACATTGCAGATATTTCTGTAAAGGAAATTAGAGTAAAATTAAAATTGAAACTTTTATTTCGACGGGTTAAGGCCTATTCACATCTACCAGCACTGCGCAGAGCAGAACAGTACAGTACAGGCACGACAACATTAGTTGCCTACATTATCTATCAACACATTCATATTACAGCATACGTAAGCGTAACATATCCTCGGATGGATGGGCCAGCACCGGCCGAGATTGTCAGCTATACTATTTTGGCAGTACTGGTGGTCGCAGGTGACATCTGCGCTTGTGCAGTTAGTTTGAACACATCACCGTTAATACCGCCATTTTGGCGTCACCATCACTTGGCATCAATAGACGCAAATATTACTAAAAGCAAGATGATGGTAAATGAAATATTATTTGAATTGGTTGGGGAATAAAGGTTTAAAATTAATATGTATGGGAATAGAATTATAAAATCCTCAAACATGTTGTGGAGGACGCTAACACTCAGTTAACAGTTCAGTTGACAGCCGCCGTACTCGCGTCTGTGCTGTACTGCACGGTGTAATGTGAATCCTCGCGTCTGTGTCATTCCTGCACTGTACTGTTCTGCACTGCGCGGTGCTGGCAGATTTGAATACACCTTAATGAACAATTATTTTTGAGGGATCATCCACAAATACACAGGGCCTAACAAAACGTATCTAACAATAAATAAGAGTAGCCGAGCTACGATCAAACTGCACGGATTATGAAATTGGCAGAGCCTATAAAAGTTATTCTTTTTGGTGTGCGTAGATGCGATTTGCAGTAGTAGGTAAATGATGTTGGCGATACTTAAAAAACGTAGATATAATTTTATTCAATAAAAACTGTTAACATATTGTCACTAGCTTGAATATTAACTGTAAAACGGTGCGCACCACGTAATACGCTTCACCCTTTTCCGCGGCATCGATCTGTTATGTCTAGTTTTATATATAGCCAGTAGCGAAGAGAGTGACAGGTGGTAACTAAATAGTTTAAGTATTTTTAAGTAACTGTCCGCGTCTGGAAAGTGACGTAAGTGATAAGTTGTAAGTTACCGTTAAGTAGAAATTTAGTTGACTCAAGTGGCGATGTGTGAAAGAAACATACCATATATATATATAAGTGGCGTGCATTGCCCTATGACCAAAGGTAGGGTGTGTGTAGTGTGCAATTAGAGTATGAATGTGCATCGAAGAAAATTGCCATTTTATTATCTATTTCGCTGATTATTGTGATAACGTCAGAATTGATAGACTTGCCCTAAGTACAATTTTGAAGGCTGGGGCCAAAGGTCACATGACACCCATTTTTTCACCAGCTTACTTTACTGCCGTCTACATTAAAACTCAGCCGGTGTTAAGCGAGAATTTCAACCTTTTCGCCACCTGTATAAGGAGTACGTGATTTCATTCAAATTTTACAAAGTGGATCGCCTTAAACAATGAATTATTTAGAGGTCGGCCCAAGAATTATTATTTAAAGATCAATATATTAATTTTTATTTTAAACATGCATTATTAAATTTGCTCACAATATAATCCATGCGAGAAAAAATGTTTTAAATCAATGTGTTCGACAGTTTGTTATCTATTTATCTTATTTATTAAAAGATGTTACTGTTTCATAACCAGACACATTGTGTTCATACCACATCTGCTCCGTTGAACTCCCATTGTCTTAACATTTTATGACAAACCACAATGACGATGCGTTAGTCACGCAATAAATCGAAATGATTTGGTTTGCCACATTACGACTACTGCATAAGTAAAAATCCAATGAATCTTCTTCTTCCATTATATAAAGAAGAATGTCTCGGGTGGGCGGTGTGTTTGTTTTGTACACAAATCTACAGTTTCATTCCGAGATTGATGAAATTTTGCATACTCGACTTTAAACAAGAGGAAGGTCACTGTCTACATGAGATTTCGAAAAACCACCCCCTACCCCCATTCCCACCTCTTAAAGCCGAATTTTGGTACTTCTTGATGAAATTTCGCACATGCACATTCAAAATAAGAAAAAAATTACTGATTAGGGGTAGAGAAAGGGGTAGGTGTAGGTGTAGGGGTAATGGTAGGGGTAAGGGAAGGGGGATAGGGGTAAGGGTAGGGGTAGGGGTAGGGGTAGGGGTAAAACATGACAACCTCAAAACTTTACTCCAAAATCCAAACCATTAATAATCCCGGGTAACGTCGGGTACTTCACCTAGTACGTAATACATAAATTGAACCAAGACGAAGTATTTTACATTAATATTATTATGGTGAGTATAGTACCCTTTTATAACATAATGCAAGGTTGTCAAATAATTTGCGGTGTAAAACCTAACACTTCTCTCGATTTAAAAGAAAAACGACACTCGACCGAGGATTGGTCTTGTATTTTTTTATGTTTTCCGTGGCCGAGTGACAAGATCCCTGAGTTTGGGTTCAGAAGTTACGGGTTCAAAAGATGTATTTTATTTGCACCTCGTCATAGTGTAAGATTCTCTACAACCCGGGTGAGAGAAATTCCTTATGAAATCAAAAAGTTGCGTAGCTTCAAATAGCTATAGCTACTTGTATGTTTAGTGTAGCAGATCAGAATAACTTGATTATTAGAACCTTCCTAAACTTACTCTTCCCCATCTCCTTTCCCTCTCCACTTCCTACGGAATCACATAATTTCTTATAATAAATTGGGGATGGCAAAGTCTTACCACAGGATCCGAGAAGTTGGGCCTTTGGTGGCAGTGGCGCACCCGAGGAGAGTGCTTTGGGTGCTGAGATATCCCTCTGGCCAAAAAAGTCACCTTTTGTTAACATTTTATAGAAATAAATCGGTGATAACCGAAAATCCTTAAAACTCTTATGCATGTGGGAGTTATTATTTATTTACGATATTAATAATTTTTTGTGATATTATTTGCCTTCAAAATTTTAAGACTAACGCATTCGCTTGGGTTTCTGCCATTTCAGAATTCAATTGGCAGTTGTGTGTCTCTTTCTATCATAAAAAGGCTGACAAAGTGTGAGCGAAACGCAAACAAAAAAAGTTGTTAAAAATACCCTCGAATTTGTCGCTAACTAAATGTAAAATTTTGACGCAAAATTAAACAATTTTCAGCAGTAATAAAATTTTTATTGTATATTTCATCATATTCCTGAGGCAGGTTAGAGAAAGTTTTTTTCAAAAATAGCATCCATTTAGTCATAAATATTTGCCAAAGTTGCCTCCTAAAAATATGAGTAAATTGTCATCTTTTGTGGCTTATATTTTCTAAATTAAAACAAAAATCAATAAAATACTTCTAATCCTTACTAGATATTTACTATACCTTTTGGGTGGGTATTTGGCCTCTAATCCATAATTAAGTTTTGTATGAAACAGGCCGCGCAGCCGTTCCTCTTAACATCTTCGTTTTGCTTAGCCATCGTGCAAACATTGTCGTTATTGCAATATCATGTTTTTGCACACACCGTCTTTAAACACATACAAAAATGTTACAAAAAAACTGGATCAAAACCAAAGACCAACCCTTTCGTGCTATAATTGTATATTTTCCCCATTTTTTTTTCATTTTATTTTTCTTATTTAACTTACCTTCAACATCCATGTATTAAGATGGATTTGAGGCCAAAATACCCATCCGAACTGAATGATATATTTTTTGAATTAAAGGTTTAGTAAATATCTAGTACGGATGATAAGTATTTTATTTATTTTTGTTTTAAATTATGAAATATATGCCATGAAAATTATGGCATATACTTCATTATATTTTATTTTTTTTCATAATTTTGGAGGCAACTTAGAAAATTATTTTCCGGTTTATTGTATTTAAAAAATAAATATATCGTTTTTCATATGTAAATACGATTACCATACGTAAAAAAAAAAATAGAAAAACAAAACATTAAGAAAAAAAAAGTTTTTTCTGGTCGATATTTTAAATTATGTATGGCAAATTTGTATTCCAACGTAAATTGGTCGTTTTTAATTTAATTTAAAGTTCACCATAATGCTTATTTTAATATTTTAAAAAAAAAGTTATATTTCATTATATTTTCAAAGCAGAGGGGGTAAAACTTTTTTTTACATCATCGTTAGCCTCCAAATAATTGTTATTATTGGATTGTTTGATTGTGTTGTAGAATTCTTTCTTTGAAATCAACATTCTTCAAATTTAAAACTTTTTTAAGAACTCGTTTTCCCAAATTTCAAATATTTTCAAGTTATAACGTTCTGTATCTGGGGAGAGGTACCATCATTAGAAATATATTGATTAATTCCAATTCATCGAATTTTTCGGAAAGCTTTTCTTTAAAAAAATGTTTTATATTCACAATTTAAGTCTTCCCCACTTTGACACACAGAAGACACCTGAAAAAATTAACATTCTCCCACTAGTCTTCGATTTTTGTTTATTATTTTATTAGCTTGGTGAACCATGATGAAGGATTCTGTAAGGCTGGCCGAGATGTTGACTCAAGAACTCTTTTTAAGTAAGCAAAATACTGCTCAATCCCAACCCAAATCTACAAAGTTCTCTGCTTGCTGACGAAATGGAAGTTATTGAAAAAAAATACTTTTCATCAAACATGTGAGTTATACCTGTTTGCTTATCATTGTTGTGGTGCCAAGTCTCAAACGGAAATTTATCCGCACAGATATTCCGTTATTTCACAATACGGAGCTTATTCTTCAATTTGTACTTGGCACATCTGCCTACATTATTCATAACATTCACGACACACCACGTAATTGAATATTCACACTCCCGTTAGACAGACGCACGTATTTATAACCGAACTAGCTCTTATATGGAGACGTGTTGGAGTTTCATGAGCTTTCATGAAAATATGGCTCAGCAATTTGATACGCGGTAAAGCATTTTCATAGATGGTAAACCACAACTGTTTAAATATTAGTAAAGCGTAATCATAGTTTCATTTAAATATTGCGAACGTTGTTAAGATAGGTCGAAGTCAACAATTCGAGCCATTATAGTTTTATTCGAACGTTGTGAACGTGGTCAAGATAGGTCAAAGTCAACAATTCGAGCCATTATAGTTTTGTTCGAACATTGTGAACGCAGTAAAGATAGGTCAAAGTCAACAATTCGAGCCATTATAGTTTCGTTCGAACATTGTGAACGCAGTAAAGATAGGTCAAAGTCAACAATTCGAGCCATTATAGTTTCATTCGAATGTTGCGAACGTTATCAAAATAGGCAAAAGTTGACACTTCTGGCGCTCTTTTGCTTTTAATAGCCAAACTAGCTCTTCATTTTTAAGTACCTGAAGGTAAAAATTTAACGTACCGGCCAAAGGGGATTACTATGGTAACCATAAAAGCGACCGTGATTCTTAATATTTCCTTCTCCATTTCCAGTTACACTCAATTAGTACCATTTTGACCAAACATCGCCCACCAGCCAATCATAAAATATATGGAAAAACGGTAATAGCGATGAAGAGAAAGCGGTTGTGACTCAACCATATTATTGTGGCCCTTTCCAGTAAAACGCATCCTATAAAACCGCATTCGCGGCTTGTTTACATCGACGATTTTTTTTAAAAGTAATGGGAATACGAACGGGACTGTCGCGCATCAAGGAGGGATGTGAAATTTTTTCGGAATTTGATATTACGTTATTTGTGCCGGAGTCTCATACCCCAGGATGTTGCCACAATTTTTGTATTGTCGAGCGAGTTTACATCTGTATCTGAAATCGCCCGTGGAGAGAGCGACCCACTATCTGAAAATCGTCGATGATAAAGTCGACGTATTCTACGAAACCTACAATGAGTTTGCAAGGTTTTTGGCACTACATGTATCAACGAAACCCTTATAAGAAATTATTAGATGTAGAGTAACTCATAATGTTGTAATTTTATGCACATGAATAAAATAAATGTGTATTATTGAATACTTCTGCAATAAATGCAAATTCACTTTTGTGGCAATATTTTAAAATAAGTTTATTTATTAAATTTAATACGCTATTAATACTTTTTCTTATTTCTAAAATATGAAATTTATCTAATTGTAAACCGGTTGTATTTGTATGTAAAATTTTTAAACCTTTATTTATATCAAACGAATGATTGGTTTCTAAAATTTGATTTGCAAATTCAGAATAGTTGTTATTATTTAAACACCTTAAGTGTTTCTTGGCACTTTGAACCCTAAGGCGTTCATTGTATTACCACCATACCCTGAGCTCCTGAGCAATTTTTGAACAAAAAATAATATTTGACTAAAATTCAATTTTGATCAAAAATCATTTGTCAATAAGAAAACTATTTTTTAGTTCGTAATAATTGCAAACTTCCGGTAGCAAAAATAAAAATAGGCCTTTAGGGTATTTGCCTCGCCAAATCAGGCCGGTTTACCGGCCTATAGGGTTCAAAGGGTTAACTCTAATACTGAAATTTCTAGAAATCTTTCCGTCGTAAAAATGGTTGCAATCATTACAAATCAATTTATATACTCCCGACTTATTCAAAATATTATCTTTATATTTGTTATTTAAAATATATTTGTTTAATTTATTATTAGTATAAAAAGCTGGTTGGATAGTATTTGGTAAGTTTTTAATTATTAAATTTGGGGTATTATTATTTTTAAATAATACTTTTCTCCACTGTTTACTAACATCAGTTATTTGTGGATATACATAAGATTTAATAATTTTTTTCTTAAACTCTTTGTTTAACATATTGTTTATTAATTTAGTGCCATAACCATTATTTATTCCAATCTGTTTAATTATATTTAATTCTTTGTTGAAATTATTATTTGATAATGGTATATTAACTAATCTACTAAGCATGGAATGAAAAGCTGATAATTTTTGAGAAAAAGGATGATTAAAAGTATTATGTATAACGATGTCTGTATAAGTATCTTTACGATATATATTAAATTCAAATTTATTATTAACAATAGAAATATTTAAGTCTGAGAAATTAATGCAAAATTTTGTCCTATTTCTATGGTGAATTTAATTTTTTTTTTGGATTTTATTCAGGAAATTAAGTAAAATATTGAGTTGTCTTTCAGTGCCAGTCCATATAACAACACGTCATCTACATATATTTTCCAAAAATAAACATATTTTTATAATAAAGCAGAACTATTAAAAATCTTATTCTCTAATTTTTTTAAAAATATATCAGCTACTAAAGGGCTAATACTAGAACCCATTGATAAGCAATCCTTTTGTTTAAAACTAATATTATCAAATCGAAAATAGTTTTGTTTAAAATAACATTAAATAAATTATATAAATCTTTTGATAAGTTCTTAGGAATATTAGATGAATTTAGTAATCTATTCATAATAATTTTGCATTCATCTAGAGGAACACTAGGAATCAAATTAACTACATCAAATGATACTAAAAATGCATTATTAGGGATATCTAAAGATTTTCATAGAGAATTTTTAATTGTATATTTAGGTTTGAAAACATTGCTATCCAAAATTATTCTATTAATTGTAGATGCTAATTTTTAACTAGGGGTGTTATAATTAGAAACTACAGGTCTAATTGGTTGATCAATTTTATGAATTTTTAGTAAGTTGAGGATTTTTTTAATGTCAATCTATTGTTTTTAAATAAATTAATAATACTTTCATTTTTGCAATTTTTTAATGCATTTATAATATCATATTTACATTTGCTAATTGGGTTTTTATGAACTATTTCAAAATTATCACTATTCAAAAATTCCATTGATTTTTTAATATGAACACGAATATCCAAAATAATTATCGAATTTCATTTATCAGCTTTAGTGATAGTTAAATTTTTCTCTAAAATGACTTTAGAAATATTAATTGCATGTTTTGTTTCTTTTTCATCAATTTGTTTTTGTTTTTGTTTCACAATAGAATTATTTGATTGCACATTTTTTTATAATTTCACCACATTTATAATGAAAAGAATTTTCATAATTAATCAGAGCACAATTTAGATCAACAGCTAAACACTCCGATTGTTTATTATTGTTTAAAGTGTTAAGATTATGGTTAAGGCCTTTGGATAATAAATTTATTTCTTCAGTTTTAAAAATATGTTTTGTATAGTTAAATACACGATCATGAATTGTAATTTTGTTTTTATTTTTATCGTTATTACGTGGATTATCATTATTTTTAAAATTATTTTTTGTTTTTCATAAAACTGGTGTAACAAAGTACATTTTTAATTATTTAATTGATAATGACGCCACAAAGTTACCAATCGTTTGAAGAAATTATAAATATCTATATGTCTCAAAACCAATGGTTCCCTCATTGGGATAAAATGTATGCTGAAAAATAATGGCATATAAGCATAGAAAAATTATAAAAACAACAATAAGTTACACAGGTCTGCAAGTAAAATATTGCTAACTATTTCCATACATTTTCTTAAAGATTGGTAAAAACGAAAGAAATACCAAAAACATTCCATCACGTAAATTTTTTTGGTTACACCCAAGTTTTTGTTTGTATTTTCCTAGTTAACTTAAAATTTTGTATTATTTTTTTATTTAAAAAAATGGCTTAAAAACATAGTTTTCTGGCATTAATTCAGATATAGCTGGGCTTGGAAATAAAAAAAGTTAATGATTGAAGAGAGTAGTGATAGAAAAAGGTGGGTAAAGTCATTTTAGCGTTAGGAGGAAGGTCGCACGATCGTGCAGAAACAGGTTAAAAATTAATATTACCCTAACCTTGATTCAGCTATTTGTCCGGTGTCCATGTTTCTGAAATACCAATTCCAGAGCCACCTTCTAATTTAGATGACATCCTGAGTGAGTCAGAGGACTCAGACACATTAGCTTCCCAGGACGTATCTAGCTCAGATTTCTCTGTTGACGGGGGACTTCAAATTTTTTCTCAGAGTGAGAGACTTAGGTCTCTCAAAAGATCCAGTCGAATTGCTAGGATCAAGGCTAAAAAACGGACACGTGCTATGATCTGTGCCCCCATTTTGGTACAGGCATCTAAAAAACCACTATACAACGCATGCTGGCATCGAATGAAGGTCAAGGATGCAATATGAGCTTAAAAGTTCATTTATTTATTTTTTTATTTATTTTCATTTTTTTATTTATTTTATTTTTTATTTATTTTAAAGAAAGTCAAATATTCCCTGGTTACAAATAACCTGACAATATTTGAAAACCTCCTACTACCATCACAGTAAGCGGAAGATGTTGCTTGTGTCGTAATGGAGGACTCACGACGCCTGGGTGAGACTCAAACGCGATGCCAACTTAGCCACTGACCAGTCAACATTCTTACATTCCTATTTTGACTATTTTCTCGGATAAGCTTAAAAGATCATTTTTTATACTTCCATATTGACTATTGTCCCGAAAACTTGGGATCCTACAGTGAAAAATAGGGTCAAATATTTCACTAGGATGATTGTGATATCGAGAGACATTACCAAGGAAAATGGGATGTTAAAATGTTAGTCGACTACTGTTGGATGCTCAATCGAGAAACCAGAGAAGGAAATCGGAAACGAGTTTGGAGAAGCATTAAAGAGAAGAAGAAAAAGGTTAAAATTGTGTGTAAATATCAGATTTTTTTTGATCAGTTGTTAGAAAATATAATATATTTAATTTAAAAAATAAAACAATAACTTTGTTTACATCACTTTTATTTGTTATATACTTTTGCCGACCGGGTTTCGCTACTACCGTGGCTTCTTCAGGGCACTATACAACTTAACTATGAATTAAGTGACATGTGTTATAGATTGATAAAACCAGGCGAGTGAAGGGCCAAGGGTGGGAGATCAGCAGGTACCTGTCCGGGAAGGGCGTGTAGATTGTTTATTGGGAATAATTTAAAAATAAGACTTTTATTTGAATTTATTTGATTATTAATGAGTCTACTATTAGAGTTATTGGTTTTCCTTATTTCAAACGCTTCTAAGTTATCTGGTCGCATGCCTATTCCATTTTTATGCAGTAAACTAATAAAAGTGATGTAAACGAAGTTATGGTTTTATTTTTGAAATTATAATGTCACATCACTAAGTTACCGCTTCATAAAAAAATATAATATATGTAGTTCATTGTAATAAATAAGGGTGTATATATATTGTAATAATAAATATAATATATGTAGTTCATTGTAATAAATAAGGGTGTATATATATTTTTTTAATTTTTACTTTGCAAAAAACCTATACGCCATGGGATGTTACGGAATTCATTTTTAGAATCTGTGACATTTAATAAATATAATTCAGCAAAAATATCCAATGAAACTGAAAAAAAAAATAATTTTGCAGATCTGTGTTATTATTGTTATTATTGAATATTTTGAGAAATAGAAACGGGTTATTTTTTTGTACGCGATTACCCAATAGGTTTTCTAGGATATCCTAAATTATAGAGTACGTGAACTAAAACAACTTATATATCGCACGAGACTCTGGATTTTGGTAAATGTACTACCTCCCTTTGGAATGGGAGTGTTAATTGGATAGGTGGAGGATTTTCATAAGCTTTCATGATAATATTGCTCAGTATTTTGATACAATGGTTAAACGCTTAGATAGGTGGTAAATTACAG
This sequence comes from Halesus radiatus, assembly GCA_022606495.2. Taxonomy (NCBI): domain Eukaryota; kingdom Metazoa; phylum Arthropoda; class Insecta; order Trichoptera; family Limnephilidae; genus Halesus; species Halesus radiatus. The sequence continues at coordinate 412,686 of JAHDVE020011948.1, forward strand.
CCATTTAATTGTAGACACATTCTATCATTATTCTATCATTCGAATATTGTAAATGCGATCATGATAGCTAAATATAAACAAATCGGATGCTTCTCTGAACAATGAATCCTTCAGAGTAGTAACGATGGTTTTCGTGAATTCGTGTTGGTTTTGAACTTGGGTTGGACGGAGTATATTGGGTTCTACATTCTACATAAATTCGATTTATTTTCGGGTGGCTACAGATTTTTTTGATTCCTTCTCAGATCATCCGCAAACATTTTTATTGTCAGCCTATATCCCGCTGATGTTATTCTGATAGATGTCACGCGTGAGTATGTAAATAGCCCAAATTCAAATATTAGTATTTCTCGTTCCCAATTTTATGGGTGAATGGAGGTTGACTCGTGTCAAAGAAAAAATTGTAATACACTTGGCACTTCTGATGTAAACATCCTAAACACAGCGCGACATATTTGATATTTATCCATCTTTTCCGTATAATACTGAAAAAAAACAGACAAACGAGCAAAATTTTGCTACTTGTATTTTTTTTATTTTTGATAATGACAATTCGTGGTGGAATTCTTCAAACTGGTAGATTTTTTCCTTAAACTATGGTATATATCTATATATATATACTGTTGAGTATTGGGAGTGGTAAACTGTTATTTAATAATTATATTAATCAGTATTTCTATACCCTGATTTCACATACTACAGGTTTAATATATTTTGTGTTTAAAAAGTTCAATAGAGTGAAAAAAAAATAAATTATAAATCATTGGAACGTAATTATGTATTTTTGGTTGGGGTTAAATGCTGTTTTTTTTATTTTTAGAAATTTAGATGCTTTGCAAACTTTTTTGTGGTGTTCATTTTAGTAGTACCATTAAATTTATATTAAACCTGTATTAACCTTTTGTTACAGAGTTTGAAAACTTCCTTCCTCTCCCAAGATGACATGCCAGCGTTACTGTTATATTTGAGTTATTTACGTTTCCCTGTGTAAAACTTAGGTTTTTTTTAAAATAATATATTTGCACCAGGACTTAAATATTAAAAGAATGTATATATTCATCCGTTTAATATTTGGCTCCCTTTAAACTCTATGTCCTTAGCATTTCTCTAAGATATCTCTGATTTTCTAGTGCACTTTAAAACAAAAGCAGGATTAAATAGAGCTTTGCCTACAGGCGCCTTATCTGAAAAGTGCAAATATAATTATACAAAATGATAAAACTGACACTTAAAAAAATATTTAAATAACTTTAGAGTACGTCCCTGCTCTTATTAAACGGTGTTATGAATCACGTTTGTTTATCGTTTTTTACTCTGTCAGGACGCATCGATCAGGCGTCATGTATAAGTGATACTGGTACATTAAGCGAGAAAAAAAACAGCCATTTTAAAATATAATATCATTTCACTACCCCTTTAAGAATAGAAATCCTAGTTCTAGTTGTGAGAGGCATCTTTCAAAAGGTCTGCTCCCAGGTGTTTTAATACTTGTACCTTGTGCCGAGTAAGCTTAAGCGTAATAAATGAAACCGCTACGAGTAAAATAATGAAGGATAAATTTATTGCTTCATAAAATTCGTAATACCGCTTTTGAAATTTTGTCGTTGTTTCCTTTTTATATTATCACTAGTTTTTTTTGCAAAGGATTGTATATTGTCCTCCATGCTAAGAGTTCACCAGCGTTGTGGAGGACATTAATGAAGGAAAAATTTAATTTGTATGTTTGAAGACTAACAACTTAAAATTAACAGTATAAAAGCATTTTAAATAATGTCAATACTAATAATAACAAAAAACTACAAGAAATGAACTAATTAAATAAGGAAAAAAGATAATTAAAAAATTTATCTCGTATTTTTGGAGGAGTGCAACCAGTTCCATATATTATGTATTTTATGTTGTGCAAGCCTTGATGTTTTCAATTCTGTAGGAAGTGAATTGTAAAACTTGATAGCCTGGAGTGCAATTCCCGTTCTTTTTAAGGATGAGTCTTTATTCGTTTCCTTGGGCTTAAAGACTTCTTGATTAACTGCGGAATTCCGGAGAGACATAGTAAAAAAATGCTAAACAGATTGTTAAAAGATTATTTGAAAACACAAATTGATGAAATATTTTCAAGTGACACAGGTTTTTGAATTAAAACTTTTTAAAGGAATTACAATATATTATTATGCATTTTTACACATTTTTATTTTATATTTAAATGCAATAAGGTCTAAATAAGCATTGTTCTAGTTTTTATCAGGTGATTGTGATGAGAAATTTATTTACCCTGTAAAGAAGTTATAATTTTTTTTAGCATTGGTAGATTTGTCATTTATCAATCTGTTATTTATTTTTTAATAGTCAAGCAAAATGTCTATAATCCTAAGGAAAAGGATAAGAAATTTTCCCCAAAAATAACCAGAAAAGGCCTCATGGTATATGTAGTGTTTTTGCTTAAAGGATGTGCTCGTTTTTTATATTTGTTGCCGTTTATATCTTGTTTTATTATTATGAGTATTTTGTGAAGTGTAAAACCTATTTATGTTATTGTAGAAGAAAATTAGTACTTTTTTTACAATTTTTGCATTATTCGTATTGGGAATATAAAAAATATGGTTTATGTGGGTTTTTGTACCTACTGGTACCTTAAGTATTAGTTTTACAGAGGTTTTCTGAGCTAGTGGTCATTATAATATGGTTAACTGGTACAGTCCCAAGCAATTATACCGTATTTCATTACGGATTAGTAAAATACTAGTGCGAGGTATATATATTTTACATAATAGATGTTTCTTTTATGTTTTTTAAAAAGCAGCTCATTCTGTTTAGTTTTCCTCTTGCAGCATCTATATGTTATAGACCAAGATATTTAGTAGTTTCCATATCCGCCTTTTGTGGGACTATTGCAAGGGGAGTGTGCTGAGTGACATTTACATATTTTTAGATGAATGTTATGGAACGGTTGGCTTCTCGAGTCAATACTTAAAGTTATGAATTTAGTTTTAGAGACATTTTAAGTTAATAGGATTGAGTCAGGAATTGTTTTTTGTAATATTTCGAACAGGTTCAGCTATTTTGATTTATGTGTTCCATTCTGTTGCCTTAAAGAGCAACACAATGTCATTGGCCAAACTTTTAATTTCCCAACCCATTTGGTGGATATACAGATCGTTGATAAGGAATATGATTGGACCAAGAAAGCTGCCTTGGGGTACTCCGTATGATACTTGTTTTATGGCGGGACATTTGTTTTTATTGAGGTACACTGGGTGCGGTTTTCCATACAGATTTCAGACAATTGAGGTTCTGTTCCCGTAATTCCAATATTCTTTAGTTTATTGAAAAGTTTTTGGTGGTGTATTGTGTGAAAGGCCAGATCTAGGAATATACCTAGACTTTATTCCATGATCTATATTTGTTTTCAGGAAGTCAGTTACCAAAGCTAAGGCATGAGAGGTGATGATATTTTTTTAAATCCAAATTGATTGGGTTATGAAATACGAGTTTGGTTGAGAAAAGATGGAAGATAACTTTTTATATGCTTCGAAAGAATTTTTGATGAAATGTTTGAAACTGTAATTGGTCTGTGTTTATTTATTTCATCCTTGTTTCCATCTTAAGGATCATCACTTTACCAGTTTTAAAATTGTTGGCAAACCTCATTCAATTCTCCGATTTAAAAGTTTAGTTAGAGATGCGTAGTGTGGATTTTATTATTTTAAATGTCTTTGGGGATATTTTGTTACTGCCCTTTGAATTTGTGTTTTCGGGTCATTTGGAAGTTTTAGTATTTCAAATAGGGTAATGCATGGTATTTTAAAGGAGGAAAAACAATGTTGTTTAATATGGTTAGAGGATTGTGGAATGACACTCTTCGCAGTAATTTTACTGGCTAAATACTTGAATACGAAATATCAACAAAATTACACAATTTTAGTGAATGCTCTGGTGTTCTAACAACCTCGTTATCTCGCTTTTGTTTATTGTTGTGTGCGATGTTTCTTTTAAATTTAGTTATAGTTTTTTTGGGTTTTTGTTGCATTGATCTATTTATGTTTATAGCACATTTCTTTCGATGTAAATGCGTGCCGCGTGCACTTATAGTTTTGATATCATTTATAGAAATTTAAGAAACAGATCTGTGGATTTTATTTACTTCGTTATTGTTATAAGTCCTTTTAATATCCACTAAGTTTAGTTGGTGAACTTTTTGTCGGTGGTTGTAGTATTTTTTTACATTCTTCTTGAATATATTATATGAAATTTGACCACGCTTCATTAATATTATTATTTTCTACGAGTTTTTTCCCCATTTTCTATTGAAGATGCATCATTTACTATAGGCTAAATGACACAGGAGTCAATACTTATTTTGAATTTTGACCTCTAGCGACACTGTCTCCGTGACACCGCTAACGCTTATCTCGGTGTAATAATGTTTCACCAAATCCCGGTTATAATTACGATACTGATATAAAAAAATTGCTTTTCATATTTTTACACAGCATTCGTTTTTAGATGTGGCCCTCACATTATTTTCATTATTTTTTCATTAATGATTTACATCATTCATGAAAAATATTGTTTTTTTTTTACATGAATTCCGCACGAGAGTTCCAACTGCTCCCAACCGTCTCGAGCCAGTGAGAGTATGGCATCCCCAATTGGGGAATGTTGTAAGGCTGAATATATTGAGGAAGGGAAGGAGAAGAGGGAGAGGAAGGGGTGGAAATGCCTGGTTATTCAGATCTGGTCACCAAACATGGCTAAAAGCCATTTCAAGCAACGTTTCAATTCTGAATGGTGGTCTTTCACCAGGGTGATACTGAGAGTATCTTCCACTCTGGAACATGCGAAAATATACCATATATTATTTTTAAGTTAATTAATTGTTAAACAGCATAAATTAATTAAATAAAATTTAATTGCGCACGCCGGGATTTGAACCCGCGACCTTCGGATTCGTAGTCGAGAGCCTTACCCCTCGACTTATTTATACTTACGAAGATACTTATTTATTATTTGCAATATTATGAAAACGAGGCAAAACGACGGAACTGAATTTTTCTTAATCATTTTCTTTCATAAAAATAAAAACTTACTGCCAATGAATTTTGACAATTGTCAGCAGTGTAAAAACTAGATGCAAGCTATTAACAATTTTATTTAAATTAAAGTAAGTCAACCTTTCGCGGTTACAAATAACCTGACACAGTTTAAAAATCCACCATCACAGTAAGCGGAAAATATTACTTGTATCGTAAAGGAGGACTTAGCCAGCCGAGGAATTGAACTCACGCGCCTGGGTGAGACCCAGACGCGATGCCAATTCAGCTACCCACCGATCTGGAATGGAAGTATAATTATGTGTTAAAATAGGTATTTCAAAAAAATTTCTAACAAATAAAGACCAAACCTATTACTCAATATTGTTGAATGAATTTGTGAAAGCTAAATCTTCCGTTATGGATCTTTTATGAACATCATAAAAAAAACAGCTTTCATCGTGCACGAAGATAACAGACTATATATTTTTTTTAAGTTTTCTAATTGATTATACTTGATCCACGTGGAATGATTTTTTTAGTAGCTAGCATTAAAAAAAAAACTTTACCACGTTATATTTCAACATAAGAAAAAAAAATTCCCTCTAAATCGTCAAATATGTTCCTTTACTGGAAGAAGGAACACATTATAATAAATAGCATTTTCAAATGTAATATCGACCGCATGATTTTGAGAAAACTGATAAAATATGTTAAAACAGTGAAATGAAAACCATTTTTCGTAACGCTGATGTTATTAGAATTACAAAATAAACAAATTCACTTCCAATCTCCCAGAATCTAGGAGAGGAAGAATTTATTTCTGATTTGGTATGCAAATTTAGTTCCCCCCTAGCAATTTCGTGTTATACGTTCCAAATGCGAATTATTAAAACAACCTTGTTATTGTTTGGTTCTTGGGGGTTGAAAACACCGTATTTTGAAATTTCCCTGAGAGTCTTCAAACATAATGTCACTTGGGTAGCTAATAAGTATGTTTTCCGGAGAATCTGCTTTGAAACATTGAATAATTACTAGAGGTTTAACGAGGTTGCGGTGAATTTATTAAACTTATTTTTTTTTAATTTTTCGGTAATTTCAAATATTAGGAAAGACTTATTTTTCGCTATTGAATACAATACTCTCTACGGTTTAATTTTTGCGTATCAAATTGAATCGTGGGCGGAAGTTTTCTTCTAGCCTAATTAACGAATTTCTCAAATTATGATTTATTTTGATATTTTGTAAATCACATCAACTGGTAAAACGTATTTAATTTGGGGGTGAAATTTTATTTAAAAGCTACGGAGAAGTATCATATATATTGTAGGGGTTCGAAAAGATGGGAAAAGGGAAGGTTAGGAGGTCGGGAACGAAGAAAGCCCCAAGTTGGACGCCAGTGTTGTGGCATGTAAATGGGGGGATGGGTAGAAAGAAGGTTGGGTATGAGAGAATGCACCACGGTGGGTGTCAGGGTTGTGTTTCTGGGGAGTGAGGAGACAAGAATATCAGCGTGACTTACCCAGGTGTTAGTCTCCAAGGCAGGTACGTCTTTGTCCGGACAATGATTAGCTCAGATCCGGTGCAGCAATGAGGTTTCCTCTCTCTCAGAGTCGAGTGAGTCGACCGCAGTCTTATAATTGGGAGTGAGGCAATTGCTAATCTACATTAAATGAGGCGAGGGAGTACTTTTAGTCACAGAATTTATTGTATAGTGATACTAGACATTACAGGTTATGTGCAATCGTATAACTAATAGAAAGGTCCTATTTCTGACGTAAAGTTAGTATCTTTCTCTCTCTGATGAAGTTCTAAAACTGGGTGTATCAATTATGGCAAGGGCAAGTACAACAAATAACAGAGGGTAGGTATTAATAGCTTACATGAGGAGATCGGAGCAGTAGCGTCTCACATTAATATGGTCGATGCGGCCGGCGGGAGCCGCAGGAACCCAAGGGTCGGGCATCTCCACAAGTTAGTTTTAAATTACAAGTCACCATCTTAGGTGTTCTACAGTAAAAAGGACACGATTAGCTACGGGGCTTCAAACCCGCATGCAAAAATACGTTGCCTATCAGATTTGGTTGACAAAATGGCACTTTAGCCGCGAACTCTTACAGAGTCGCTGCTGACGGTTTGCTTGTCCGATGGGAAGTGCGTGGTGAACAGAAGTGTCCGCCGAGCAGCAGTGGGCGCTCGGGAGTCGCTTCCTGTTACCCTGTTCTGTATGGTATGGTAATGATTGTATGGCTCTCATTGGTTGATTATGAGCGGAAAAATCACCTGATTGGTTGATTACTGTGAACTTTGGATGGACGCATCGTAATTGGTTGCCCAGCTATTTTGTTGTGACGAGGAGCTAGAATTTAACGTAGGGTCACCTTTATGTTAAGTAACAATGTGTAGTGATTTTATGGTCGAGAAAAGCATGCCTTTTGCAAAAAGCAAAATGCCTTTTGTATTCAGTTTTTCATTAATCCACCCAACATTAGGTAAATATAAGATTGTCTCGTATTTATAGATTTGAGTGGATCTATTTACTAAGTGAAGATTCTCTCAATATTGCACTGGTTTCGAGACTACCATTAAGAGTCCAATCATTTAAACATCTTAGCTATGCGTAAGGAGTTATGCGTAAGTTTTATTATTTCCCTATCTCGTGCTTTTCCACACTTCCGTTAGGCTCACAACATTACCCAGGTTACCGGAGTTACCATACGAGTAGTTCCGTTTCTATGGAAATCTTGTGCATCACAATTATCAATAATTTTACATTTGCATCGTGGAGATGCGAAACCCGCTTTGGAAATTTCTGCTGGTTTTGATACCTACATCGACAAAAAATGTTTTTAGTGAAATGAAAGCAGATGTACTAGTAATATTTTTCGCTAAATGTCAAAAGAATAATGTTCAATTATTGAGGTACGAGTATTTAGCAAATAGTGTTTTTTTTTAATTATATATACGTATTCCAAAAAAATTATCGCAACTATCTCGAGTGCAGTCAGCCATACAACATAATTAATAATTGATAAAATGGATACTTGGCTTAGTGATTTTGGGATAGAAAAAATGATAATTTTCATTATTATCAGATTTAGTAATTTTTCATTCATTTGCGTTTTTTTTAAATTGATTGTTAGATTTTATGTAACTTTAACTTCATATAAATTCTGTAGGCACTGGTGAAAATCAGCTACACTCAGGGCTCCGGAATGTATAACTGAGCAGTGACCTTTTTGTCAATTACTAAGACTAAATTATATTTTAAAATAAAACATATAAAATTACAACTTATTAACTAGTTTTATTAATATTAATACCGATATCAAAAAAAAATCAATAGTTGGTTTTGCGACTCCGCAACTAATTTATTATTTGGGAAGATATTTACATCTATAGTGTGATTATTAACGTAATACTGCAGATATACATAATATAAAAAACACATAATTATTACTTCTTACAGTAGTATCAGTGTGTTTTAACATCACAATAAAGATACATTCAATGTTTCCTGACGGGTTTTATTTAAACACTCGTTAAATTTTCTCCTTCATCCAGCTCGATTGCGCTTTAAGCTCTATTTAGTTAAGCAGCAACTTTATGGGAACCGTTTTGAAGAAGAAACAGTTTCCAGTGTCAACCAGCTGTGTAAACTTCAAATGTAAATTTACAAAATATTTTCTTCCGAGAGATTCGCACTGAGGCAACATATTTTCCTAAAATACACAATAAACTGTTTTATTTCCGTAATGTTGGAGCCAGCGAGAGGCAATGTTATGGAGAAATTGATATATTTACATTGTCCGCTTGAAAAGTTTTGTAGAAAATTGCAGATTTATTTTTTTTATTTACACAAAAACAAAGATTTTTAATCATTGAAAATAATACAAATTCTCTCAAAATGAAATATGAAACCGAAAAGCTACAGAAAAGAAAAATATAACAGTAGCAACTGGGACCCGAACCCAGGACTTCATGGTCTATCCGGAGCCTTGCGTCTTAATCTACTACAGTTATTCCAATTCGTTCCGTCGGTTTTTCAAGAACTGTTCTTATCATATTCGATTAATTCCCTTATATTTTTGTCTGCTATATTTTTATCATGACTTATAAGTCATGGATTAATATTCAGTTTTGGAATAATTTATTAAATCTTATAAACCTCATTGTGCATTAATGGAGGACTGAACGCGCTTGGCTCTAACAAAAAAAATGTCCAAAGTAGCGAATCTAGCAGTCCACAATGGAGTGCTGATACCAACCCTGATGTATGGCAGTGAGGTGTTAAACTGACATAGGAAGGATGAAAGTTGACTGAATGCGGTAGAATTGAGATACCGGAGGCGTATATGTGGTAAAACCAATTATGACCACGTGAAAAATGTTGACATTTGCAAAGAAAGCAGGGGTGATGTAGCTAAGGTAATGAGTAAGATTAAGAAAGGAATGCTTGGATGGTTTGGGCATGTACAGCAAATAAACGAATGAGAATATATGAGGCGAATGTGAATGGTAGAAGAAGTTATGAACGCCCGAGGAAAACATGGCACGATCAAGTGAACCAAATGCTTGAGACGGACCATGTCAAGATTCAGAATAAAATAAGAGTGTGTATGAGACGACGATGAATGTGAATGAAGCGAGAAATGTGTGCCAATCTCGAGTTGTTTGGTGATCCATTCTCTCTACCTACCCTTGCTGCAAAATGGCGTGATGGTTAGTTAGTTAGTTAATTAAAAGTTTCAGGAAATTTGCTAGGCAGGTTTACACGGTTTCTAAATCCCAAACACGAAATAAAACGTACATTTGATTTCATAACTAAAAACCTTCATAACTTAAACTATTCATTTAAATAAAATTTTCACTTCATAATACATTATATAGATAAGAAAATGTCGTTTGATCCTTTATAAAATCCGCAATCTAATTTTGCTGGGTTGGATGAGTCTCGTAAGATAGTAGTTTTTATTCCGTACGATACGGCTCCTGACGCCAGATCCTCTACGGCGTCATGAACAAAAAGCAATTATTAGATAAAAATCACATACGAATTGAACTAAGGGAAATATTCTCTATTAAATTCTGAATATCTTGTGATAACAAAAAAAAATGATATTAAATTTATTTCCGTGTAAAAACGTCACACTGGTTTTATTTTTTTTTTACAAAATTACGGCAATTCTAAACAATAAGACAGCATGACGGAATTTCATAAGCAACAACACAGTGTAGGTAAGGCATATTTTGTAATTTGTTCTAATACTCGATATAATTACTATTTATTTTATTTTATTATAATATACGCCCATAAGGGCTTTCACATATTTGTAATGTAGATAATGTAACATAATAGTGATGAAGAAGTAACACGGAGTAAATGAATAATTAAAATAAGTTCCAAAAGATCCGAATACTGGGTTAACAAAATCGACTCTGAGCGAAAAAATCCACGACGTCTCTGGAACTCAATGAAAACCATCATCGCCGATGCTCCTGTGCAAATAACTACACACATTACTCCGGAGGCCTTCTCTAAGTTTTTCTGTAAAAAACTAGAGTCGTAAAACGTTAGAAGAAGTTAGGAAGTTATTGCTAAGTTCTACAAATAAACAATGCATCCTTGACCCTATCCCAACATGGCTTCTTAAGAAATGTTGCAACTCGTTAGCCCCCTTTTGGGTTCACGTGTTTAATAAGTCCCTAAACACAGGTGACTTCCCTGAACAACTGAAATCTGCACTAGTTACCACAATAATAAAAAAACCACATCTTGACGCTGATAATTTGGGCAATTATCGACCTGTGTCAAATCTGCCTTTCGTAGCAAAAATACTTGAAAAAATTGCTGGTTTTCAAATAACCTCCCACATAAACTCGAATAAATTGTTTACCGATTATCAATCAGCATATAGGAGGTTCCACTCTACAGAAACATGATTACTTCGTGTCCTGTCAGATGTAATATTTGCCATAGAGTCAGGTAAGTTAGCACTCATTTCACTTTTAGATGTGCGGCTTTTGACACAATTGACCACGACTTTCTCATCAAGAGACTAGAAGTAACATTTGGTTTACATGTAAACATTAAAAATTGGCTGCAATCATATCTATCCAATCGCTCACAAGTAGTGAAGGTTGGCAATAAACAGTTCAAATTTACAAAACTCTCTTCAGGGGTTCCTCGGGGATCTGTTTTGGGTCCACTTCTTTTTATCCTGTTTACAAATGATGTCGGAAAAATAATCAAGTCATTCGGACTTGATTATTTTTAAGAATCTCATTAATAAGAATCTCATTGTTACGCTGATGACCAGCAAGTGTACTTTTACTGTACACCAAATCATCCAGTACAAGTTGTGCTAGATGGTGTTCAAAGCTATCAATGAAATGGCCCCATCCCATATCACTGAGCTGTGTTCCGGAAAATACTATTCTAAGGCAGTCAACTCTTAGATCAGCGACATCATCTGCTATCGGAAGGCTGAAAGAACCTAAACGCGAACCGAGCACTAAGTTTGGTGATCGTGCTTTCGGAGTATCTGGCCCTAAGGCATAGAATAAACTCCCTATGGAATTGCGTTGCATAACCAGTCCATCAGAATTTAGAGCTAAACTAAAAACTCATCTATTCAGATACTCATTTCCATAAATTCGTGAACACATTCATACATTGTTAATGACACTGTTTCCTGTGTTTATCTATAATTCAATTTTCCATGTCCAATACTAAATTCCCTAGAAATTCCTACCAATATACAATGTCAGTGGGAGCTGAACACCTTAATCTGTTTTAATTGTGAATGACGAATCTTCTTAATGCGCGTAATTGATTGTCGATTAATTTCATACATTTAATATCTATGCCTTTCTTTAAATTCAGATAACTCATTAAAAACATTTTTTGTATCCATGTCATAAAACTAACAATAAAACATATACATAATATTAATATAGGTAAAAGCTTCCTTCTTCTTTTGGCGCTCATAACATTTTTAAATTTAATCGTATAAACATATGGCATTAGGATTTCTATTAACATGTCTATCATTACCTAGACATGTTAATAAAGATGTAGAATATGATATACTCGTATATGTATGTATATTACCCTCAAACTGATCAGAAGCACACAAATGCAGCTGTGATGTATCACATACATACTCTCCCCACTGCCGTTCAATATCAGGTTATGCTCTGATTTTGTAAATAGTAACATTTTGTACATAATTTAGTCTGAAATGTAAATATGTTAGTTGTAAGCCTCTATCACTAGTTTTAAGTCACTAGCTACAGGTCTATGTTGTAAGTCGCTATCTATATAAGTCTTAGATGTAAATCACTAATTATAAGTCTGAATTAAGTATTTTCTAGTTATAAATCTTATCTGTAAGCCATTAGTAATTAATCTAATATTTAAATTATTATATATAAGTCTAAGTGATAAGGTAAAGGTTAGATAAATTATGTTGTAAAGCGCCATTGAGGTGATTTTCTCACGAAAACGGCGCTATAAAAATAATCCATTTATTATTATTATTATTATTATTAACTCATATGAACATAACCAAATATTAGTAATATTACAATAGAATAAGTTAGGTAACATTCATATTTTTGAAAAGGTATATTATTTTAGCTTTCTTGTAACTATATTCTGCGCAGTTGAATATAATATATCTACTATTAATTATTTATAATTTTGAAACTGTCAATTCATGGTGGAATTCCATATAAAAATTATTTTTTTAATAAGAACCTTTTTAACCCTTTTCCACTTATTTATTTTCGACCGGGCCGGTTTCACCCTATCGCGGGCATCGTCAGACTGGCCTGACTTATTGCTGACAGTACTGTTTACAAAAAAAAAATTCAAGTCATAAATAAAAACAATATTAGAAAGCAGGGGGACTCACTCCTAACATCGATGTAGATTTAGTTTTAATTGTAAATAGTAAAATAAGTATTGGGCCTAAATGTGAACCTTGGGGTACACCACTTGTAGCCACGAGGTTATATGACATTTTAGAATTATTTACTACTTGAAGAATTCTATCGGTTAGGTAATTCTTTATCCATTCCAATAATTTACCCTCTATACAGAGTTTGTAAAGTTCATTACTAGGGACTGGTTAACTTAGGAAAATGCTTTAACGAAGTCCGTATATATTGATGTGACTTTGGTTTTATCTTCAAGTGCACATGATATAAATTGTTCGTATAAAGAGAGATTTGTTAGAGTGGATCTGGCAGGTATAAAGTCATGTTGATTAGGTACAATTATGTTATAAATGTGTACAGAGATTCTATCAAGTATAAGTTTTTAAAGCAATTTGGGAATTATGGAGAGCATACACATTTTTTTGTGACAACATGAATATCGCTCCTTTTAAATACAGGTGTTCGATTACTGTTCTTCCATAGATATGGGAACCGTTCAATATTGAGTGATTTAATATAGTGGTTTGGATATACTGATTCATAGTTAATTAGAAAACTGGATTCCCATTGTTGGGCCTAGACTTTTTCTTTATATCGAGTGCCTTTATATTGCGTATCATTTCAGGAAAGACGGTCTCCATGGTCGAGGGGTAAGGATTTCGACTACGAATCAGAAGGTAGCGGGTTCAAATCCCGGCATGCGAAAGTAAATTAAATTTAATTAATTTGTGTTGTTTCACAATTAAAAATTAAAAAATAATATATAGTATATTTGCGCACGTTCCAGAGTGGAAGATACTCTCAGTATCGCCCTGGTGAAAGACCACCATTAAGAATTGAAAGGTTGCTTGAAATGGCTTTTCGTTGTGTTTGGTGACCAGATCAGAATAGCCAGGTATTTCCCCACTTCCCTCTTCCCCTTCTCCTTCCCCTCCCCAATATCTTCGGCCTCACAGCATTCCCCAATTGGGAATGCCATAGTCTTACTGGCTCCAGACGGTTGGGAGCAGTTGGGACTCTTATGCGGTATTCATATAAAAAAAGGAACGTTTATTTGTAGACCAGGAATGTGAACTGATTCTTTTGGATGAAAGGGTGGAATATGATCGCATGGGATATACTTTTCATCAATACTTTTGAACACATAGGCAAAGAAATTAACAAATTCATTAGTCACTGCTTCTTTTTCTCACGAAATATGGATTTAGGTTAGCATTGTTGATTATTTCTTAGTGTATGGATGTGTTTGATATCTGAAGGAATTCACTTTTCTGTAGTAAGAATATAAGAGTATAATTTTTTTGAAAGTGTTTTACAGTCAGTTATATTGCAAAATATTTTGTAATCTGAGACGGAGTTGTTGTTCTTATAATTTTTGTACCAATTTTTTTTATTAGTTGTTTTGTCATTATTAAACCATTTTGGGGAACTTCAATAGTATGATTTGAGTTTAGGGTACACATTTTTTGACGGCTGTGTTGATAATGGATTAAAATCACTATAAGTAATGGTTAACATTATTGTTTGTGTCCAGAAAATACCAATCTGAACATTCTAAGTATTGTAATTTCAGTGGATAGTCTCTTTTGCAAAATTGTATGAATAGGATGGAACAGTGTTGGAGAGAGTGTTAAGGTCATGTTTCGTAGTGGTTATGTTTAAGGGAGGATGGTGAGAATCGATGAGGAGAATGGGGTTTGTTGATTTACACAGTTTTACTGAAGTATCGCTACTAAATCCGAGGTCTAACAACTGATAAAGATTAAATATTTCATGAATTTGTTGAAGTCTTAAAAAATCTGAAATTAAGATGATTAATTTAATTACTTTGGGTGAGCTAGTATATTTATTTTATTTTATTTATTTATTTACATTTAGTAATAGTAATTTATCATCAATTGAGGTACATGGAAGTTGAAGTTGCATTATGTATGCCTGGTCGATATTAATTCCTAGCTAGACATATTGCCTGTTCTAAGTAATTAAATATATGGTGGGTACAAAATATCGAGTTGTAAGGTGTTGTACTATTTTAAATTTTTTGTTGAAACTCTTTTCGGTGGGTTCCAAAATTATACTAGAAAAAAAGAAAATGAAGATACAGAAGAAAGAAAAAAAACAAACAAATAAACGAAAATTATGTTCTTTTAAAAAAATATACGAAAGTTAAGTTATATTTTTTAACAGGTTCTCGGACTACGTTCTTCCCAGGTCAATGAGCCATTTGGTAATATTTTTGCCCAAGGATGACAATTCGCAGTTTTTAACCTCGGGTGAGATTTTATTGCAGATTTTTGGTCCAAGCAGTCTATATTTGGTATATTATAGTCGCCGATTAGCAATAATCTGGTTTTAGGATATTTTAGTTTGGGGGCTTCGACGAGTCCAGTGTCGTTTTCATATATTTATGTAGCTGATTTAGGTGGAATTTAAGCACAACAAAGAGTAATTTTTCCAATGCTCGTCTTGATTTGAATAAATACCCGTTCAACGTTTCGTACATACCTACATTTCAGTCGAGACGAATTTATTGATTTGGCGACGAATATTACAACTCCACCACCTTTTGATTTGGTGTTTGTAATAGTAATTCTATCAAAGCGGTAGGTGTTATGTGGAGTGTAGACAATTCCCCCGTGTTAGACGGATCGAACCAAGTTTCATTTAGGAAATATTATATTAATGGGATGTATTAGAAGCCCTGTTCTGGTAGTAAACCATAATGGGTTATAGTTTTTTTGATTTGTATTTACAATTACGGGTATATTGTTTTTGTATTTTATTGTATTCAATGTCTCGAATTCTTTGTTCCATAGTTGTTCTTAGGTTGGCGAGATAATTTCTTTGGGCTGGAGTTTGGTCAGAGTAAATTTGAATACTAGAGTACTCAATTATGTTGTTTCTATTTTTTATAATGGCATTGCTTGGAAATATACGAGAAGCTAGAGGGAGTTGATCAGCATATTTGATGCCTTTCGTATGACAAACCACGAAGTAATTTGATGTTTATTTTCTATATGAAATATTCATATCATGTATAAAACAATTTATTGCTTAAAATATAAAAACAAATAAATTTCAAAATAAAACCTACATTATAATATACTGCGTTATTGCTTATGAAAATTAGGTACATATATTTATTAATACGTCTAGTTTATGTTATAATGTCTCATTTTATAAAAAAAATGGCATAAAAATAGGTACCATTATTTTAAATAAGTCATTTCTTATTAAATAAAGATGATAAACATGGTAGATCTTATATTGTCTGAGAATACGACTATTTCAAAAAGGTGCCTCTTTGCTTATGAAGGTAATATATAAGGCTTGCGTTACTTCGAAACGTTCCAAGCACTGCCTCTGAACACGTATATGTAGATCATCACATAATCGGCTTGGATGAAAACCATATTGCTCAGGTAAAAAAAAAATTGAGGTGGTTACTAAGGTAGGCCTCCAGTTCTGTATATAACTGTGTGATAAAAGCGTGAAGGCAGTAGGTTTGGGGTGACCGTAGGAAGGGTTAAAACAGCCAACTTACTACGTCTGATACCTTTTTACGGTTCAGCGAACGTTTGAATATTTTGGTACCCACCGGGTCGCTACTGCAACGTACCTTTTTTATGATCATGGTTGGAATTATGTTAACCATATTACTTTTGTCGCATTCAATATTTCCAAGTATTGGAGAACATCTTGGCTATAGTGTCAAACATTTTTCTTAGGCTTTTCTCAATTTTTACTTCCGACTTTGCACAAAATAAGGACATTGGTTTATTATATTATTTTATATTACCGTAGGAAGAAAAAAGCAGAACATGTAAAGTCATAATTTGATATCGCCTCAATCATTGTAAAAAAAAATTATAAAATACTTATCGTATAAAAGTGTTTTTAACCACTTCTATTTTAATATAATAATTGACGGTTTCGGAAATACCCCTCATTCGTCAGGAATATATTAGTACTAAACACTAAACTAAGGTACAAAATAATGATAGACATACATGAATATTTAGGTGTTAGAGTGTGAACCGACCAGAGGGGAAGTGGTAATTGGAAGGTTTTCTGGAGGAACATATCGATTCACTGGAAAAATATCTAAAAGATGAGTATACTATAAATTACTTGGTTATTCAATTACTAGAATTAATATTTTGGGATTTTCTAATTTTCCAGTGCTTTTAAATTATCTAATGTTTCGCCTTCATTACTACGGTAAAGATTTGAACTCTTTATATTTACTCAAAATATGATCGGTTCAAGAATTTATACGTTATATTATAATTATGGTAAGCCACAAAGTACATGATATTTACGAATGACTTATCGTATCATTTTAGTGATCAGTTTGATCCCATTGCTCCATATAAACGTCGAAAAATCTCCAATGCTTTATTCTTATACAAAATGGAGAAATGTATTGTTGATTGTGTTGCCCAAATGCAACACCAGATCGAAAGATTTATTTAAAATACCACACTATAAAATTTAAATACGCCCAAACTTTTTAATATAACGTATTTGCAAAATCCACAATACTCTACGAGATATAGACGTTTTGAACTGTAACTTGAAATAATTTAAAATGAATTTAACTGAATTGATGCTCTAAATAAGCACTTAATAAATTATGTAAGAATTCTACGGTTATTAATGATTTATTGTTTTCATATATAATTTGAAGAACTACATTATATTTAAAAGTTTTAAATTTTTCAATAATAACCATTACTAATTACTTATAAAAAAGTTCCGATAGGTAATTATTATCACGTGTGACGACTGTTTCATCTTCCGAAGGCAGTAAAAACAGATTTTCTTTATTTTTTACACATTAAATTATGTTTTTAATAATATGTATGCATAAACTAAAACTTTCCTTCTTGATAATATCCTCCCTTGACTTGATTATGTTGATAAGGCGAAAACTGTATTTATATTTATATCTAATGTATAACAAAGAATATTATCTGTTATTTTATCTAGGTAGGTACAAAATAGCATTGATTCGTTTAATGGAACATATTTGGTCTAGAATATGTTAATTTAAATATTTTTACACGAATTTTTATATATGGCGACTGCTTGTTTCCAAAATAAAATAAATTAAAAAATCACAGTGACAAAGAAACGAATTTGCTAGATTGAAATAGCTACTTGGTCTAGGAACTCCAAAGAGAAACTATTAGTGTTTTTGGTGGGAGAGATATACTATCTTTTCGCTTTTTGATGGATAAGATGTTCACATGGGCCTTGTATTCATTCCAGATCTTTGAATTCCAGGTTTGGTTCAACCTACATGACCTAACGACTCATACACCGCAGGGATCTAATTTTTATAAATAGTCTATGCACTTATATTATTCATCGTCATTGATTCAATGTCAGTATTGGTATCAGAACTATTTATACGGATTATAGGCGATGAAATCCATCAACTAGGAGGAAGTATCTCAAACATTTTACAGAAAAAAACGGGTTTCCTTTGTAGAGTTTTTATCACCCAGTTGTGAAATTTTAAATAAATCTTGTAAAAAGTTAAGAGAATCTTAGTAGATATATGAATTTAAGAAAGGGAAAATTAATGTGAGCAATTATGTAATGCGGAAAGCTCTTCAGACAGTTTTCTCGACTGTCTAGAAGTTTATTTTATTAATGTAGTGCTTGAACAACAAACAAACCAAAAGCTATTTAATGTATTTAAATCAGAATAATCCTTATATGAGGTAAAAGTTCACATCACTATAACTTTTCATAAATGCCAAGGATTAAGGATATACGAGTATACTAAGCACAAAGCTGAATAAATTCAATAGGAGGGATTACGTACGCGAAAATATTTCTAATGCTCCCACCAAACAAAGAAGCTCTTTTCGAAATTATAAACAAAACAATGCGGAAATACATTCTATAATTCTGTAAGTTATAATTACATCAGAAAAATAATAATACGAATTTCTGGGATTTTACAGCAAGCAATAATATAAATATTTTTGAAATTATTCAGCTGCTATAAATTCCAAGCTTTGGATGTTAAATTTTTTGCTTCAATTTCTTGTTATTTATT
Organism: Halesus radiatus; assembly: GCA_022606495.2. Classification (NCBI taxonomy): domain Eukaryota; kingdom Metazoa; phylum Arthropoda; class Insecta; order Trichoptera; family Limnephilidae; genus Halesus; species Halesus radiatus. The sequence goes on from JAHDVE020011948.1 coordinate 431,733, forward strand.
ATGTAATGTTGTAATGATTGGTAGAATTTTTATTTCGTCTTTCTGTCTTGCTGTCACACTGGTCGCAATTTTTTAATATTATTATATCCCTAGAACCAGTAAGACTATGACAACCCGGACAACAGGATAGTGAAGAAGGATAACAGGAAGGCTAGAGGAGGTTAGGAAGTGTCTGGTTGCTATTCAGATCTGGTTAATTAACATAGCAATTGCAATTCCAAGGAACATTTCTATCAAAAATGCTGATCTCTTACAAGCACCACTACTACTATGGAGCTGTGTTACACAAAGATATGAAGCAAAAATATCTATTATATATCTAAATAAATATCTAAATATCTAACTAAATATCTAAAATTATCTATTAATAATAATAATAGAAAAATTCTTATACCTCCGTTTTTGTACAAAGTAACCTCAATGGCACTATTTACATCTAGAATTCTGAGAGCATTATTTGAAATGAAGTTCAAAGGACAAAGTACTTATATACAGTACCTAATACATATTTTTGTTGTTTTTTTTTTTAAACCCAATTCGTGTTATAAATGTGGTTAGCAATCTAATTTTTGACATCCATGATCTCACCACACTGCCACGGAGATCGTCAGTGAGATTCTATTTTCAAAATGTTTCAACTGCCTACATTAGCGTTGGTATTCCCCATTTCATAAACACTTTCGAAAAACCTTCCTTCAACCGTTCCGCATATAATAATCGTTCCATCGAACAATTCTCGCACAGCTCATCGAAAACCTTCACGTTTTTCATCCCCAAAACCCACCCCTATTTCCAAGCGACGTGTGCGCGAAATATGAAAAATACTGTGATAAGTGAGCAGACAATACATAGGTGTGTTAAGTTCCTTTCAACCCGATATTAAATATTAACCGATCCATTATATTCTTTATCTGCAGAAATGAGGACTTAGAAATCCACTCAGTCCATTCATAATTTTTCTAATGGAGCTGATTTTGAAACGATCACACTCAGTTTACGTAAATATAAAATCCACCACTCTGAAACAACTACTAACTGTAAATATAATATCTACAATTAATCTAAAAAAATATGTCATAGCCTGGATCAAAAAACACGCTATTCATGTCATTCAAAACAAGATAAAACTCAATCAAATATAATCTCCAATATATAAAATACTATGCTTACTTGATTGTCCGTTTTCTCCTTTTCATGCAATATTCTTTAATATTATCAAACTTAGTCTAAAGTATCATGTTACATGTTTATTATTTTTTAAAGGATTTGAATACTGTAACCAAAACTAAAACATTTAAACAAAACTATGCAACACACAACAATTAATACCTGTACCATAATTAACACATCCACCTCAGCACAGGTTCTCTTAGTGAGGTGATCACGACACATATAACACTCCATTCACAGTATCACCTCTTCAAACCTATCTCACACTCCACATTATAAAACACAATACAAAGCACCTTTATCATACTTAAAAAAAACCTATTATGTAAAATCGTACCATATAATATATAGATGTGAATAAATAAAGCTCCACAAGGCTACAAAAAGAAGTAATCAATTGATAAATTAAAACTTTTAAGAACAAATTAACAAACTACCACATAATTTTCCAGTATGGTTAGGAACAGAAGGTGGAATAATTGTAACTTACTACGTCATAGTATACGCTCTATACATTCATTTCTGTTATTCTAACTTGACGTAACCCAACTCGTGTTTGATTAAATCATTAGTGACATGTCTACTTCTTCCATCTACTGTAATGTAATTCATATAATTCTTCTGGCGCTCCTTTTTGCGTCCATCAGCTAAACGTGTACAAAGCAATATATACTAGTGAATCGGTCTGGTGTTATTTTTCAAATTCATATTATTTCTATTGCTAGCATTGAAAATCTAGTACAATCAAAAGGATAATGAAAACGTGCTTGTTAGCTATCTTGAATTTTAAAAAAAGGCTGATTCGTGCACTACGCGTGATATTCAATAACATTTACCAAAAGAGAAACTTTCTATTACTCGTTAATGAAAATAATTTATATTCTCACTCTTATTTATGAATATGTATGTACCTACATATATATGTGTACTTTTTATTCCACCATCAAGGAATAAAGTACAAATTAAATCAAAGAAAAAAGGACGCAACAAATTATTTCCTTTCGTCTTTAAGCTTTCGGCAGCTAGCAAAGAAATAATTTAGCGTTTTTTTTTTATACACAATACACTTTCGGATCGTTACTTTGTAATATCCTTATTTTATTTCCGTGGATCATACAGGCACTACAGATTTTTATCAGACTGTAGATATGCAGTGCCATTCAAATCAGACGAATCTTTATTCGACCGGTGTATCACATCGAAAATTACATTCCTCTGACAATTAGAAATATCCGGCTAGAGTCTATCTCGACATTTTAACAGCACCTCTACTGGTTTAACGATCCGGCTTCGTTTATTTGTATTTCCCTCAGACGCAGTACCTATCGATACATTTGGATCAAAATCTGATATTTTGACAGTTACATTTATTGTGGAAATGTGGAACTGAGCTTGCCAGTTTCCAGTGTTCACTATTTAAGGATTTTAACACAGATTTTCTACTGTAAATCCACTTAAATCCGCGATGAAAACTATAATTGAAATCATGTACCTAAGCGATCTAAGGGCTCATATTGTCATAAAATACCAAATTAATCGAAGTCTATCAATAAAACACCCATTCGAAAGATGAATTTAGCGAAAAAAAAATACTATAAGAGATTTAGAGCTTAGTTCTTCGAGTTTCCCACACCTAATAAAATAATCATCTCTTAATTCGAAATGTTTAAAATGAAGAATAATAAATCATATTTTCCTCCTTCCGCCTCTTTTTAAATATTTTTATCAGTTCAGTGAGTCAGAAAATTTAATATAATAGATCTCGGTATTGTATAATATCAAAGGGTAAGCGATAAAGAATACTCGCGCAATTATAATGTCTTTTTTTTATGCATTAGCACAGCACAAGCCCTTTTGCTGTACTGTTGGAGAGTGAGGGTTTCGTAAATCTTTATTTTAATGTGATACCGCACAAGAGTCCCAGCTGCTCCCAACCTTCTGGAGCCAGTGAGACTATGGCATCCCCAATCGGGGTATGTTGTTAAGCTGATGGTATTGAGGAGGGAAAGGAGATAAGGAAGAGGAAGATGGGGAAGTTAGCTTGATATTTAGATCTGGACACCAAAACATGGCTAAAGCAATTTCAAGCAGCGTTTCGATTCTGAATGGTGGTCTTTCACGAGGGCGATACTTACAGTATTTATCATATTTTAATAATTAAATAAACTCGTCCACCACATAATGGTTGACGGAAATGACGGTGTACTTGGAAAAATCTGCGCCGTCTACCAAAAAAACTAAAATATAAACGTAAAAGAAATGCCGGTAAAATGTGTTTCTTCCAATTAATTATGCCTTTTACGAAGGGACGTTTGAACAAGTAGAGCGAATTAATGGAGAAAGAAAAAAAAGTGCCAGGAGAATACATGACGCGAAATGAATGGTAGAAGAATTTAAGGATGCCCGAGGAAGACATGACGCACTTAAGTGAATCAAATACTTGAGTTGGATTATGTCAAGAGAATTGTAAATAAGTTACGATGCATGAATACGAATGAAATCCTTATTTCGCGTCGATATCAACGGGAAAATACCTCGCATGTGTCCAAAATCTTAATTGTTCAGGAGGCATTAATACATTTATGAGATTTACGGAATGTTTTTTAAAGCGTGTAAATACGCTTTGTGTTTTTAGATTCAACAATATATGTTCACGAATAAAAACCTTACAACATTCAGTGTCATTTTACAAATATTTAACTAATTTTCGTAAAGTCACCCTTGTGGGAGGTATTTTCCTATTGACGACGATATGCCAAGACAGAGTTGCATGGCGGTTCATCCTATCCATCTACCCTCACTAGAAAACGGTGTGATAGTTAGTTAGTTACAGATATACGGTTTTAATAAATAATGTCCACTTTGTTCAACGAGCGTTTCTTGTTGCGATTAAACACTTGTGTGCAAAATGTATAACTTAAAAAAAAAGAAAGTCAAAGATAACTTAAAAATATCCTGCTACCATAATTATAACGGAAGATGTTGCTGTGAAATGGTGGTTGACCAGCCGAGGAACTGAACTCACGATGCCTGGGTGGGAGCCCGACGAATTTGCAAACTCAGCCACTGACCGATCATTGATATAATTTTATTATTCATTGAAGAAAATTGGAAATATGGAATTTTTGTGACATTATGGTGATAAAACGTTTTTTCTCTATTTAAGAAATATCCACTATCAAATCGAACCAAACCCATTTCGTCGTCCTTAAATACTAACGAGAATCGCGATTAAAGTCGCAAATGTGTCAATGAGTCTTGCCACAGACAGATCCGTTGAAACTTATCCATCCTTCACATGCATCATTTATGCGAAAAAGGAACTGGTCACAACAAATCCACCAGTAGTATGCCTTATCTCCAATTTTGGCTAATGCATGTGAATGGAGTTGCACTACAAGGCTGCAGACAACTGATTTGGTTGGAATTTCTTTTTTAAATACCTAACACTTTCGATTGGTAAAAATAAGTTAAATTGTAAGTGTAAACATTATAACCGATTCGCTTTGTTAGGTTTAAATTTCTGCCATAATAATAAATAACAGCAACAAAACGACGTCTCATTTTCAAGTAACACAATTTTTATCATAAATTCTTTAGATTTAATGAAATAGCTTCATGAGATATAAAATATAGATTTTGTGTTTTTACGGGTTTTATTGGGTAAAACTCAAAGTAACTGAACAGGTGTCCTAACTAAAGTTTATCTTATATATTCGATATTAAAACTAATAAACGGACTGGCAACATTGTGTGGTTCACAATTTTGAGAAGGGAAACATAATTATGTTATTAAACATAGTGCTGGCTGGAACTACTTCATTGTTTGGGGTGATTTTCAATAAGAAAACTTGAATTATTTTCTTCTCTTTAGTACGACATTGACTAAATATTACGTGACAATATAAGTATCTTTTTTTTAATGCTGGCAATTCGTGGTGGAATTCTATTATAATAACTTATTGAAACACTTTTTACAACTTTTTCACTTTTTATTTTATAAATCGTCTTCAGTGCTGCTGTGTTCGCACTTTTTATATATCTATTTTTGATACTGGCAATTCGTGGCGGTACAAAATAAAGCGAAGGAAATATTGTTTTTCAGTATGTAACAGGACATTGTAGGCAAAGAGGATAGATTGCCACGCAACTCTCTTTTTCTTTTGGCACACACTTCTTGTTTCATTCACATTTGTGCATCATTTTATAGATACTTTATGTTATTCCAATTCTTGACTCAAGCACCACTTCTTCTACCATTAACTTCCGTATCATATATTCTTCTTACACACCTTTCTCCGTTCGTTTTACTTAGCGTCCTTTTCTTAATCTTCTTACCGACGCTTTCTTTAGACTTACATTCTTTCCGGATTGCCGCATTTATAACACGGTCAAACATGACTTTCTCACACACGCCTCAGGGAGCTTATTCCTACAGCATTAAGTCTACTTTGATCCTTCCTCTGCTATTTCAATGCCTCACTGCCATACGCCACAGTTGGCATCAGCACTCCATTGTGGACAGCTAGTCTCGCTTCTTTGGACAGTACCTTTGTAGTTTACCTGTATGGTGTATGTGGGTGGTGGAAAGATCAAATGGGATTCCAACCTTCTATGGTGAGATGACTCATCACAGAAATAGAAGCGCATCTTCCATGTTCACGCAGAGGAGAGTAACCTGCTTTACGGCGCTTAATAAGGCAGACGAATAACTGTTCGGAGAATGCCATTATCGTGGAATCTACTCTCTCTCGAGATTCTAACGATAAAGAATGCTGATATAGTAGAATGCTGGCACCGCAATCCACTATCTAAATGTTACCTCATTTATTTCTTTCGCCTTACTTCTTCAGCCGCTGCTATCAACTCTCTTGACTCGCCTCTAATTACTTTAATATCTGAGCAAATATACTAAACACAGATTTCAGTTTTTGGGTATTCCTACGCTATACATGTATTAAATAAAATATCCAAATGTATGATTGTTTATCGACGGCAAGAGAAAAAAAACTTTTGTCGGAAAATCGTGCTTAATTTAATACACATATTCGTATGGCTGCGTGCATTTCCCAACTTATCGAGTGGCGCGGTATTGAGCGAGAGGGTGCGGAGTTTCGCTCGTCATGCCAGGATGCGCAGTCGTCAGTAGTAGCCGGCGGTCTGCCGATAGTAATTGACGTATCATGCATTTTATCCTCGTTTTCAGTATATATTTACAATTTTTAATTATATGAGTACGTACATTGTACATATCGTGGGGTATACTAGCAAAAAACTTTCTGTCGGAAAATTGATGTTTCAGCATAATAATACAGTATAGTGAAGTTCTTTACGCTCTACTGGTAGAACTAGTAGAACATACTAATTTGTGTTAAATTATAATTTTATAAAATTTTAAAACTTTACAAAAGTTATACCAGGTTTTTTTATTCGGAGAAAAAGCTTCAGATTAATCAATATTTTTCAAAGAATCAAAGCACATATTTTCATGCTGGATAAAAACACGACTTATATATTAAAATATTATGTCTATGGATGTTCACTTTTCTCCACTTAGCATTTCTAGCAGGAAACTTTAACTCGAATAATTGTCCATGGCTGTAGGCATTTCGCGTATCCATTACTTCTGTAAACATATATACGAGTTTTATGTTTATTTCATGTTTTGTGCTTTAATTTAAAACAAGTACCCGACAATCAAAAAGCAATTTTACAATTTAATAGTTTTTGCTAGAGCAAAAACGTCGGCCAAAAAATGCTATAAACTACCACCTTGGAAATAAACCAAAAAACCGCTAATTCGTAATTAAAATTCAAATATACATAAATGAAAAAGATATTCTTAACCTGTCAATTCTAGTTCCGTATTGGTAAACAAATGACGGTCCTCATAATACCTGTTCTATCTCACTTTCTCTTAAGTTTAGATATGTGTTTTAGAAAGAGAGAACACCAACTCTCATATTTTGATAGTAAATAGAATTAAAAGGAATAAACACTTAACATCATGGTACATTTCTATACCAATACAAACTGTAATAAGGATCCCCAGTACATTTAATTTTTTTTAGTTATCATTAATGTCCTTTTAACTTTAATATAAGTATTTTATTTCTATTTTTTAACTTTAGTTTTCATAGTTATTTTAACTATATAAAAGTTTTAATATAATTCTGACGAAGGAAGGGTACTTCTGAAAACGGTCGATCATTATATTAAATTGAAGTGGTTTAAAATAAATGTGTTTGTTAATTATGACAAGCCACAAAGTAAATGACTCCTAGGAATATGTTATATCGTCGAGTAGGGGCAACAAGGCATTAATATTTTTTCTCCAGTTCCTCATCGAATTTGATAAAGAGTTTTAATTTGATACAAAACTTATATGCTTGATTTATTCATTTAGAGTTCAGCTTAAAATAACAATACTGTAAATATGCTCACTGTATACTGAGTGTACAGCACCAGAGATATCGAATTTTTTATTTATTTTTATATGAATACCGCACAAGAGACCCGACTGCTCCCAACCGTCTGGAGCCAGTGAGACTATGGCATCCCCAATTGGGAAATATTGTGAGGCTGAAGGTATTGGGGAGGGGAAGGAGAAGGGGAAGAGGAAGGTGGGGAAATATCTGGCAATTCAGATCAGGTCAACAAACACGGCTAAAAGCCATTTCAAGCAACGTTTCAATTCTGAATGGTGGTCTTTCACCAGGGCGATACTGAGAGTATCTTCTACTCTGGAACGTGCGCAAATATACTATATATAATTTTTAAATTAATTAATTGTGAAACAGCACAAATTAATTAAATAAAATTTACTTGCGCACGCCGGGATTTGAACCCACGACCTTCGGATTCGTAGTCGAAAGCCTTACCCCTCGATCATGGAGGCCGTCAGTACCTCAAAGGAAAGGTGTTGACCTCTGATATTTATTTAGAAGCATCTAGATTTCTAGATATTATACAAACAGCAATTAACCGTCGTTTAACAGAAGGGAAAGGCAGAAAAATATACCAGTCAAATTAGTTGGAAAATAATAATAATATGTATATACGAGTATATAAAATACACTTATTCTACATTTCAAAAGTGAGTCTGGCGAATTTTAATGTGATTGATCGTGTAACCCACGCTTTCTCCTGTGTGTATGTCATGAAAGGGTACAACAAGGTAATACTGTACAATATGTACATCAACACAAATATACCTAATGTATATCTACGAATGTACTTCTATATAAACAACCGCTAACCTTCGCTATATTGCGAAAAAACTATTTTATATATCTGTGTACTCACCATTAGTAAATTATCTTTATAAAGTGAGTATTTTTTTTTAATGCTGGCAAACTATAATAGTAATTCTGAACTGTTTTTTTCTTGTGAGAGCTTGAAACAATTCTAGGAATAATTATTACATTTTCTACTTAAATTATCGAATTTAGAAAAGCTCTTTATATCAAAGGTGACCGCAAGAAGCTTGCCCAACGTCCACCGTCCCACCGCTAAATAGACGTGACTTGAGAGTGACACGGCGATGGAGAGAGGAGGAGACAGGGATTTGAGGAAGGGGAGGAATTAAATTGAAACTACCTCACCATCGTCAACACAGTGCCTCTTGTAGTATTATTTTTTTAGTATTACTCCTGATGAAGAAAGCATCGCTTTCGAAACATGTAGATATCTTTATATTAATAATGCGGTGAGTAGAAAGTATGTTATTTAGATTATATCTTACGCAGATGACACAGTATTATTATTGAAAGCAAATACATTAACTGAACTAAACGATATAGCTAACACGGATATCAATCAACTGAAAATGTGGTTAGACATAAACTTGCTAACGTTGAATTTAAAAAAAACTTATTATATCCCATTTTGCACAAAAAAACAAACACCTAAAGAAATAAATATTTTTATCCACTCTAGAATATATACACAACAACATAACTGCAATATATCATGTTTAGCTATAGAAAGCAAGAGCGAAATTAAATACTTAGACATAACAATAGACCAATTCCTAAAATGGTCCCCTCACATAAACTTACTCAAAGACAGAATAAGGAAACTAATATACATCTTCAGATGTTTAAGACATATTCTAAACAAAGAATTACTTAGAATGACGTACTTTGCTTTCTGCCAATCAATAATACAATATGGCATTGTAGGATGGGGTGGAACTTATAAAAATCACACGCAACTTCTTTACATAACACAAAAATTAATAATAAAAACAATTCTAAACAAGCCATACACATACTCGTCAGATCTTCTATTTAAAGAATTCAAAGTCAGAAAATTAAAAGAATTATATTTCTATCATGTAACTTTGCAAATTTATAAAGATAATATTCTAAACAAAACTGCACCATTTAAAAATAATAGAAGTCTTAGACAAACATCATTTCTTCCAATTCCAAAATGCAAAAAAACAATGGGACAATTTAATTATAAATATCTTGGAGTTAAATTTTTTAATTCATTACCAGTAAAAATTAGAAACATTAATAATGATTTAAAATTTTTTAAAACACAACTTAAAAAACACACTGAAAATATACACTGAATAATATAACATAGAAATAAACAAATAACAAAAAAATAACACAACCCCATACACACAAGCTCAGCTTAATTATAGGGGTACATCTTATATAAATATTGAACTTTTGAAAAATATTGTAACCTTGTTTAATTATTAATTATGTATCTTTTTTTGAATAAATTAAATTAATAAATAATAATAATAATTTATTAATAATGACGTCACAAAGTGAAAACCAATCGTTTGAAGAAATTATCAATTTATTATTTTACACTAACTGCTTAGTGTGATATGTTTAAGTTATTGTAGGTACCTAAAAACAGTAATATTCAAAGTTATACTGTTCAAGTATGCTTGTCAAAGATGATAAATTCAAAATCTCTTTGCTGCTATGGTAACAATTTTTACGCAGTTTTTGTGAAGGAATCATCTCAAGGGCGTAATTTCCCAGAAGACATTTGATAATTTGATTAATAATCCAATAACTATTTTCACCAACTTCATCATCAAAAGCAACTGTGGTATTTTGTTCACCTGCCGGCATTAAGGCTTAACCACGGAATCTTAAAGCTTTCCATACCTTTATGCACTCGTACTAGACTAAGTGCAGAATACTCGGAACTCCTATGTGGTTGTTGCCAAAAGCATCTTGGGCATTCAAGGTACCTATTGAATTAATTGCACGTGGGCTAAATGCCAAAACTAGAAAACATTTTCAGGAATGCGGGAAACAATGATCTATATTTTCGCTGTGCCAAAATCAATGTGTTTTTCAAGCAGAGCGTGTTAATTGTTGTTACGAATGAAATGTTAGTATTTATTGCTCGCTGTTATAAAATTGTACTGTGAGTAATACGTTAGGATAAAAATAAAATATAATATTATTTTTTGTTGATAAACAGCTGTCTTGTACAAAGAATAATTAAACAATAACATAAAATACGACATTGAGTGAAGCATTTCATGGCATTGTACTGTTAATTTAATTCGAAAGTAATTAATTCTGATGGTTTCCGTGGTTGAGTGGTTACGATCCTTGGCTATGAATCCGGAGGTCAAATCTCAGCGTGTGCAAGTAAATTTTATTTGATTAAATTGTGTTATTCACAATTTATTCATTAAAAAATAATATTAGTAAGAAGTATATTTTCAGCACGTTCTAGAGTTGCAGATACTGTCAGTATCGCCCTGGTGAAAGAACACCATTCAGAATCGAAACGTTGCTTGAAATGGCGTTAGCCGTGTTTGGTGACCAGATATGAATAGCCAAGTTCCTCCTACCTTCCTCCTCCCCATCTCCTTCCCCTCCTGAATACCTTCAGCCTCACAACATATCCCAATTGGGGATGCTATAGTCTCACTGGCTCCAGACGGTTGGGAGCAATTGTGACTATTGTGTGGTATCACATATTTATTTTGTTATCTTTAAATGTATTCTCAGCATGGTATTATTATTTCCATGAAGGATACTTTCTGAAAAGTCATTTAATTTGCGTGATGGTCATAATATTTAATATATAACAGAACAAGAAATGTTAATTTGGTCGTTTCACTTAACAAACCCTTAACATGATTTCTTGACGGTTTTAATACAAGGGGATGGAAGTAATAAACTTTTTTTCAGTTTTATTTCTCCCTTTTCAATGAAACTGAAACTGAATAAAAAAGTTTATTGTCAAAAGCGAGAGGAATGTTCAACTTTACAAATTCACACCATTTATTAAACTGTACCTAACGTTTGGTTTTCCTGCCTTAACTGCAAAAAGTTAGTACTGGCACTTGGCGAATGGGTGTTTATTGATTCCTAAGTTTCTTCGGGTAGTATATTTTCACATAATACATTTCCCGACATCTTTCTTAGTTTTGTGAATCCCTCTCATCTACGTCTATTCCAAGGAGCTTTGCTAATTGCTTGTTAAATCTATAGAGAGTGATATCAAGCATGATTGTAAATCATTTTGGGAGTACCTCAAATCACTACGTAAGGACGGTGGTATAACGGACACCATGATGCATGGTGATCGAGAGGTTAGAGGAGCGGATGTAGCCAATGCGTTTGCGACACATTTCCAATCCGTGTATAGTATTGAGCCTCCATTACTAAATCCCAATACTGCTGCCAAGATGAATGTGAAGGGAGCCCAGAACATATATATAAGTCATATAGACGAATCAGATGTAAAATCTTCCATTACAAAAATGAAACATACACATTCAGTTGGTCCTGATTTTTTACCAGTCTTTTTTCCGAAAGGATGGGTTCATTTTTTAAAGCTGCCACTAAGCTTCATGTTTAACTTCTCTTTAGAAACTGGGATATTTCCTGATTCCGGGAAAGTCTCAAAAATTTGTCCTATCTTCAAAAGCGGGTCAATGACATCTGTGGAAAGTTTCAGACCGGTGGTTATTCTCTCTGCCCCGGCAAAGCTGTTCGAGTCAATACTCCACAAACACATGCTGTCTCAAGTAGAGCCATTTTTAATATCGGAACAGCATTTAGCGTTTAGAAAGGGCCGATCAACAGACACGAACCTATTGGTACTCACAGATTATGTATCAAAATCCTTAGATAAAGGCTACCAAGTTGATTGCTCATACAATGATTTTTCGAAGGCTTTTGATTATTAAATAAACTGTCAATGATAGGTTTTTCTTTACGGTTTCTAATATTCTTTGCCAGCTATTTTACTGGAAGAAAACAATTTGTATGGCATGGAATATTTTAGTCTAAATTATTTCCTGTGCTCTCTGGAGTCCCTCAGAGCTCTAATTTAGGCCCCCTCCTCTTTTCTATTTTTATTAACGATATCGCAGAGAGCATTCTGCATTCCAGGTTTCTTCTTTTCGCTGATGACCTAAAACTGTTCTTAGAAATATTAACTTTAGAAGACTGCAATCGACTCCAATCGGATATTGACAGAATTATTGATTGGAGTAAGAGAAATCAGATTAAGCTCAATATTTCTAAATATTTCATTCTTTCTTTCACAAGGGCATGTCATACTTGGTTTTACCGGTATAATATGAACGCCCCAAGTTTAAAACGTGTCTCCACTATGAAAGATCTTGGTATCGCGTTTGATAGTAGGCTGACATTTCATGCTCATATTGAAGTCACCTGTAGTACTTCATTAAAAATGCTGGGTTTCGTCCTACGTACTTCAAGGAATTTTAAAGACACTCGGTTTCTCATAATTTTATATAACTCGTTATATTTTATATTAACAATTTACAGTACCCATTCAAACTGCTTACGTTTTACAAAAGACTTTTTTTTGTTATATTTACGTATTTATTTCTTCACAACACAATCTTTTATTTTTGCTTTGGAAATGTTATAGGATTGGGTAACGTCGATCACCTGCTCGGAAATACTTATAAGCACAGTTTTTTGACGCAGGGAATTATTTTCATGGTTTTTGAGAAAAGGAATCCGATTTTAAATTGTCCACTTGGTTGAAATGAATGAACACTTTTTATAAGGCTGTTCTATCAATGACTTTGGTTTTTCTTAATGGTTAAGGAATCCGACTATTACATTTGACCTAGGAACCAAGATGGCGAATGTGAATTAGTTCCCGTTTATAATAATTTTTGGGATTTTGAAACGCCCTTCACTATTGCATACTAAACAGCAAAAAAAACAACTGTAGGTAGATAACGATGATTTACAATCCAATCCAGATGCACACAATGAACTTGAATACAATTCAATGTAGTCCAGTCAATGAAGGCAATAAGAAAAATGAAATTTTACAGGTGAATGGTACCTATAAGAGGGAGTATTTTCACAAAAGTCCCCTATCTTCTCTTTGTCCGTCCCCCCTCCCCAAAAGTACAGTAGACTAAATATGCTACAATTTGAAATCAAATTGGTTTCGAAGTACATACTTAATAGTTTCCGATTGTTCTAAATTGAGCAATTTTTTCGTAAGTTGTCATTCTTCGCTATTTTTTAGAGTTTTTGTCAATTTTGATCGTGAAGGACTAATTTTTTGGCAAAGATCAAAGTGAATTAATATGCCAGAATTTAAAACCAAATTGGTCTCCGGGAACCCAATAGGATCTAAGAAACATGTGTTCTAAATACCGCAATTGTTTTCTTTGTGGTCATTTGTCTCATTTATTATACGTTATATTCGATTTCAGTGTACCTGAAAACCCCCAAATCCCGATTTTAACAAAATCCACAATGAATTAAAGAAATTAAAAATGACTGCTGAAATTACATATTTTGACGTTATATTCGAGTTCAGTGAACCTCCAAATATCCTTATCCCGATTTGAACGAAATCGGTAGAGAACTGGAGAAATTCAAACAGGCCGCAGCAATTATACATGTTAATCGTATATTCGAGTTTAGTTCACCCCTATACATCCTAATCCCGATGTTGAATGAAATCGGTAGAGAATTAAAAGAAAAAAGAAATGGCCGATGAAATTATGCATTTTGACGTTAGATTTGAGTTCAGTGCATCACCAAAAACAGAATTTTGAGTTCTCTACCGATTTTAAACCAAATCGGTAGAGAACTCAAAATTCAAAATGACTTTGGATTTGAGTTCAGCACCCCCCTAACATGGCTTATTCCGTTTTTGAACCAAATCGGTGTAAATATCTAGAAACTACGTACTTTAATAGGTACAGATCGGCATACTTATATATTTACCCACCTTCCTCTTCCCCTTTTTCCTTCCCCGCCCCAATACCTTCAGCTTCACAAACCTCCCCAATTGGCGATACCATAGTCTCACTGGCTCCAGACGGTTGGGAGCAGTTGGGACTCTTGTGCGGAATTCATATTAAAAAATGCAGCCTCACGATTGTAAATTATATGTACACAAAAAGGTGTAGATTTAAAAAATAAATCTTTCATTCCTTAGTTTCACTTTTGACCGCCTGCACCGAAAACCTTGTAGATCTATACCACGTCCGTCTGTTTTTTTTCATTGCGCAGGTCTTTTTTATTATGCCGTATAAAATAAATTAATCATTTTTTGGCCCATCTTGAAAAACGTTGCAAAGAAATATGATTACAAAAAAATAAATCGAAAATATGCAATTCCTACGTTCCGTAAGTTGGATGGCAGTCTAACACCTGTCTCCCAAGATATTCGTGATAAAATTGCCAAAAATATCGAATTTCAAATTAACGTCCGTTCCCTTCGAAGGTCTTCTCTCAACTGTTTTATTCTGGTGAAATCTCTCATTTTATGAAGATCGTGCCGCTTCTGACGTTTCCCATACGATTTCTGTATGACGGAACTGAATTTAAAAATTCGGAAACTGAGTGAATTACAGTGAAAATCTAAATTTACTGAATTATTTTTAATAAACGCTCTTGGATCTTAATTTTATTTTCTGTGAGATATTGGAATGATTTTAATTAAACATGTTTGTAATGGGTGTTAACAAAACGGCGAAGGCACTGTCGAGCGTTTTACTTGAAATTGCAGTAGGTATTTCATATATAATGTAAAAGATTACAGTTTAAGAATTTACGTCATTGAAAACCTTAGACACTTTCGTAACTCTCCGTTAAGAATTTGCAGATAAATTATGTGTTGTATTGCTTACGTTAGCATAGTGCAAAGTGACGTTTAGTGCCTTATTTGAGTCGTCCCTCTTAAAGGAATTGATTTTTCGCGATTTTAGAGGCACCTTTAACAATTATTTGTGATTTAAAAAAAAAGTTTTACCCTATCTCCTTTGAAAATATAATGAAATATAATTTTTTTTTAAATATTAATAAAAGCATTAAGTATACATAAAATTAAATTAAAAACGACCAATTTAAGTTGGAACACAAATTTGTCTTACATAATATAAAATATCGACCCCAAAAAACGTTTTTTTTTTAATGTTTTGTTTTTGTATTTTTATTTACGTAGTCATATTTACATACCAAATATGATAATTTAAAAAAAAATACAATAAACCTGCAAATAATTTTCTAAGTTGCTTCTAAAATTATAATTTTTTTTTATGGCATATTCTTCATAATTTAAACGAAAATAAATAAAATACTTTTAATCCGTACTAGATATTTAATGAACCTTTAATTTAAAAAAAATATATCATTCAGTTTGGATGGGTATTTTGGCCTCAAATTTAAAATTAAGTGAAATAGGTAGGGCAGCCGTTCCTCTTAAAGAGAAATGAAATATATCTACTGTATTAGAAAATTCATTAAATATCATTATTTTTCTTATAATGCTATGCTGTGCTAGAACATCTGTTCTGCAGTATGTTACCCTGAACAAGTCGTGGTGATGACTACGACTGAAGTTTTCAGGCACGTATAAGCCATAGCATTTCAAGAGGATTAAATCAATAAAATTATTCACAATAAGTGTTGTCAGCGTCAATAGAATACTGCTGGTAGTGAATTAATATTAATTATTTTGATTTGGTACTTGCTACAATATCTATGACGTCATATTTACATGCGATTTTTTTATGTTTCTATGTTACTTTTAAACACTTAAAATATGGTTAATTTAATATTATTTAAAGAAGCGCCTTCTTCACATCGTTCAATTTTAGAAATTCCCTTAGTCCCTGGTTATCTTGATATGCGATATCTTTTTATTTATGAATTTTCCGATGGTAACATGGTTTTTCTCTGATCTAACATGTGGATATTCGATTAACGCATCTTATCACGCGTGCTTGGGGCGTGATGATTTTTTCAAAAAAAAAAAATAGTTTTGATAAAGCTTCAGAGAAAGGACTTTCCATCTTACATACCGATAATGGGTGTGGGCTTTAAGAATCACGCGGAAAAAGAAAATTGAAAAAAAAAAAATGGAAATAAAATTGTTTTAAAGGTTGTGCTAACGCAGTTAATAATGAAAGACAGGAAAAGAATGACTGGGAATTTATTTATTTTCACAAATAAATAAAATGCTGAAACAGTGATAGGGAGCGTTTCGATCAGTTTTCTTACGATGGACAGACATAAATTGCGGAAAAGCTTTGCAGACGTTAATGTGAAGCTTTGCAGACGTTATGTAACTATGCTCTGAGGGGGGAGATATTCTGTGGAATATGAAATTGTACTGTTAGGGATGGGCAGTGATTGTACCGACTTACAGTAGCTTATCAATTAAGGATAGTATAGTCATATTTATTTCCTACGGAGGTTGGGAGATGAAAACGGATTATAAAGGGAGGGGGGAGGAATTTTCCCTAGAGGTTGTTCCAATTTTAGTTGCTAACCTTAGGAATAGGTTATCCACTATAACCGCAACAAGAGGGGGGCTGTAATGGTCTAACCATCATCATTTTCTTTTAATAGAACCCTGGAAATTTTTTTTTTTATATGCATAACTTTCATGCTAGAAAAGCTTAAGGGAGCGACATCTATCGACTTGTGGAGAGTTTGATTACAGTGAATTATAATCCAATATTTTTGATTCATAAAACTCGTTGCAACATAAAACCACGAGATGGCAGTTGGAAGAAGGCGTTCCCTCTTATAAATAAACATCACAGGATTGGGTTAAAACAACGAAAGCGTTACCAATCAAACGGGCGTTTTACATAAACAACAATTAGTGGTGACAGGACAAAGGAAATATTAATTATTTATGTGAATCGAAAGGGTTCAGATCGACGGCCTATAGTGTAAACATTCCAGCAGAGGGCGAACAGGACGAGAGAGGTCGTGAACTTTAAAGCTAACAATGGATAATGCAGAGATAGATAACCATTGAAAATGGAAGCAGAAAGTAAAAAATAATACGCAAAATGTTAATTACAAATAAAAAAAACTACAAAGTGATGATTTATCTTGCACGGGGAAAGGTGTGTTTGCATTAGAATTTAGACAGAGAGACGTGTCATGTAAGGCTAAGCGGAAAAACAACGAATTAGAGAAAATAATTCAGAGAACAATAGCTTCAACAGATAAAAAAGGGGAGAAACAAGAATTATACAGTATGGAAACTTCGGCAAACTTAAGAGATGATTTAGGCGGGACTAATGCGAAATAGGAGTACAATTTTCTAATTTCAGGAACGTAGATAATTACAAGGGAGTGAAACTAGACTGATTTTAGGTGATAAAAGGTATTAATTGAGTAGATTCGGGACATCAGATATTATGAAAATGTAGATGAGAAACGTATCAATCAATTATAAAATTTAAACTGAAGGAATGCAATAGAGATCTTGAGATATATGGACTACTACTTTTAATATAGTCCGATACATTTAGGTAAGATTTTGAGGTTGTCAATGCCTAATGTAAACGGGGCGGAAAAAATTGTGTATTTAAGCGACCAGATGAACATGAAACTCGGGTAATAAAGAGATATACAAACAATTAAGGTTATACAGGGAAGATAGGAATATTTATTTAAGGAAAAGTAATAAAAAATAATGTGTTTTCGATGAACATTGATTTATATCGGTTTTTTGTAAAAGTAATGGTTATTACCCATAATAAAGAATAAGCTAATGTGATATTTAGTTAGAGTGAAATGGAAGGAGGGGGAGTGGCCAGGGAAGAAGTTGACGAACTCATATCCACCAGGGTTGGGGTGGGGAGACCGCAGGTAAAAATACCAATAAATTAATACATAAAATTGTTAAAGGTAGTGAAAAATCAATTAAGGATGATATCAATCGACCCGGATGAAAGTATAAGCAGACGACAGGTACATGCAAAAGGTGTAATACAGCTAGACTAGGAAGAAGCAGTGCAACACATTGAAAAATCATTCTGGAAAGGTATATTTATTAACTCAGGCAGGTGAGGTGGGGAAGTAATTGTAAAGTGTTTACACCAATATTAGGATCAATTGAGAATTGCGCGAAAAGATGCGTTAATCGAATATCCACATGTTAGATCAGAGAAAAACCATGTCACCATCGGAAAATTCATAAATAAAAAGATATCGCATATCAAGATAACCAGGGACTAAGGGAATTTCTAAAATTGAACGATGTGAAGAAGGCGCTTCTTTAAATAAATTCCAATAGGGGCATAATGGTTATATTTACGAGATACCCGAGTTCATAGACAACGAAAGGATTAGCAATAGATAATATTTTCAGAAAGAAAAACATGAATCGAGATTTCCAATTCTAGAAAATCGGAAACACTCGAATGTTAGCATAGGGCTAGATGTTACACGCTGGCCAAGGAGGAGAAAAACCTCAAATTGAAAGGAAAACTACAAAGAGTTTTCCATTCACATTAGTTAGGAAAATTTAAGGCAGCAGTAGAGGAGTCATCTTAAATCGGTGGCGCGAACGGAAGTCTATTGCTAAATTAAATCATAAACGAAGGGAGGGCGGGCCATCACATCTTTAAAGGCCAGTGGGGGGGGGAGGGCCATCTCAACCTTATACCAGAAATGATAATTCTAAAAGTAATTAAGATTCCAGTAGAAGAAATATGATCGCAGCACTTTTTTTCTAAGAAATAAAAGCGATTCGGTTATCGCATCATGACACGGTCGCGTATTATAATCGGCAACAAAAAACTCTTCAAGTTTTTCTTAAAGCTTCTTTGAGAAGTTTCAAACCGTTATAATTTTTACAAATATTACTTTAACCCTGGAATCTAAGCGAGGAGTATATTTTACTCCCATTTTAAAAAAGGCGTTTTTCTCTTCGATTAATCTTTTTCGTTTTGGATAATAAATATTTCGATCACACACAATAAACACACGTAAAGGATAAATTGATAAAAAATATGCGACTTAAATCGTTCATTGTGTTTAAAAAGCGATCGGTAAATATCACTCTATAGTTCCTACCAGTGAGACGTAAAATTTCCTCAATGAAAAATATTAAGCTTAAAAAACGCATTGCTGAGGAAAGAACTCAAGAAAAGAATCTCTTGAAGAAAACTAGCGCGAATGGTCAGCACTTCAGTAAAAATATAATTTGAAATTGGACGGAATAAATTTTACTCCCCACTTCCATTCCAGTGTTAATAAAACTTCAAAGTTGACTTTACATAGGAAACTTGTGATACAATTTCTCGCTAAAGTGATTGTCACTATTTTCTTGTTATAAATATGAAAGTATGTGTTAATTTATAAGTTTAATATTACCTTTTTTAAATATTTGTAGTAGCTATTGAGGTAAAGTACAGATATACCGTGTTAAGGTATTTGGTTTAAAACGTTCTCTGTGATAAAAACTCGCGTCTAATATCTATAAATACATAAACACGGAAATCTGCAATAATATCTCAACAAAACTATTACATATTATTACATAAAGAAACTGTACTTAACCAAGTCCCATAAACAAGTATTAGGTTGAATCTACGATTAGTATCAAAAACTTATGAAAGTCTTGAAACAAAAAAAGTAGTATATGAATTTGTATTTCTATCGATTGGGTGAAACTGGTCGGGAAGGTGATGTTATTGATGAGGGTAAACTGTACTATGTTTGTTTTTACTCATTTCGAACAAGTTAGCATAAATGCACGACCTTGTCTCTAGCCGCGCGGGTGGTTGTAATATATACATCAGGGTTCTATGACAGTTGATCCCCCGATAATTGGTCCCCCGATAGTTAGCCCCCCCCGACAGTTGAATCCTCCGAAAGTTGATCCCTCCGACAGTTGATCCCTCCGACAGTTGATTTCTCCAACAGTTGATCCCTCCGATAGTTGATCCCCTAAAGAATTATTTCTGATGTACGTCCTCATTTGTAAAGTAAGTATGCAGAGAGGATATGCGGCCGTATAATAAAAGTCGATATATTTATATCTGCAGATATCTAAATAAGGCGAAAAAATACTTTGTTTTGCAGATTTAAACTTTAGACGCCTGCAGATTGTTACGCAACGGAACCCCACGATCCGGTTCTTAATTGAATTTCCATATTTCCATTAAAATCTTATTCAAGATTACTAATAGATCCTAACAACAATTGCAATAATGTCAAATACTTCAGTATTGGGAGATATTTCGTGTTGGCAGTTCGTTTATGCTCAATTTGAAAATTTCAAAGGCAGAAAGGAAATTCAATAAAACAATCGTCTTTTACTAGAAAAATACATTTGAATAGGCCTGTATTTTATCAATGACTCTAAGCTCTAGGAAAAGCTATAAATCTTTCCGTGGACGCATTTAACGAATTGAAGGTTGGAATGAAAGTAAACTGATTTTATAAAATTATGTAGTGGCAAAAATTGAATAATAAATCCGAACGATAAGAGGTACGATACCCAACAGGCGTCAGTTCTGCAGACTTCTAGCGAGGAGGATGCCCATGGAATCCGTATGATCACTATTAGTTAAAAGTAATAATTTGGCAGAGTCAGAAGAATAAACCGCTCTCGAGAAGCGCCCAAAACTGAAGACCGCTTAACTTCCCTTGCCTGAACCCACTCCGTCTACCGAGCTCATAAACCCCGCCCCCACCGAACGTAACCATTCGAAAGGCACAAAGCACTTGCAACAAGAAATAGTTCCTTGCTTTTAAATAATGCCGGGGTTACTTGTTATACTTTCTAGTTATGGACCTGCTTCATAACAAGATATAAGTATATCGACTTTTGTTATACCTACGGCCGTATATCCTGTCTGCTTACTCCTTTGGGGACATTTAGTTATATTATATACAAGTAAGAACCTATAGCATATTTTTCCATATCGTATAAGTATGTCGTATTTTGTTATTCGGCCGGATATCGTCAGTATATACTCCTCCGGGGACTCCGCATCATTATTAGTAAAAATATTTTATGTAGCGGATTTTCACCCAAGACGCCTTCAGATATAAGTATTTCGACTTTTGTTATACAAATGAGGACATACAGCAGAAATAATCATTTAGGGGATCAACTGTCGGAAGGATCAACTGTCGGGGGGATCAACTGTCGGGGGGATCAACTGTACAGCAAAAATACTAAGTAGGGTGTGTTAAAAGTATCACACCAAGCATCACAGGCGCCAGGAACGTCTGCCTCTAAATTCCTTCTCCATGCCATGCAAAACCGGAAGGAGCGATTAAATATGTTCCTGTGAACCTTTTGAAGGATTGTTCTTCTATTAAATATGTGAAAGAAATTTTTCATTGCAACAATCTGTCCTATAATTGCCTTAGCCATGACACAATAGATGTACTAGTAATTGCACTAATGAAAGCAAAGGCTTTTTCGAACATTTTACAACAGTTCTTCTCGTGCAATTTATTATTTTATTTCCCTCGGCGCGGCACCTAAACATGGTACAAAAAACATTCAATTTATTGGATGAACGTGACTTAAATATGAACAGTATTGGAGGAGTGGAGAATTTATCGATAGTTCTGAACCAAATAAACACTAAAAACATTCCAAGGTCTATTGCATCTTGGGATGAGTTTATTTCAAATGGCATGTGTTCCTTTTTTACAAAATTATTATTTGGTATTCAGAAAGTAGCAAAAAATAAAGTTTCTTGTAATAATTAAGAATGATTTTTTTTTTAAGTTATGAGGAATACCATAATTAAACGACCGTGTGCTCCATTTAGGATCTAGAAAATGACCATAGGCAAAAAAAATTACATTTGGTATTTGCGCATGACTTAAATTATTATAAATTTATATAATTAAATGCCAAGAGTGTAAAAAACACAGAAGATTCAAATTTCCGCAACAGTACAAAAGAAAAATATTAGATTTTTGATTTTTGATTTTTAAGTTCTGGCTCTGAGAAAAAAGGGTTCCAACTTTATTTTAAGTTTTTTTTAATATTGTTATGTTATACCACACAAGAGTCCCAACTGCTCCCAACCCTCCCTCAAGACTATGGCATCCCCAATCGGGGTATGTTGTAAGGCTGAAGGTATTGAGGAGGGGAAAGAGATAGGGTGAGGAAGGTGGGGAAGTACCTGGCTATTCAAATCTGGTCACCAAACATAGCTAAAGCCATTTGAAGCAGAGTTTCGATCCTGAATGGTGGTCTTATACCAGGGCGATACTGACTAGGGATCGTAACCGCTCAACCACGTACAACCACTTACAAACCAGTACCTACAGCAATTCGTTAGAATTAATCTGTTTTTATTCTTAAATTCTGACACGGTATAAAATAATTCAATTTTGATGATATTACCCCTCTATTCAATCAGAATAGAGGGGTAATATCGATGTATGTATTTATATTTTTATCTACCTGGCATTTATATTTTTCAGAAAAGTATCGGCAATGAGTTTGCTTACAACTCTATTCTAATCAAGCTCGTTTAATAACCAGCACGTTCAAAGAAAATCAAGGTGCGATGATACATTTTTGTTGAAGAGGGAAGCGTCTGTATCCGTATTGATTTAATTATAGTTCTCCAGTTTTCAAGTAACAGGATAAACTCGGTCCATAGTACACCCTAAACCCTACGGGGTAAAAGGTCAAAATGGTCCGAACAACATACAAATTTGGTTTCTGAAGGTTGTGAGGATATCTGACCTTTAAGTGGTTCAAATTCGGTAAGCGTTGACGAAGGAAAACCTTATTTTCATTGTGTAGACGTAGATGCTTAAAAACCAAAAGGGAACGTCTACCATTGAAAGAGGCAAATATTTTCTTGGTCCCTTTACGTTTGGTTGAAAAAGTGTTTTAATTTATCCACGACTCAAAAATCTTTAGAGAAAGCTTAAGCTTATCATTGCGAATAACGAAAAAAAAAACTAAACCCTCGAGCAAAAGTTGTATACCTTCGTCCCGCTTATTAAATTTCTCCAATTGATTTCTTGGAGAGTTTTCCAAAGTATTTGATAATATTTTTTATTATCAACAAGTATTGTAATGGGTTTTGACGCTTTTAAAAAAAGCAATACTAATATTCCCTGTTTACGAGTAACTTGACAATGTTTGAAAATCTTCTACTATCATCACAGTAAGTGGAAGACGTTGCTTGTGTCTTAATGGAGGACGAGGAATTTAACTCACGACGCCTGGGTGAGACCCAAAAGCGATGCCATCTCAACCACTGACCCTTTAAAATGCCCACTTGACTATCCATTAAAAATATTTCTTTAAATATAAATATAAAAGTCTATTGCACAGCTGAGTAGCCCCCCCCCCCCTCCCCCAGCTTTAGATTAAACTCCATTAGGAAATAACGAAGATAGATAGACGATTCGTCACAATAATCCTTGAAAGTTTCTATCTTAAATCTGATTCTGACTATGCATTTCTACTTACGTAGTTAGTTTTACTTCTTTCCTTAAATCGTGGGTTTAAATGATTTATTTCAAGGTGCAGCTTTATTATTTATGGAATCTACTATAAAATGCCTTTTTATATATACAACAATATATCTACCTTGTGCAGTCACCAACAACTGCAAAAGTTGCAATAATGCGTAATGTCTATTTATAATGAACATTTGCTAGTTCAAAGGCGAAATAAATTTATAAAATCGTTTATAATTCTGTGAATGACGAGAATACGTTGATTAATTGAAAAACATTGTTTTTCAGGGCAGTTATATTAATGCTTTGTTTTCTGTGGAAAGTAGGGCGGGATATTTTTTTAATTTCATTTCGCAAAGAATTTTAATCCTCTTTTAACTGATAACCAATCCGCTCTTAAATCATTGAAGAGCGGGACTTTTTTGAATGAATTAAAACTAACAAAAATCATTCCAATCCATAAAGGTAACTGAAAAAAAAACCCCAAAATTATCGTCCAATATCTACTCTTTTAGTCTTCTCCACAGTATTTGAACACGTAATTAAAGATAGACTTATCAAATATCTTAAATGCAATATCATTCACACGACCCAATAATATGGGTTCTGAAAAATTTCCAACACAAAATGTGCCGCCTTTGATTTTGTACTGTGTAAAAACACTTAGACCAGGGAAAATATACCGCGGGCATATTCATAGATCTCAAGAAGGCGTTCGTTACGGTTGATTATAGAATTCTACTAAAAAAGCTGGAGAATCTGGGCATCGTTGGCAATAATCTAAAACTTTTCTCTAGTTATATCTTACGGGAAGGTTCCGTTCTGTTTTTATTGGAAAAATACAAGTGATCTTAGCATGATCACACGTGGAATATCACAGAGCTCCATTCTTGTGCCATTTTTTTATTTTTGATGTACCTTAAAGATATAGCAAAATGGGGAATGAAGGGTTCACTTCAACTGTATGCGGATGACAAAATAATATTCTAACATAATGTTAGTATAAACGACATGGAAAGGGAGCGGAAAGGGATTGGATCATTTGGAAAATTGCCTGAGAACTAATAAACTTAGTATTAACATTAAAAAGACACATAATAGCCTTGACATCTCTCTAGGACCAAATAAACCTGAAAAATCGGATATCGTGAAGTATCTTGGCCGTCTAATTGACTCACGCCTCACGTAGAAACAATAAATTGACCATGTGAAACAAAGATTTCTCCAGTAATCGGTCTAATGTACAGATAACGTGGATTGCTTCCCATCTCTATACTACGATCATTGTATTATGCTATGATTCATCCCAGTTGGTCCATTTTTCGAGTATTTGGGGTTTTCCTACCATAAAATCATATCTGAGGTACAAATACTTCAAAATAGGGCCCTGCGTAACATTTTTGGCTTGCCATGGGATACACCTGTTAAAGATTTCGGCACGCACTAGTATTTCCGTTTAAGATTATTCCTAGCCATGTGAAAACAAATACTATTTTAAATATGATTCAATGCCATACTCACTCAAATGTAAAACTTAACTATATTCACGATGTTCACCAACATGATACACAACGACACAAACTACACATATCAAAAATACACTGCAAAATACGGACTGAAATCATTGGAATACATTGCTTACACCAGCTATAACAAGTTGCCTGAGGAATTGAGACACGTGTGCGCTTCGGAAAAATCTTGAAACGATATCTAATTTTTTTTTAAATGCTATTTGGAAAATCATACATAATGTTCTATAGCCGTCCATGAGATTTGCAGGTTCTGATGTATGTATATTTCTCTCTCGTAAAACGTTCTTGTGTATTTCTATTCCACATACATATGTTTCGAGCCTGTACATTTATTTATGTTATTTTCCTTTTATACATTTAAAAAAAAAATACTTTTATTTACTTATGTGCCTTGAAAACTTTGTTAAACTTAAAAAATTAACATTCTTAAAATGGGCTGAATTGATAACACATGAGAATGCAACATTGCTATATTTTTAAAGAATAAAAAAATATTTAAAAAAAACCTTGAATTACAGAATACGTTTTAGTTTATTTTGAATTTGACTTATCAAATTTCACCACCTCAGAACAGGTTTCATCTAGTTGAGGTAGGTAATGCAAACCATACAATAATATTATCTAACATGTTGTATTTATATTTAAACATTCCGTATTGTTTGAAACTGTAATGAGTTATTTCAATATACGTCGATTTATCGACACTGAAACCGAAACTTATATATCGGTTGAATAAGTTGGTTAACTTTTTGAACAAAGTCTTGACAGAACTCTTAGGATAAATAAAATATCGGTATTAAGTTGCTATGTCGAAATGTCTATTATTTTATTTCATAACACCGAATTCTAAAGAATATACCATATAACCAATCTTTATATATAGTTAATAACTAGTGTTATTCAGTTTTGTACTGAATTATAAAGTTTTTTTTTAAATGTACACAGAAAAGGCTGAAAAAGTGTATGACATATCGATGTGTTCAAGTATTTACAGATGAACATAGTTTATGTGAGCCACGCTGCATTTGTTTTTTACATAATTTGAATATGTAGAATTGTCAACATATTCAAGCCATACATAATATACCTACCATTATTTAACTGCAAACGACGAAATTTTTCTCTCAAATTAAAATTTTTTCACCTAGGAACAGAACAAAACCCTTCTAAACACTATTTTATATGTATTTTTTCTTCGATTCTTCATCTAAGCAAAAACACATTATTCATACAGATTCAAAAAGTTAAATTTCAAAATGAATATAGCATTACATATCTTATGTTACCCAATCCCTTCAATCAAAACAAATTAATAAAATGATAATTTATTTACTAGAAAATTGTTTTATTTTTATTGTAGGGGCATTTTTTCTAAAGACTTTTGCTCTATATCTAGAAAATCTCTAGCAAGTATCACACGAAGACTGGAGGCTTGGAGACTTATCGTATTCAATAGAAATATTTTACGGAAAAGCACGTACAAGTTACATAAAAATACGTTCACAAATCCGAGTTACTAGTCGCTCTGTTCATTTTATTTATGTTTCACGTTTTCATAGGTATTGATGTTTTCTGTACATGGGAACGAACTATTGTTATCCGGTGGACAATTGTTAATTGCAAATACTACGAGAAGTTACGACATAAAATAATACAAAATTGTTTGTAACTTAAGTCTTTGATTTATTAGTAAAATCATCGGTAAATTGTTGGTAAACTGTAAATTCTACATGAAGTTACGATATAAATTAAAACAAAATTAATAAATTCATGACAGTTGCTTTATTAAATAAATAACAATTACTTTAGTAAAATAATAAAAATTAATAACAATTACGCCAGTAAAATAATACAAATTACGAGCACTGAACTTTTTTGTCAATTACTAAAACAACTACATAATATATAAAAATAAAAAATTTAACTTAACAACTTATAGACAAATAAGCTTTTTTTAAATTATTATTCTAAAAAACTGTAACTAGTTAATAAATCTATCATAGAACGCACAAACGAAGCATAGTAAGTATGTATTTATGCCTGAAAAGCAAAACAAAAAATGCTGTCAATTTTTGTATTTCTGGCATATTAAAGTACGCGTTCATAAAATACTTGTATTTTTGAGAGGCGTACTCAAAATAGACACACAAACGTTTACATCACCCGGAAAACCAAACGATTGCTATTAAATAAGATTTAAAAACTCTTTTCTGTTAATAAGAAACAACATTTAGAATCGTACCCCTATAAAACGGAACGCATTCAAAATATCAATCAGAACGCGCACAAAAAAAACGTCGCTCGAAAAAGATTTTTTCTGTGTTCAAGTTCAAATCAATAAAAAATGTTGTTGACTCTTGTTTCTTTTCAAATTAAAACAAAAACCGTTGAATATTTTTTACCACATTTTTAAAAAAAATTTATTTTACCCTCTGGCCGCAAGAAATGGGGCCACGGGTTTTGCATCACTGGTTTAAGAGTATGACTTATTTTCCAAAGTACAAAATTCCGTTTTCTCAACCTTTTTTCTTCCAAAGCCTCCTGGCTTTGGACATGAGCATTAAGTTTTTATGACCTTAAATATAATATAAATATAAATATGTTATTTGTCCTACTTATCAATTCCCAAAAAAAAATCACAAAAACAATAAAAAAACCTATCCTTATTATAAAAATACTCTGAAATTAATAATGATGTCACAAAGTTACAAATTGAAGAAATTACAATAATTAGAACTTTCCACTCCCGTTTTTCCATGGAATAAAATTCATTTTATCGTCACCTTTAAATATCCTACACGTTGATAAGAGTTACCCTAAGGATTTACTTGATCTGCTATCTAGATGGGATGTGAATAAACTTCCAGCCTGACCATCCGACCTAATAGATTATATATAAACATTCTGTAATGCTGAGAATAACGATTAAATACCATACAGTAAACTCGTACATATTCGTACATTCCGGCCTTGCTCCGGAAATTCAGCATACAAAATTCCATTCAGTGCTTAAAGGAGTGAACTATATAAAACATTAAGCTCCTTTCAGAAAAGGAACTATTATCACCAACATTTTAAAGAATAAACATACACGGGAAACTAGAATACAGGTTCTTTCCGGAAAAGAGAGAGTGGGGAGAAAAAAGTACGGCTTTTATTTTTAATGGTTAAAAAATAAACACTTTAACCGACTTCGATTATCTTTCAGATTTATCTTCTAAGAAATTTCTTATATTCAAACTGAATATAATCATATGGTAATTTCATAAGAAGCAATCACTTTGTGGTTTGACATTGTATCAAGTAAATGAAACACGTTGTTATAAACAACGAATATATAATATATTATATTTACCCTTATGAAGCTTGAGTTAAGCGAAACCGGTTGGTGAAAATAAAATATATTCGTGGTTTATAACAAAGTGTTTCATTTACTTAACAAATGAATATAATCAGTTTTCTAAGACTTGTGTAAAATATAAATGTAACAAATAATCTGAATAAAAGTATTTAAAAAAAGTAACAGTGATACACAACCTGCGGTCCACGAGCCTATTTTGTACGAGCCACTCGGCTGAATAAAATAACTATTAAAAAGTTAACGATAAAAAATATTCAAGGGTTTACGTTCAGTTTTGTAAAAAGGTTTACCGGGAAACTTTAGTCAATTGGCTTCAAAGTTTTAATTCAGCAACACGAAATAATTTGCACAACGACAGAATTTTGTAGTTTGACCTAAAATAGACATTTTTGTTTAGATCTGTGTATAAAGCATTTTAAAATTTTCCGATTTAAAAAAATCCAATAGATTTCTTGACAGGAATTTGATTAGAATCTGACCTTTCGAACGATAAAAATCAACAGCATGTGTTGGTTTGATTTAAACCCAGCAAAATCTACCACACTGGAACCTGCTCAAGTATACTCGTATATATATATACTATATTCGTATGAATTATATGTGAGATAACTTAATTTAATTAAATTAAATTTACTTGCGCAAACCGGAATTTGAACCCGCGACCTCTGAATTCACTGTCGAGGACCTTATGCCTCGACCACGGAGGGCGTCAAACAAAAGGATACTACATTGCTACTCAAAAACTTATTTTTTTATGTATCGTGAAAAAAATATAAAACAAATATGTAAAAACCAATCAGAGCAAAAAAAATAATTCGTATCAAAATTTCCAAACCGTTAAAATTCTACGTCTAAAAGTTTTTCGAAGTGTAAGAGGTAAAGAAAAAATAATTTCTCTCTGAACTTTTCTAAATAATCTTCTACCACGCTGTAATCTCAAAACACTTGGTACAACACCCACCGATAGATGCGCCAGGGCAGCATAGTCCGACAATCTATCTACCTACACGGTATTTGGTAAAAGTCAGAAAATTGTAGTATTTATGAGCATTTAATACATTGTGCACATTTACCTATGACGATCCACATGACGATGCTGTTCCCGCCGATGGCCACAAACAGCATGCCGCTGAAGAGGCTGATCCAGGCGGCCTGCGCCCAGGGCGGCATGATGGGGGCGGGCGCGGCTGTGGGGGAGGGCGGGGCGAGCCCCGGGAGCGGGGGCGCGGTCTCCGTGGGCCACAGGGCTGCGGCGCTCGAGGGCACGGCGCCACCAACCACGAACACGCTGCGGTTGAAGTCCAGCTCCCACGAGGATATCAGCTGGAAATAAAGGACGAGTTTCATTCCCAGGAACTTAAATATTTTGTTCATAGTACTATTTGTACTTAACCTTATGATTATGGAAAGTTCCGTCAGCTCCGGTGCTGTACACTCAGCGTACAGCGTACACATTTAGAGTTTTGTGATTTTTAAGTTCGGCAAAAATGAATTGTTTATATTTATGACATATTATGTAAATATATTTTTAAATAGTATCTACATATGTACATATATCTGTATACCTACTAGTAAAATATTGTGTATAATTAAGTGTTGTAAAAGAAAAAAAAAACATCGGTCATGCGTAACACTCGTGAAACGTCCATTGCAGCCGGCAGACCACCGGTGGCCGGGTACTACTGACAACCGCGCATCGTGGCATGGTGAGCGAAATCCCGTGCCCCTCTTCCTCACTACCGCACCATTCGGCAAGTTATCAACTCACGCAGACATACGTATATATTAACAACAAAATTTCCGTATTTTTTAACATTTTTTTTCTGTTACGTTCTATAAATACTCACATATATTTTAATATTGCGTATAAGTATTGCCGAGTAACACATAAAAATGATCTTTGCGTCTAGGGTATTTACAGGGATGTTTAAATAATTAGAGACATGTAGACATGGAAATAAAAGATTCCCTTAATTACCCGGAACTAAAATGATGATAATTAAAGCTCCCATAAGGATATCAACTGGAAACAAAGGATGAGTTTAACTATCAGGAACATGAGTTATTTGTACTCATTTACCTTCACACGCTACCAACACAAAAACAGAACAGTGACAAAAGAACATTGACGATATGTGGAAAAATAGAACAAACAAACAACACACCTAAACAAAACTTACCTATAACTTAACCTATTATTTTTATCATGTTCTGTTGTGCTGGGTTACCCTTTATAGATAAATCAAAATTTAATAATCACTCTTTTCGCCTTTAATTTCATAGACAGTGTTTTATGTAAAATCGATACTCGGAGTTGGCAATGATTGAAATAAGTAGAGATCCTCAGTATTATTAATTGTTTTTGTGTTTGATTCGTAGAACTCCATTTAATTTAACTAAATCGGTTTTACCGATAATAAATTATTACCCATCCGAATTTTAAAGGAATGGAAGTAAATTAAATCATATAAATAAATCGCCACAATGTGGACTAAACTCAGTTTGAAAATGGCTTTAAATGCCGAAACAGCTGTCACAATAATAACAACTAAAATACTTGTAGAACTTTATAATGACATAATTAAATTTGATTCACATTAAATTTAAAAAAAAACCCTCAGTATTGCCTTGGTGAAAGACAATCAACGAACAAACGCTTGTAATGGCTTTAGCCGTGTTAAGTGATCACATCTAGGTAGCTAAGAACTTTTCATTTCATCTTCTCCCCACTCCTTTCAACATTTAAAACACCCCAATTGGGAATACCAAAGTTCAACTGGCTTCGGGCAGTTAGAATTCATGGCAGTACTAAAAAAATGGTTTTCTATTTTTAGATATTTCAAACAGCTTGGCTGCCGCCAGATAATACTTATTTAAACAATATTCTACTTTATGAAAGTTTTAGCAGGTTTTTTTGCTTTAAGAAAAGAATAGAAGACAAAGTTCGCACCTTTACAAATAATTTTTCGTTTATTATAGTTGCCCTCATTCCGCGATTTCACGACAAAGATATAATAAAAAAAAATCAAAGAAACGGACAAAACACTATGACCCTTTAGTACCATTCTAAAGGGAAATTAATAAAATATACGAAACATGGAGAGCATTGACAATGAGAAAGAGAATTTTTCAGAAAACTTCCTTCCAAAATGGTCTCCTTAAAACGATATCTCAAAATTAACGTGTAATTGCTGTATAATATTAGGTGTTCTGAAGATAATTCAATAGAACCGGCTAGAAAAGTTTGCGCTCTTATTTATTTTGATGAAAGGGAACCTAAGATTAACAAATTTTATTTCACTTAACTCCCCGATCTTCTCTGATCTCCCTCTACAATCTATTCGCATTTGATCTCATTAACGGTAATTAGTAATAATAATATTTTTAAAAAATCTGTCTCCTTTTTCATATGAATACTGAACAAGAGTCCCATCTGATTTTAACTGTTTAGAGCAAGTGGGACTATTGCATCCCCAATTAGGATATATTATGAGTTTGGTGGAGACGTATTAGGTGAAGACGTATTAGGTGGAGACGTATTAGGTGGAGACGTATTAGGTGGAGACGTATTAGGTGGAGACGTATTTGGCTATACAGATCTGGTCACGAAACACAACCAAAATCATTTTAAGGGACGTTGTGATTATTTGGTGGTCTTTCACCAGAGTGATACTGAATGTATTCGCCACATTGGAAATCTTCAATTCTTCCATTCGGGTCAGAGACCCATAGTTTCGATAAGGCATCCCTGTTCTGACCTACTTCAGCGGTCTCCGTTCATCGCAGGCCTAAAAAAATCTAATTCAATGGTATGATTGAAACCAAGATATGTCTGCTTGAACGCATTTTATCGCAAAACGTATGATTGAAACCACGGTCTGCCTGCTTGAATACACTTTATCGCAAAAAGAAAGGATTGAAACCACGGTCTGCTTGCTTGAACACACTTTATCGCAAAACGTATGATTGAAACCACGGTCTGTCTGCTTGAACGCACTTTATCGCAAAACGTATGATTGAAACCACGGTCTGCCTGCTTGAACACACTTTATCGCAAAAAGAAAGGATTGAAACCACGGTCTGCTTGCTTGAACACACTTTATCGCAAAACGTATGATTGAAACCACGGTCTGTCTGCTTGAACGCACTTTATCGCAAAACGTATGATTGAAACCACGGTCTGCCTGCTTGAACACACTTTATCGCAAAAAGAAAGGATTGAAACCACGGTCTGCTTGCTTGAACACACTTTATCGCAAAACGTATGACTGAAACCACGGTCTGTCTGCTTGAACGCACTTTATCGCAAAACGTATAATTGAAACCACGGTCTGTCTGCTTGAATGCACTTTATCGCAAAACGTATGATTGAAACCACGGTCTGTCTGCTTGAACGCAGTGTATCGCAAAACGTTTGATTGAAACCACGGTCTGTCTGCTTGAACGCACTTTATCGCAAAACGTATGTTTGAAACCACGGTCTGTCTGCTTGAACGCAGTTTATCGCAAAACGTTTGATTGAAACCATGGTCTGTCTGCTTGAACGCACTTTATCGCAAAAAATAAATGTATCCGACTTCCAGTGGTAGGCGTGGAGTTTGAAGTTAAATGAAGATCAGCAACACGTTATCTAGCGTTTCCATAATTTTACTGTCGGTCGCATTTTGATGCGGCATCAAGCCACGAATACGAAATAACCAAAAAACAGGGTCTTCGTTCTTCCAAGAATCCCCAAAATACGAATAAAAACGTTGAATTTACAAGGTAAAATAATCATTTACTAAATAAAGAAAACGATGGAAGTCGACTCGGATTCGAGAAAAAAGTTACGCACTACTTCACTCCTGAAATTTACAATTACCAAGAGATGACACCCCTCTACTTATTAAGCATTAGCGCAAACCCGTGAAAATACACATGAAAAAAAGTAGTCTTAAAAAAAGTGGACACACATATATTTGATTTTCGTAATAAGAAAACACATTGTGGATTGACTTGATGAATTAAATGAAGATACACGTTGTTTGAATTCAATTTTAATAAAAGTAATGCATCTTTTTTACTTATACTATCATGTAGAATTACCTCCAGAGTTACTGCACTTTATTTCAGGACACCTCATATATTATATGAAATAAGCCAGTACCAGGTGTTTAAATTTCTGTGGTTTATGACGGTGGAGAAATGTGAACGTAAGGGATACGGAAAACAATTTGGTAAACGCTCATTTACATATATAATTAACGCAAAATGTCGAATTGTAATTTTCTCAGAAATTGAGTTGAATTGCTTACATATTTGCTTCCTTCCTTCCTTCCACGTATACAATTACGCTGCAGTCAACAAGAACTTGGCAAATGCAAAGTAATTTCCTGGTGATAAATACAGTCGCCTGTTGTATGTTTCGACGAAAGTTTTTTGAAAATTCTGGTGTGAATGAAATCGTAATAAATCATTTTTAACATGGCTTTGCAACGTTGAAGATGTATATGAAAATATTAATAATATGTTTTATCTTTTTTTTTCAGAATAAACAAACACGTTGTGGATTGACATGATGTATTAAATAATAAGTCACTTTATTTTTAATCCACTTTTATGTGGATTTAAAACAAAGTGACTTGTTATTTAATACAATATGTGTTATCATTGTTACGGAATATCTCGGAGAAGGTAGGTGGGAACTTTTTTGAAAAATTTAGATTTAATGTTTTCTAATTTTTTCGTGGTACAGATAGTTCAATTCATGAAAGTGTTAGATAGAAGATAAAAAGGAACGTATATACTTGACTCCAATAACGTTGCAGGACGAGGCGAATGATCGAATAATTAAAGCTTATAATCCTCATTGTGATATATTTTTAATCATTCACTCTTAGAATGAATCATGAAACCGAAAAGACACAGAAAATAAAAAGATAACGGTAGAAACTAAGTACTTCATGAACCATTCGGAACCCTGCGCTCTAATCCACTGAGCTACGCCTACGTCCGTCATTTTTATCGGTATCATACTTCGATTTCTTAAAAACTGTTAATATCATGTTCAATTAATTTGCATACATTTCGGCTGCTGCCATTTTATGACTACAAGATTCTAACCCGTATTTAGACTTTCATATTTTATTATAAGGATTGTTAATATTATCTTCAATATTTTTTTAATTAATAGATTTTTGTATCCCCAAAATCAAACTACAACCGCCCGCAAAGAAAGAAAGTGTCTTTCTGTATAGATATAACACTGGCTTAAATAGAAAGAAGTATTAAATATTTCTAATTTTAAAACTGTCAATTCATGGTGGAATTCCATATTAAAATGAATTTTTTTGATTAAAAAATCTTTGTCACTTTTTTCAAAGGTTTACAAAGGTTTTTTATTAAAAAAAAAAATCATTTTCGAAAGAACTAGTTTATGTTCTGCAAATATTTTAGTTATTTTAATATTCAAAGCCTTTTGGTATTCAGTGTTTTATATTGGCTTTGAACTCCGAAATAATAATATTTAAAAACTTGTTGAACCTTTTAATAACATTAGAAAATATGATTTTTTTATTTATTTCTATAAACACAAATAAGGTACACCTTATTCTAAGGCCTTTATTAAAATATTTTTTAAATGATATCGACATATTAATCAGTAGCAAGAATACATCGCAAGAATAACAAAAATAATACATTTTCCACCATCCATGAACAATGAAAAATAATTCACTTCTGAAGGATGTAAAGAATTGAACAATATTTTCTTGGTGAGTGGGTGGCAAAGGAGTGACGTAAACTTTTTATCGTATTTCACGATTTTCCAGAAAAATAACTTTACTTTTTGGTCGGTATTTTTATAAAACCTAAACTTTTTCTCTTGATGAACATGATTTCTCTTTCGATAGTCTTAAAATTATTTTTATTGAAAAAAGTTTACGCAATTATACTTTCGTGTAAAAGATTTCACAAGACAAAATTTTCTATCTTATTAAAGAGCAATTTCTGGAAAAATGTCTGAGTGTTGGAATGTCGGAATGTCCAAGTCGGATAAATCTTATTTATTCGGTTAGTAGGGGGAGTGGACTTGGATTCAAACTCAGGCGTTGTGGGATCAACCATCTGATAGCTAAATCCTTTACCATTACACAAGCAAATTTCTACGCTTATACTGATGGTAGAAAGAGCATTTCAAATTTTGTCAAATTATTCGTAACCCGTGAATGTTTCTCTTTCTTTTATTGTGAAAAAATAAATCGTCGTAGAGTTATTTTCCACACAGTTAACCGTGTTTAAAAAAAATAAACATGTTATTTGAACATCGGAAAAAAATAATATATTTCGATCAAGCTAGGAAAATCTCAGATATGCAAAAAAAACGAACATTAGATTTTAATATAAAAATAATATTAAGAAAAAAATTATGGCAAGCCTCTGGTATGTTGAAATATTGACGGTTATATGGATTGTTTTTATTTTGGTTTTATATGCCTGTCTAGAACACATCAAAGTGATAGGATGCTGTCGAACCTGCGTTAGATTTTATGGCTTTGTGTTTTTTTATGGAAAACAAAACATGCACTGAGGCACAAAATGTAGTACGTGTAATATTCACAAAATTTCATAGGTAGCTCTTGAATTTGTAGTCAGTGGTTTTATGGTTAATAATAAAATACTAGAACCGAAAGACCCGCCGAGTCATCGACGAAATCTATAAAAAAGGTTAGGTGGTGAAAACACATTGTGATATTTTCAATTCGCCGCGCCCTCGTTCCAAGTTTACAAGTACTACGTGAGAATAATATTATTACCCGTAAGTAAATAAACTTTACAGTCAAACATTAATATAGCCCAGAATTTTCTCTGCAATTAATAAGGGTAAAAAATTAGAACAATTCGATAAAAGATTTTCATTCACCTGTATATAAATAAGTCATCTGTAAGTGGCTTCACCACACTTTTATAGTGCCTTCGGAAGGCGAAATTGCGGTCACGTATAATCATAATTATCTAGCAGAACTTTTTATAAATAAATCTTTTTAAAATTAAAAAATAGTGGTTCAACAAATTAAACTTTAATGCAATTTTTGTCTGTTTGTGGGTTTGCTTTTATTTTAATAATACCAGAGAAAGTTAGTAACACTATTGATTCGATAATAACTGATGTTCATTTCTATCTATGAGATGTTAGTTTTATAAGTGTTCAATTAATAACTTTTTCTCAAACAATAATTTCACATCGTTGTGCTTCATTATTTTAATCACATTGACGTAAATTTGACAAGGCAAACTTTATTGAGCTTATTATTGAATAATAATTATTAGGTCTCCTACTTATTTGGCACTTAGAAATCACAAACAAATTTAAATTCTCAACTACCGAAATCCCTTTTTTAAATAATTTTAATGGACCTGCATGTATGTGCCAAAACTTTAAATCTTATGATAAAATTGATATTGCCAAGAAACGTTTCACAAAACTAAAAACCCTTGAAATGAAAAGCTGTACGAATTTCGAGTTTGAGTGTTTTTGATGCTACTAAAGAATAAAATACCAATGTTTTAGAGAACACTACAGTACGATGAACTCGCCAATTCCATTTTTTACAGAATATACTCGTATTTAGAAACTAATGAGACTCGTCTCGCATGCAACCAATTTGAGGTCATTGCCTAAAGCTATATTTACTGACCGTATCTTAATTTTTCCAACAACCATCTACCATACATTCTTCCTCCCCTTTCATTATCTTTCTTCTCACATTCCCTAATATCGGAGAGGTTTGGCACTGGCTTCGGGTTGTTGGGACTCTCTGGTGGTCATCTCATAAAAAAAACATTTCTACCCCAAATTCTTTCCGGATTAATATTGCTGGCAGGAATTTTTCTTGCGAATCCGACGTAACGCAATGTCAATCAACTAAAAGCTAAGGGGAAGTGATATTTATGAACCCCCTTACGCGATAAAAAAAACGTACTAGAATAATACAATAGAATATTTTCTTTAAGGGGATTCGTTTACAGTATTCTAAACTATTGAATTGTATTCCAAGTTAATTCTAAAACGTGTAAAGGAAAATACCCTTTTACGCAGGTTAGATTTTCGATCCAGCAAATTTAGATATCCATAAATGGCTAGATATTTACAATTTATAAATGAAAAGTTTTACAACAGCCTTTTCAAAGGCGTAAAATGTGTTGAATTGTCATGTATTGATACCCTTTTTTGATTTGGACTTATCTGTTTTAAAACACAGTTGAACGAAAATAATTATAATAGCAAAGCCAGTCTTCTTTATTCCCTCCATGCCAAATTTAGGCTGCATGTTGTTGAGCTTAGAGTTTCTTTTAAACAGATATTTATTAAGTTGTTATATTTGTCCGGCGAAATGTTCTTTAAAGCGGCTTCTCGACGTGGGACGCATGTCTTTTATGTTTCATATTCCATTTGGGATTTGTTAAAATTATCGTCAATAGTTTTTGAGTGTGTTTGCAGGTTTGAACTTTTTATTATTATTTTTTTTAATTCCTTTATTTTTTTCGTATTTTTAATTAAAAAAAAGAATATAATATAAACGTACATTACATACATAATTTAAATGAATTATTTTATAAGAATCTATTATTCGTAATTGATAAAAAAGTTTGGTGAGCTTCCCCTTGCAAATATGCAACTTTAATTTAAAGATTCTTTTAACCCTGAACCATGGGAAGGGCGGCATGGACATTTTGGAAGCATTGAAAGCGTTTGAAAGCGTTTAAAGTTTAAAAGTTTAACGAGAAGGCTTTTGAAAATGATTGCTTTGACAAGTTATTCACTATTTTTTCTGCTTTTCTGGAATAAAATCAGCAATCACGTAAAAAATAGAATGATAGGATTAAAAAACATGAAGACATCCATTGTCTTTCAGCTTTTACAACAAATATTTGATTTTAAAATGGCTCATAGAGGCAAAGTTCTTTTTGGAAAGTTATTCCAATTTTGACGTATACCAAATCCATTGAATCAAAAACATGTACATTAATTTGTACATTTTGACAGACTTTCCTTTCAAGCTTCCAAAGAAAAAACCGAAGAACGAACGTACTTTTTTTTAAATTTATAAATTATTTTGTATCCAAAATAGCTAGAGTGGGGAGACAATGGATTGCAATTACCAAAATGAGTTGAATTGATAATTCATGGTAATGGGAACATTGTTATATGTCTTAAAATAGTAATAAAAAAAAAATAAAAAAAAATATTTTCGAAAAAAAAAAGTTAGTCATTCCGTACCGCTTTGGCATTTAGGTTTTGTTGGTTCGGTTTGTTCCCGAGGAAATGAAAATCGCATGAGTATATTGAAGGACGCTTTAGGGTAATAAATACAAAAAAATACTTCAGGCTTAACAACATTTTACTTCATTGAAAAATAATATTCGTAAAATGAAAACAACATAACTAAATGATAGCTCGGGGAATAAAATGCGGGGATGTAATAATACGGGAACTTCATTGTTCATTTAATTATTTCCTTTATGGCCTAAATTCTGAAACAAATACTAAATACAAGACGTGTGCTTCTTCCATTCTAATGAACAATTTATATAATATTTTATTATAACTATGTTCCTGGTAGGCTTGTAAAGGACATATGGTCGAGAGGCAAGACTCTCGACTACGAATCCGGAGGTTGCGGGTTCAAATGGGGGCGTGCGCAACTAAATTTCATGTGATTAAAATTTGTTATTTCACAATTAATTAATTAAAAATAATATATAGTATATTTTTGTGCCAGAGGGGAAGATACTCTCAGTATCGCCCTAGTGAGAGACCACCTTCAGAACTTAAACATTGCTTGAAATGGCTTTAGCCGTGTTGGTGACCAACAATATACCCCAATTAGGGATGTCATTGTCACAATGGCTCCAGACGGTGTACAGTTGTTGGGACTCTTGTGCGGTACAATGAAAAAATAATAATAATTAACGATTTTTACCATGACAAAATAAAATACATTCAGACATGGTTGGTTAAAATTTGAAATATGTAAGTAGGTGTAATACGTGATGTCCGGAAATCAAAATAGAGATGTTGGATAATGTGTATAACACGCATTTAAAGCTTTGAATTTCTTTTAAAAAGAGAGGCAAACATTCCCTTTTCAGATTAAAGAATGCGCCTCACCCTTCGTGTACTGCGCAGCTTTTCCGAAGTTATTTAGATATCCAAAACGGTGATGGGTGATTTTTTCTATTTGACCCTGCCACCTAAGAAAATGTCTCAAAATCGGTTTCTGCGCATCGGCCATCAAGCGCATTCTCTTGGTTGCCAAGCTCCATGAATACCACACAATAGTATTTTAATTCCTCCAACTTTCATTAGTATAAGCGAAAGTGTTACTTGTGCAATGATGGAGGTACGACGCATTTGCGAACTCAGTTACAGTGTCCTGGGCATGCAAAATCATATCTTTCCAAGCTAAAATTTTATAATATAACGTGTTAATCTGGAGTGCCCTGCCGGGTAAGTGTAATGTTTATAGATAATAAGATAAACCCTAGCAAGTATTGTTTGTACAGCGCCCGTGAGGTGGTTTTTCACAAAAACGGCGCTATACAATTCATCAAATTATTATTATTATTATTATTAACCGATAAAAACTCAGGCTTAGTTCTTTATGGTATCTACTTCTTATGGGCACTACTGTAATACGACTGAAGGTAGTTCAATTATTTTTTCCGATGATGAAAATATCTTTACCAAGGGAACATTTTTACTGACGATTTATGTTGACGGTAAGCGTTAAGTGGTATTGAAGGTATGCAGTGACCTTTTTTTATCTCCGGTTTCTATACGGAGTACGGTTTTCAAATTTCTGGACACAGAGATTATTTTTATCACCTTTATTCCATAGATGAAGTTTAACCATGAACAACAAAAATATCGACTATAAAAATGCCACGCGAAATTTTCTCAATGTCGAGATTCAAAAAATCGTACGTCACGCACACAGGTACACCATTTCTGAAGATATAAATATTTTTTGCACATTCCTATCTAATATTGAAATGGAAGGGTCAATTGTCAGGGCGGTCAGATTAGTATAAGCAATATATCAATATTGCTAATTGATAGACAATAATAAAAATAATAACAAAACATTTATATAGCGTAGTTTCGTGTTATTTCACTTCAAGTGCGCTTTGCTATAAATAAACTTAAAAAAATAACTCCATTCAGTGGTATTCCTAAAGTGCTCCTTTTACATTCCCCTGTAACTTTGGTATGAATGTTTCCAGAAGCAGCAATGATGATATGTTTGATATTGAAACTTTGGTATGCATGTTTTCAGGAGCAGCAATGATGATATGTTTGAAATTGAAACTTTGGTATGCATGTTTCCAGAAGCAGAAATGATAATATGTTTGATATTGAAACTTTGGTATGCATGTTTTCAGGAGCAGCAATGATGATATGTTTGAAATAGAAACTTTGGTATGCATGTTTTCAGAAGCAGAAATGATGATATGTTTGATATTGAAACTTTGGTATGCATGTTTTCAGAAGCAGAAATGATGATATGTTTGATATTGAAACTTTGGTATGCATGTTTTCAGAAGCAGAAATGATGATATGTTTGATATTGAAATTTTGGTATGTATGTTTCCAGAAGCAGAAATGATGATATGTTTGATATTGAAACTTTGGTATGCATGTTTTCAGGAGCAGCAATGATGATATGTTTGATATTGAAACTTTGGTATGCATGTTTTCAGAAGCAGAAATGATGATATGTTTGATATTGAAACTTTGGTATGCATAGTTTCAGAAGCAGCAATGATGATATGTTTGATATTGAAACTTTGGTATGCATGTTTTCAGGAGCAGCAATGATGATATGTTTGAAATTGAAACTTTGGTATGCATGTTTTCAGAAGCAGAAATGATGATATGTTTGATATTGAAACTTTGGTATGCATAGTTTCAGAAGCAGCAATGATAATATGTTTGATATTGAAACTTTGGTATGCATGTTTTCAGAAGCACAAATGATGATATGTTTGATATTGAAACTTTGGTATGCATAGTTTCAGAAGCAGCAATGATGATATGTTTGATATTGACAGCATTACAACTAAATCTATAATGTTGTCACTATAGAGGCAAAATTAATGGATTACAACTGTGTACGAAAATTACATTTATTATAATTTCTTCAAAAGATTAGTATTCATCACTTTATTAATACAGACAGATATCAATATATTCCGAAAGCAATGCTTTCTTTATCAGGAAAATATAAAATAATAAAAAATAATTATTTAATAATAGTAATAATAATTAACTATTTTTAGTATTCTATATATTCCCGATGAAGAAAGCATCGCTTTCGAAACATGTTGATATCTGTGTATATTAATAAAGAGGTAAATACAATGTAATATTTATAATTAATTTATTACATTTATTAATTATTTGCATCAGTGAAACGATATATATCTGTGGAAATATTCAGTATTTACCTATAAGGCCTTATTTGAGCAGATAATCTGTATAAAAATTATTATGTACAGTTTACGTTAATTACGCTTAATTTGGCTGTAATTTGTATTAAATAATGCCTGGAACCCATTGAACGCTAAATAGGTAACAAACTCAAATGCCATTGATATTTTCCAGTCGAATTTGTACACAAAGACATAGAGTTATCACAACGATTCCAGCCGCTAGTGGGTAATTTGAATTATAGTTACACAGCCATTAAATTGCAATACACCATTCAAGAGGATTTACAATTTTAAAAATGCCTGTCTCCCTAGGAAAATTCCTGTGTCGAGACAGCCGTAAATTACTATTTCTCTTCGAAAAATCTATATTCCTTTATTTTTACACGACTGAGTTATTATTCACACAGTATATCATAAATATTACATAAAAAAACCTTCAAAGAACTTCTGGCTATAATATTTCCAACAAAAAATCTGGTCTCTTTTTCATTTTTTTCCATACAATGTAATACCGATGCATTTTATTTCTTTATTATGTTTTGTCTTTTGATATCTCCTGTAATCTTATTGACA
The DNA here is from genome assembly GCA_022606495.2 of Halesus radiatus. Taxonomy (NCBI): domain Eukaryota; kingdom Metazoa; phylum Arthropoda; class Insecta; order Trichoptera; family Limnephilidae; genus Halesus; species Halesus radiatus. The sequence continues at coordinate 474,551 of JAHDVE020011948.1, forward strand.
AAAGCCTCGTATCGTACGCTGTATTTTCGCGGTGTATTACATTTCATATGATTTCGGTAGGTATTATTTGGTATCAATTTGCTTCGCTTCTTTAGCCCAGTGATGTTATTTGGTTCCTGATCCTATTGCTTATTATTTGTGTTCTATTTTACGTTTGGGGATTTCTTTTGGTTCATATAAAATATCACATTTGTTGCCTCATTTTTTTTTATATATTAGTAAGCCCCCTTTAGTATGGGAAAACATAATGATAATGTATGATGTTTTTACTTCTGCATATTGTTATTCTTTATTCCCGTATGTGCTGTGAAAAAGTCCTTAATTTGAAAAAAAACTTTTATTACAGGTTTTTATTAACCTCGTTAGAATTCCCATGCTGTACTGTGGAAAGCTTTGAGAAAAACATCACTCATACTTGGATGAACTTGCGAACAAGCAGAGGAAAGGCAGAAAAGAAAGGGGATTGGGTATGCGAGTCTTGAATTACATGTAAGCGTAAAGACGGATGTCTATTTAGCAGGCTCTGTTGTACTATCTGTCAAATTGACTCATTATACCAAGATTTGGTCTATATATTAGTGATGGCAATTGAACAATTTACATTGAACGATTGAATGCGGATTTATCTAAAATGTATTACCAGCCTGAAAAATAGTATTTCTGTGCAAATAGGCAAGCAGATTAGTCTACCATTTTTGTTATTAATATTTTTATTCTCAATCTAAATTTAAAAAAAAACTGTTTATGAATTGGCAAGCACTTTTAAAAATTCGCAATGTGTTCGAAAGCCACCTAGAAAATTATTCAATTGAATTTGCCCTTCTATCTGGGGTTCTAAAAATGTAAATAGAATATCAAATATTATGACAATATAAACATAATAATAATATAAATATAATGACAATATAAATATAATGACAATATAAATATAATGACAATATAAATATAATGACATTATAAATATAATGACAATATAAATATAATGACAATATAAATAAGATTGCAATATAAGTGTAATGACAATATTAATACAGTGAAAATATAAATATAATGACGATATAAATACAATGACAAAATAAATATAATGACAATATGAATATAATGACAATATAAATAAAATGACAATATAAATATAATGACAATATGAATATAATGACATATAAATAAAATGACAATATAAATATAATGGCAAACTTCACAACTTGGGCTAATAAGAATCATTGTGAGACTCAAGATTGAGTTATTTTTGGATGTTTTTTTTTCTAAATTGCTGGCTCATTTTTTGTAGATACTTATTGGTATTCCAACCTGCAGCCCATAATAAAGAAGGGGCAATTTTTATAAAAAAACGTGTATAAATCTTCTAAAAATTGCTAAAAGTTTCCCCTTTCCTCATACAAAATGGATAATATGGTGCATCCCCCAACCCCAGTATAAAATATTCCACACTCCCTCGGGGAATAAATCTTTGGTTAACCAAATAAATACAAGTTTTCCTTCAGAGCTCTTGGTAGCATCAATACTAAATAAATTAGTGTTTTCCTTAAACCAGAGATGGAAAAGCAATTTAGTTTAGGGATTTATTTTCAATTGGAACCATATGACTGTCTCCTTGATAGTGCGGATGTTAAGCGATGTCAGCATTTATTTGTCTTTCATTATTGTCAAAATTCTTTTTGCAATAAACCAGTTATCATTTTAAGTTTCCCAAAACGATTAGAAATTCTGAAGTACCTTGCAGAAAACGTGTTAGGAATAACTTAGTCTTTCGGTGATCTTATCATTAGAGAACTAAGTTTTTTACTATTTCATATAGTAAATGATATTGTTAAAGTTACTGTAATATATATATATATTTTTTTAAATGCCTAACATGATTGTATTAAACAATTATAATCAATTGGTTGGGTGGTTGGAGAGTGAGTTTCTTACATATAATCGATTCCACATAAAAACAATAAGTTAATAACACGATTATGTTAGATGATGTTGTGAAGATGAAGGAATTAGAAAAGAAAAAATATGGGATAGTGGAAGGTTGGGAGCAGTTGAGGATCTTGTGTTATATTGCAATCATAAATCCACTATGACCTTTATTGTGCATAAGAAATCACAGAGTGAGGATTTTAAAAAGCGATCGATGAATTCAATTCAATTCATCTTTCAAGAAATCTTTTCAAATAATTATTTCTATGCCAAGCAGGAAACATATTGTTTAGCCATTAATGGTTAAATGAGAGTTCATCAAATGCGTGTTAAATATGCAATAATTTTCTACATGGGAAAAAACCTGATAATGTTTTTAAATATTTCTTTCCATTCTAAAACTCCGTCGATGGATGACAAAATGTATAATACTGTATATCTGAAAAGACGTCAGTTGGAGCCATTTGTACATCATATCATTATTTAAAATTGAAACCATTTTCACTTCGCTTGTGTAAATACCCTTATAAAATATTATTTAAGAGCAAATAATTATTTAAAAAATGCTCTCTATTCATTATTAATGTGTATATTGAAGTAGAGCCACATATTCCCCCAAATATCTCCACCCTCCTCATACCTATCTCATTCTCTTACCTATACCCTTCAGCCTCAGAACTACATATAAAATTGGATTCCATGATTACACTGACTTGGGACAGTTGTGACTCATTGTGAAAAAAACCTACGGATTAACAATCATGTGTCCGCTTTGCAGAATCACATTATTTCCTTTTCTGTAAATCCTGTATTATCTATGCCTTTAATAATAGAAAGTACAAAAAAACCTTAAGTTTTAGTAGGTCCACAAATAAAACACAAATACAATTTTTTTTTTAATTTAATGTAAATCAAATTTAATAATGTTATTATTAATTTCTGAAAGTATTTTTAGTTTTTATTATTGTGACAGCTGTTTCGGCTTTTAAGACCATTTTCAAACTGTGGTTAATCCACGTTATGACGACTTATTTATATGATTTTATTTACTCCCACTTCTTTTCAATTTGGACGGGCTTTTAAACAAATAATGATTTATTATCGGTAAAACCGATTTAGTTAGAAAACAATTAAAATTCTAAATTCCGTGAGATTTTCACATTTATAATATGTTTCCTCGTATTTAACTGACAATGTTTTCTTAATTGATTTTTTTAAATGTGTTGTATTGTTTTGATGATTTGAACATGCTGAGAAGCGGTGAATAAATAATTTTCCTTACTTTATTAATTAATGTTATATTAGGATCATTCGTTCGTTTGTTAATTTCTAACTGTTCAAGAAAATTTAATCTTAGGTCTTTTCTTTCTATATGTAAGGGTTTATGTTTGTTGTTGTCAAGCGGGACTTGATTATTTACTAAGAGATGTTCTGCGAATTTTGAAGAAGCGCTTTTGTTTTTATAACATCGTATATATGTTCTTTGAATCTAGTTGACCCTTCCATCTGCCCTATATAGGTAGCGTTGCAGTCGACGTGGTCACATTTTAATTCGTATATGCCACTATTATTAAGTTTAGGATTTTTTACTTTTTGAGTTTTTTAGGCTATATAGGTAGCGTTGCAGTCGGCGTGGTCACATATTAATTCGTATATGCCACTATTATTAAGTTTAGGATTTTTACTTTTTGAGTTTTTTAGGCTTGCTCTTATTGTTATTATTGGTTCTAAAAGCTATATTTCCACAACATTTTTTAAATCAAATGAAACACTGAAACTTTGTTTAAACCACATTTATTTTAGACGCCTACCAAATTTAATCCCTAGTCACGCCCCACCCCCACTGTGCCACTAATTATGTATGTTCTTCCATAATTTTGTAATATTGTTCAGTATACACTTGCCCTGACGATGGAACGGTTGTTCCGAAACCGGTAGGCGTGTAAAATAAGTGTGGTTTAAACAAAGTTTGACTGTTTTATTTGATTATAATGGATAACCACAAAGTGATAGCTTCATACAATAGTACAAATTTTTTTTATTCCTTTTGCAATTTTTACAAATATTAGACCGAGGAATTCCAGACATGCAAATTGGAAAACGAGTTGGAATAAATAAAATCATATAAATAAATCGTCACAACGTGGATTAACCACAGTTTGAAAATGGCCTTGAACGCCGAAACAGCTGTCACAATAATAAAACTTAAAATACTTGCAGATCTTAATAATAACATTATTAAATTTAAAAAATAAATAAATGGAGTTCTACGAATTAAACACAAAAACAATTAATATATAAATATAAAGTTTTTAAACGGAGTACTCAAACTCTCAAAAACAATGATAAGTATGAAGTCATTAATTAGTATATAAATACAGTGGTCAGTGTAAAACTTAAAATCACTGATGCCGCAAGTATTTTAACTTTCAAAGACACTCTTTCTCTTCCAAATGATATAATAGTCTATGGTAAGACCGTCAACATCATCGCAACCCAAATATTAAGTTCGGAGATCGCGTTTTCGTATTATCAGGCCCAACAGAATTTCGGTTCAAACTAAAAACCTACTTTTTTTAACAATTAATAATTATCTTTTTAAATTTTCATTTTTTGAAATTCAATACACTAGAGAACCTTCCTTGTATTGCTCAAATAACCTAATTACACTTCATCTTATCGGATTAATAGTACATAAACGAAACTTTTCACTTCAATATGTTTCTTATTGAACGACGAATCACATTTGGGAAGATACATTTTAATCAAATGCTTGTACTGTACGCCCATCATTACATTTATTTATTCTTTACTTAAGAGGGATACTAAAGAACATTAATAAGTACAATAAATAGCACCTCCACTGCGCGGTGTTTTCATTATTGTGTTCTCTGCAAGGAAAACTTTACATACAATTATCTAACAAACCGCGTTAATCTCAAGAGATCTGCCAGGTAAGTATGGTCCTGGATGTTATGTGCCAGTACATAATGTTCTATGTTATTGATCGATGAGCTGGTGGATGCAATCTGTTATAAGTTGTTATAATAGATTATCAATAGTTAGTTTTAGGATAGAGCCTAGGAAAAAAAAGATGTGTAACAAAAACGACGCTGTACAAATCATCCAAATATTATTATCATTAATGTTTTTAATTTATTAACAGCTGTGTTAATTAATTTGTGAGTTCTGTTTTTTTCTAAACGTTTAAACAAGATTAACAAGATTGTAAAATTACTTTGGGTGTCATTTTTAATGAAATGAATAAAAAAATGTTATATGTATTCTTTATATCCTGATGAAGGAAGCGTGGCTTCAGAAATATGGTGATATTTATATATAAAATATTGATTTACATAAAACATTTCTTATTGATTTTACTTAAATAATTTTTTTAAATAATTTTTTTTCGAAAAATGTTATGTATAGTATATAAAATACGTATTTCTCTTTACGATGATTATAATGTGGTTCCAGGAGAAGCAACATATCATTGGGTTAACATTATCCAAGTATTTCCCTTTTCTGTAAAAACGTCTATTCTCTCAACTCTACGGAAACAGTCCCAAATCTAAGAACCCAAGCAAAGAAATTAGACAGTTTGTAGAGTATAGGAAGATAAAGTAATAGCTATAAATCTGGGTTTTCTTATTTGGTCCGTTGGTATTTTTTGTTTAGTTTTTTGGAAATCACAATTTTTGATCTCGGGTTTAAAGGATCGGTTTTCAAAATGTAAAAGCATTAATATCCTTGTAATCAATCCAGCGTTCTGTTTATGTTTTTTAGGTTATAAAAAGGTTTTTAATTATTTTCTAAACATCTGACATTGTTTTCGGGAAAAAAGGTTATGATAGAAAAAAAAATCCTAATACAAAAGTATCGATTGTAAACAAACAGCCACTATTGGAGATTATTTCCAAATGCAAATTCTACTTGGTATATGACAGGGTTGTATTTTATCGCCGTTTTATTCAACCTTTACCGCATAGCCATAATTCATGAAGCTTTGAATGTATGTGGAAACTATTGGAATGGTGGTAAACAATGGCAAGCCGATAAATAATATATTTTTTGCGAATGATTTTATACAACTTGAAGTCAATATTAATAGATTAATGGTAACGGTTAACTAATAAAAAAATAATGGTTACATTTTATCTAAATTTCTCAAACAATGGTAACCCTAAAAGTTACGTAAACAGGAAAATATTTTCGTGAAAAGGGAACCATTTAAAAAAATACCAAACATTTCTAAATAAATTCTGAATGGATTAATAACAAATTAATATCACTTTAAGTAAAAAGGTTTGTTGTCAAATTTCTACAAACTTTCACGATAATTCAAAACATTTAGTTTCCATCTGTACATTTTGTTACGGTCAAAACTTAAAAAAACACGGTTTGTTAGGAAATGATGTCCGAATATTTATCGTTCTGCAATAAAAATTAAACTTACCTTTGAAAAATCCAACTGAGTATTCGCCGATGGTAAATTGATAAAATCTTTATGAAATGTTTATCGTTATCAATATGTTTTCCATTATTTTTCGTGTACAATACCGTAATCAAACATAAATTTGGACAATATATTATGAATAATTGGTAGGAGTACAATAACACGAATCATGTTGACGAATATATTAATTATTCCATAGACTGTTAAGCATTAACACTAATCACCCTTTATCCCTTTAGAAGCTATACACGTACGCAAAAATATCAATCGTTATAAAACTTTTTATTTTCATTATTCTTTAGTGAAATAGCCTTTTTTTACATGAATAAGAGTCCCAACCGTCTGGAGCCAGTGAGACTATGGCATTCCCAATTTTGGAATGTTGTGAGGCTGAAGGTATTGGGGAGGGGAAGGAGAAGGGAAAGAAGAAGAGGGAGGTGGGGAAATACCTGTTTATTCAGATCTGGTCACCATTAACAGCCATTAAAAGCCATTTCAAGCAACGTTTCAATTCTGAATGGTGGTCTTTCACTAGGGCGATACTGAGAGTATCTTCCACTCTGAAACATGCGCAAATATACTATATATTATTTTTAAATTAATTAATTGTGAAACAACACAAATTAATTAAATAAAATTTACTTGCGCTCGTCGGGATTTGAACCCGCGACCTTACCCCTTGACCATGGAGGCCGTCAAAAGCCTGAGCCTGAGGCTCATCTTTTGATCTGGGGTTAGTTGCTATTAGAACGAAAAAAATTATTAAGTTCAAGTAAAGTTTTCACGTTTCAATATCCGGTAAGCTCCGGTACTTTTACCAAAGCGTAATGATTTATACAGCTTTTTTGCATTATTAAGACGAAAGTAGAAAACATTATTACGGAGCTAGCCCGTGGCCTTTTGTAATTTTTTAACCTATTTTTTTTAAATATTTTGAACTGCTGTATTAATTTAAATCTTCTGTATGGGTACCATTTATTTTCTTCGCTAACAAAATAATATTTTATGTCAACATTTTAATTAAAATAAATAATAAAACATTGTTTGAACGACTTTATTGTTGTAATAATAACCAGCATATTTTGTGAGCAATGCTCACCTTCTCGGAGTTTATTACCCCAGGAAGGTGAGCATTGTTACATTACAATAATAAAGTGGTTAAAAAAAGTTTTATTACTTTTTTCCTTCGTGGCAGTTTGTCCCCAAAATTTGCACAATATATTAATACTACTTTCTGTTTGTTTAATTCATTTGAATTACAGCGTTTTTTGAACGCAGTTTTAAATTATTTTAGAGATTTGCTCGGTGCCTTTGAGGTTATATACCTATTAACGGAAATGTAAAAAATAGTCAAATGTTAGCCTATTTCTTACGTGCTTCGTACCTTATATTTCATTAGAGACAATAAAACATCAACATTATTATGTACTTGGTATCTCATATAATTAGAGATAATTAAACATCAACATTATTATGTACTTGGTATCTCATATAATTAGAGATAATAAAACATCAACATTATTATCTACTCGGTATCTCATATAATTAGAGATAATAAAACATCAACATTATTATGTACTTCGTATCTCATATAATTAGAGATAATAAAGCATCAACATTATTATTTACTTGGTATCTAATATAATTAGAGATAATAAAACATCAACATTATTATGTACTTGGTATCTCATATAATAAGAGATAATAAAACATCAACATTATTATGTACTTGGTATCTCATATGATTATAGATAATACAACATCGAATTTATTACGTGGTTGGTATCTTATATTTCATTAGAGGTAATACAATATCAAAATTATTATGTACTTGGTATCTCATATAATTAGAGATAATAAAACATCAACATTATTATGTACTTGGTATCTCATATAATTAGAGATAATAAAACATCAACATTATTATGTATTTCGTATCTCATATAATTAGAGATAATAAAGCATCAACATTATTATTTACTTGGTATCTAATATAATTAGAGATAATAAAACATCAACATTATTATGTACTTGGTATCTCATATAATAAGAGATAATAAAACATCAACATTATTATGTACTTGGTATCTCATATGATTATAGATAATACAACATCGAATTTATTACGTGGTTGGTATCTTATATTTCATTAGAGGTAATACAATATCAAAATTATTTGGTGCTTGGTATCTTATATTTCATTAGAAATAATACAGCGTCGAAAATACAATTAAAATGTGTTCGAGAGTGGGGTATCAGGGAACGCTTTTCCTGATCAGATGGTTAATTAACGTTGTTTTTCAAGAATGATAATATCGAAGGCCGTTCAAATATGTCGTGCAAATAGAGTTGACTCTAACATGATAAACTTTTAGGATTGTATGCATTGTTGTAAACGTATGCACACTTCGGACAATGATGTCTTTGTAAAACGTTACTAAAAACACGATTTTGTCTTCGGATTGTTTTTAGCGAAAAAGAGACAAGCATACTAAACGTTATTAAAATTTGAATTTCTGAACTTTTTTAACAAGGATATTGTCTCCAAAGTTTTTAAGATAATTCAAATAGGTTAAAACTGTGTTGTTTTTATCATAAAATAAGGAATATTATTTTGTTTTTTATTTTGGTGGGGTTTAGGTAAGAGAATAAGGTAGAAGCGTAAGTAAGGCAGAGGAATGGGAACATGTTTAAAATTGGGCTACTCGATAAAACTACTTGCTTATTAAGTAAGTTGATTTTATTCATTTTTAAAGATTTATTTATTTGAAGGGCTTTTAAATTATTTAGGAGTTGACCTATCCCATTTATATGGAGCAAATCTATTAGATTTATCGAGTAACCCAATTTTAAATATGCCCCCTCCCCCCTCGGCTGCTCTCCTCCCACTCCTACCTCCTCTCTCTTACCTAACCCCCACCGAAGTTGATGTGCTCATTCTATGTTTTCCTCAAATATTGTAATTCTGTTTTAATTTACTATGTATTTATTCAACCCTGAAGAAGGTTCAGGTAGAGCCTACATAGGTTAGTTTATGTATCTTACAAAGTAGTGTTAAAACAAAGATATTTTTATTTTAAAAAATAACATAACGTAAAAGACATAGACTGTAATGTGAAAAATATGTTAGTAATAAAGAGCCCTTATGAACTTATCCATGAATATTAATGAATATTTTTCCCATAGTAAAATAGCTTATAACAGAATGTACCTACATGTATGCAAGCAATATATCTGTGTGAGCTCTGTGTACTACTAAACTCTGGTAGCCTTACCTGCCTACGATGTAATAGATACGAGGAATTATTGTGTGTATTTTCAGCAAATAATATTTTCTTTTTAAAATGAGCCTAAATCCAACAAAAATTAATTTCGCATCACGTGCAGGCGTTATATTACAAAAAAAATCATCACCTTATTAGACTAAATTGTTTCAATTTGATATTCGAACCGAGAATTCCCGGTGGTAAACCACTGCAGGGTGATGCTATAATAAGATTCCACTGAGGTTCGATTTACCATTAGGCTAATTGGACTGCCACGAGACCCGTGAATATTCTGGGAACTTGAACTTTAGGGGACGAGAATACTTGATGAGACCAGAATGAGACATTCGCATGTCGTAGACTAACAAACACCAAACCGGAGTTGAGAAAATTGATTAACACACTGATGACGTTGATGTCTTTTATTTATAGATCTATTAGTTCTATTTTTTTTTAAATTAATGTAAATCAAATTTAATAATGTTGTTATTAAGTTCTGCGAGTATTTTCAGTGGTTATTATTGTGACAGCTGTTTCGGCGTTTAAGGCCATTTTCAAACTGTGGTTAATCCCCATTCTGACGACTTATTTATATGTTTTAATTTACTTCCACTCCTTTAAATCATAAATCCCATTACCCATTACCCATCCAAATTTTAAAAGAGTGGGAGTAAATTCAATCATATAAATAAGTCATCACAATGTGAATTAACCACAGTTTGAAAATGGCCTTAAACGCCGAAACAGCTGTCACAATAAAAAAAAACTAAAAATACTTACAGAACTTAATAAATTTGAATAACATAATTTTTTTTTAATTATTTGGAGGTCTACAAAAACAATTAATAACTATTAGTTCTACTCAGCTTTTGTTTGAGTTCCAACATTGCTTTAAATATGAGGAAAATAAGGTCTGTTCTAGTTTTGGACAGTTAAAAGCTAATTCCTTGAACAAAAAGCATTATTTGATTTCTTCTTCCGAATTATTGTATCGATCAAACATTAATACTACTTTTTTCTAAGAAGTTTTACCATAATACATAGTTTCAGTTTAACCCTTTTTTAATTCATCATACCGAAGCATACACTAATAAAAAAAATTCTACAAGTTTCAGGAAACACTGAAAAAAAAAACTAATCAATTTTTTATGAAGATTTAAAAATAAATTGGCTTAAACGGGTGGCGTCGTGAAAATGTGAGTCTTCTTTCTTAATGGCCTGGAGTTATTACCCTTTATGATGGAAAAAAAGTTCTTTTTCAGTTGATTTCGGTTAACGTGAAGTATTTTTTTTAATGCTTTCAGTTTGAGAATGATTTTTCAAAGGCAGGTGATCAAAGCGGATATATTTTAAACAATGGGAATTACTCAGATATTTCATATAACGTATGTTTTAATCGAACGGTGCTTGAAGCGTTTTTTAATATGAGAATAGCAAGAACAACTTAGGCAGAAAGTTAAGTTTCCAGGAACGTAAGGGCAATTTCGATATTTGGTTTAATTAGTATAAGGGTGATGGATCTAATTTATTATTATCGACTTATCGAAGAAAGCAATCGCTTCGTGGCTTTACATTACACTAATAAAAAAGTTCTACGTTTAAATCCACTTTATTGAATTTATACATATATCGACGGATTTCAGTTTCTTACCATCCTCAGGACCGTAATCATATAAACTATCTTAAAATACAGAGATTTATTAGGATAAAGAAAGTTAAAGGGGGAAAGTGACAGCATATCAGAGTCGGACAGAGCATCAGATAGAGGGTCGTAGAGTAGGTAGAAGAGCAGGTAGAGGGGTGGGGGTTACACAATGGTTAAATCTAATTGTTTATTTAAAATTTGGCTACTATTATTGAAATTTAATTTTGATATTTCTAATACTTCTGTCTTACTAAGGCCTAAACCTATTTAATGTACTGCACTACACTAATGTAATATACCTACATACTACGTCAGGGCATTGGTTACATTTGGGTCTACTTTTTTTATATTATTTGTGTTACAATAATTTATGATACTTTTTTATATAGGAGCAGTATGTAATAGAAACAAAAAAAAATGTATTTAAAAACAGTTATAAAGAAACAGCATACGTAAGTATAAAACATCATTTGCAAGCCGTGAAGGTGGGGCAACACCAATCAAAATATGTAACCGTTTCATCTCAAGTACTCTAGGGGTCCATTCTGGGCTCATTACTATTTATCCTCTTCACTTAATGTAAATAAATATTATTGAGGAAAAAAATATTTCAGTTAGACCTCGAGTATTTTTTTATGTGTGTGGAGGCATAATTTCGGAATGTCAAACAGCTGTCACGAGTAAAAACAATTATACGCAGATTTTTTTTGTATTTCTTTTTAAATTAACGTAATTATACATACGATTTTTTTTCGCATATTAATTATTTATCCGTGATGTCCGGAAATTATTGGAACAAGAGGAAAATGCTAAATCTAGGAGTCGTTTTAGAGAAGCTTGAGTCCGAAGTTGAAATTTTATTTGCGGCACGTTCCACAGGTAGATACTCTAAGTATCGCCCCGGTGAAAAACAACATTCATAATCAAAACGTTTCTTGATTTGGCTTTAGCCATGTTTGATGACTAGATCCGAATAGCCAGGTACTTTCAAAACTTCCTCTTCCCAGTCTCTCTCCCTTCCCGACTTCCTTTACCGTCACAACATATCCCGAATAGAAATCCTATCGTCCCACTGGCTCCGGACAGTCAAAACTCTGGTGCGGTATTGACATGAAAATAAAATACTTAATACAGTTTAATTTTTGTACCCTGAAGATGCTTATGTTAAGCGAAACCGGTCGGTCGTAATAAAATTAAATAAAATTCTCGTGGTTATAAACAAAGTTATTGTTTTATTTTCATTAAATATGTCTAACCACAAAGTGACTGCTTTCTATCAAAATATAAAATACTTAATTAAATAAAATGTATTTGCGCACGCCGGGATTTGAACCCGCGACCTTCGAATTCGTAGTCGAGAGCCTTACCATGGATGCCGTCAGAAATTGATACAATCGTGGAATTATATTCTTACTGGCTGGTTCTATGCAGAAATCTCCTAACAAAACATACCAATACTGAAAAAAATGTATTAAGGATTTCTTTTCTCCTTTATTTAAATTGAAAACAATTATTATTACGGCGCTCCCTTTACGCTGATATATATTGTTTATTGTTATGAAAAAACTCACTCTTGTAACGTCTTTCGTTTCTTCTGTAAAATTTTAACTTTTTCCTAAACACAGTCGATTATTTGAAATAA